>JAVGWX010000008.1:21872681-22192681 GCA_036924085.1 Ariolimax columbianus
GTTTTCGTGCCCGCATTGGCCTGTTAAGCCGCATTAGCACCCACACCCATCAGAGAAAACTGTGACAAGGATGATGTCGGCGGTCCTCATCGACAACGATGGACAGCTATTACTAATACTTCATTAAATGACTAGAATAGGCTTCGCTGACAGCTAGTTAGGGATATCCTAATGCAGTGCTGGAGCTATGCTTCAACACCTGCAGCGAAATGATACGAAGAAGACGCTTAAGCAGAGACACTAAAGACGTTTAAATAGGGCAGCACAAAGACAATTAGACACACGCAACACATAACCTCCTGCAGGTTCTTCTTCTTCTTCTTCTTTGTTCGTTCTCAATCTCCCGCTACCAAGCTTTGAAAAAAGGTTTTGCAAGTAGCAGGATGTAGTCCGGAGAACAGAATGTGCTGTGTCGTAGTTTACAGCTTTACTGCGATATTTGCACTATTCGGTCCGACACATCCGATTTCAGCATGATATTTTTGGGTACCGGGTTAGCCTTCCCTCTTCGATCTCTTCTCCTGAGCCAGTCTGCCCGGTTGCAACCTATTATCTACAATCACCACGTAGATGTGTAGAAGGGTCTTGGCACTCTGGGTCGCTGGCCCTGAGGCTATCAGTCAGCTTTGGGTAGCTGGTCTCTGGCACTGAAGCTATCAGTCAGCTTTAGGTAGCTGGTCTCTGGCACTGAAGCTATCAGTCAGCTTTGGGTAGCTGGTCTCTGGCACTAAAGCTATCAGTCAGTTTTGGGTAGCTGGTCGCTGGCACTGACGCTAGCAGTTATCTCTGGGTCGCTGGCACTGACGCTATCAGTCAGCTTTGGTTCGCTGGTCGCTGGCACTGACGCTAGCAGTTATCTCTGGGTCGCTGGCACTGACGCAAGCAGTCAGCTTTGGGTAGCTGGTCGCTGGCACTGACGCTAGCAGTCAGCTTTGGGTAGCTGGTCGCTACAGCTCATACGCCGCTCAGTATGTGATTCCCCCTTCTGCAGCAAAACCTCGTCTCCTGATCTTCTCGCAAAAGGCTGCTGCTACTAACAGGAGAAATGGAGAAATCAGAATGATCTGGGTAGATGAACATGTGATAATCTATCTAGGTAAAGTCAAACTATGAATTTAAACCGCCTCTTGCCTTGCATGTGTTCTGGTGACAGACAAGAGAGGTTGTCAGAATTTTTTAAAAATAACTTCGTTGTTGAAAACGGATGTTTCGTGCGGAGAGCCGCAGACTTCGAAGTTCGGCAGTTAATTACATAACAGGATATCTTACACCTCAATTTTTTAAAAAGGAGCGTCAAAGTTAAGAAGAAGAAGAAGAAGAAGAAGAGGAAGAAGAAAAGGAAGAGGTAGAGAAAGAACAGGAAGAAGAGGAAGAGAATGAAGATGAAGAGAATGAAGATGAAGAGGAAGGGAATGAAGATGAAGAGGAAGGGAATGAAGATGAAGAGGAAGGGAATGAAGATGAAGAGGAAGGGAATGAAGATGAAGAGGAAGGGAATGAAGAGGAAGGGAATGAAGATGAAGAGGAAGGGAATGAAGATGAAGAGGAAGGGAATGAAGATGAAGAGGAAGGGAATGAAGATGAAGAGGAAGGGAATGAAGATGAAGAGGAAGGGAATGAAGAGGAAGGGAATGAAGATGAAGAGGAAGGGAATGAAGATGAAGAGGAAGGGAATGAAGATGAAGAGGAAGGGAATGAAGATGAAGAGGAAGGGAATGAAGATGAAGAGGAAGGGAATGAAGATGAAGAGGAAGGGAATGAAGATGAAGAGGAAGGGAATGAAGATGAAGAGGAAGGGAATGAAGATGAAGAGGAAGGAGTAAAAGAAGAGGAAGGACAGGAGGAAGAAGAAAAGAAGAGGAAGAGGGAGAAGAACAAAAAGACGAAGAAGAAGAAGAAGAAGAAGAGACATGATAAGGAATACCAGAAGATGAATATGAAGAGGATGAAGATCAAGAAAACGAGGAGGAAGAAGACGAAGTAGAAGAAGGGCAAGAAGAGGAAAAGCAATCCCAGAGTAACTGTAGCTTTAGTGACTGAGCTCAAGAAGATTGCCAGAAATAGTAACCGGATGAGATTCACATAACAGCACTATGGTCCTATGGAATACAAAAGACAAATTCGAAGTGAAAGAGACGTATTGTGTATGTGTGTGTGTGTGTGTGTATGTATGTGTATGTGTGTATATATGTATGTATGTATGTGCGTGTGTGTGCGTGTGTGGATGTTAGAAGCAAAAAGTATAACAAAGCAATCACATATTAAAATATCGATGAATGGAAACCGCAAGTTCATGAACACAAAGCATTCTCCTGAAGTTTTATGTGTTTAATTTGTTTCATTACTGAAACCTTCATTCACTTTTCAGATATCAGCAGTCAGCCATATTTTTATGAGGAAGACAAGACTTTTTACCCAGACTCTAGCTCTGCAAACGAAATGTACAACCTTGACCAGGTAGAACACGACCAAGATGGATCAATGAGAGCTCTAGCGGGTGTGATACCTGAAAATGATGTTGCGACTGTTAGCTATTATGATGAGATACAAAACAGCGACACAGACAGTAACACTGACAGTTCAGAGCTTAACAAAGAAGAAGCATTCATTGACAACAACAAAAATAACTTTAAAGATGGCGATGTCATTACTGGGGAACTTCAAAACAAAGATTTGCAGTATGAAGACCCGTCTATCAATAACTTCAAATCGGCGAAACAAAACGATTCAAATGTGCATGCACAGTTTCAAGAGGAAAGATCTGTACATCAAAGTGATTCTACGCCTTACAAAGAATACAACTTTGTTAAACAGTCCGACAAAATAACAGAGAGGCCCCACAACAAGTCCTTAACAGGATACGTTACTTACGGTCTTCGCGAGTATCCGCCACAGACCTCTATTTCAGGACAAGCCATTGCTGAAGACACATCTAACACGGGTTCAGCATACAATGGTACAATGCATAGAAACTCGTTAACAGCATTTAGTGGCCAGATTAAACAGAAGAACGATTCCATGATTGAAGTCACAGCTACCAATAGCAGCATCTGTGACCCCAAAACGCATTCTGGTTGTGATGTCATACATTTTGAACGATGTGACCCAGAAACTAGCCAATGTCGGTGCCTGAATGGCTACCTTCCAGAGAATTCTGCTCTTCGAACAGGATCATGCAGAGGTACGTACTTACTTGTTGCTCCAAGTTTACCGTTAAGCTACGTGGTGAGATTGTTGCCTTTCTTGGACAGCATCGGTTGTTGTAAGATTTCTTTGATGTCTTCTATCCATCTGTCGTGTCGTCTCCCTCATGCTCTGTGGCCAGATCTTCTTCTGCTCGGCTTCCCAGGCGTTTCATGGAGGAACACGATGATCAACGTGAAAGTGTTTACTCGCATCAGTCTGTACACTCTCCTCAGGCTGCGAAGACTACAATGTCTTAGTCATGTTTGCCTCACGGAAAATGAGCGCATTTCCATATATATTCTCTATTTACTGCTGATGATGGCAACAGAACAATCGACCGACCACAGCTTAGGTTCAAAGACGTGTGTAAACGGGACATGAAGATACTGGGCATGCCTAGCATTCGGGAAAAGGAAACTGCAGACCAATCCAAGTGTATTGTAAATAGCCAACCCAGTATGAGCAAAAATTCCGGGGATTCCGTGGCGAAGTAGTTAAGCCGTCGGCCTCGTGTTCAGGTGGTGTGGGTTCGAATCCGAACTCCGCCGTATTTTTCACGGGTGCTTGATACGGAGTCCTCTGTATCTCGCAGTCGCCCCTAGTCGTCTTGTCCTTGACTTGCCATTGGGTTCGGAGGGCTCGAGACGAGAGAGTGAGGATAAAAAGTAGGGCAGTTAATCGTTACTAAAAATAGCGCTAGCAAAATTAATGATGCCGTCATCGTCTACGATGGACGACGACCTTGGCCTTTGCTTTGATGGGCAACAATTAACTTCTGCAACACGACTAGGCGAAACGACAGAGAAGAACAATCAGAAACTCAGTAGAGAGATTACTCCAATGGTGCATAATCCCATAGTCACTCTTGACTTAATGGGGCTACTTACTTGTGTTTTAAGCGTGCATTAGTAGTTGATCAGGTTACATTTACATAACAGAACCAAAGCATTGACTGCCTTGATAAGCATTTCGCACAAGTGTTATTTCTCGCGATATTTCTAATATCCATATTTCAAATTTTACTCTTCTGGTGACATTAATTACTTTTGTTTTACACTTCGTCTCAAAAGTTTTCATTTTCCTGTCCCGTACCTTTGACATGGACCAAGTTTAACATTGGCAACAAGAAGTTTGGTAAATATAGTTTACAAGAGGTACCTCATTCGATTGCTTCTATATTTGAAAGGTGCCTCAGTGACGGAGAGATTGTCTGTTGCATAACATGGACTAGATTCTTCTTCTTCTTCTTCTTCTTCTTCTTCTTCTTCTTCTTCATCTGCTGCTGCTGCTTCTTCTTCTTCTTTTCTTCTTCTTCTTCTTCTTCTTCTTCTGCTGCTTCTGCTTCTTCTTCTTCTTCTTCTGCTGCTTCTTCTTCTTCTTCTTTTTCTTCTTCTTTTTCTTCTTCTTCTTCTTCTTCTTTATTTTCTTCTTCTTCATCGTCTTCTTCTCTTCTTCTTCTTCTTCTTCTTCTTCATCTTCTTCTGCTTCTTCTTCTTCTTCTTTTTCTTTTTATTCTTCTGCAATTTCTTATTTTTCTTCTTTGACGTTTGACCTGGAAAGAATGTTGGGACGTGATGTCGTAGTTTACAGCGAGGCTGCGATATCTGCGCATTTCGGCCCGGTTTCAACTGTCTTTTTTGAGTTAGTTTGCCTTCCCGCTGTGATCTCGTCTCTTAGTCAGACTACACTAGTGCAGCCAGTTTCTGGGGCCGGTACTTGGAGGCGAAATAGGGTCTTGGTCAAACGTGGTTCACTAAACCAGCTGGGAGTCGACTATGACCAGATCCAACACCCGGCATAGGCACGTTCTAGTCTATCTAGCTGAAAATAGTTATCTAGGAAAGGTAAGTCGGCGAGGAAGTGGAATTAGCCTCACCACTGACACATAAAACAGACCAAGTTTAAACCTAAAGCTAACCTAACTGAGAGCTAAACTAGACATAGCTAAGACCTAAAGGAGACCTAACTTAGAGCTAAACGATACCTAACTTGAGACCTAAAGGAAACCTAGCTGAGAGCTAAAGGTGACCTATCTAAGAGCTAAAATAGACCTAAATGACACCTAAAGGAGACCTATCTGAGAGCTAAAAGAGAAATTGCTGAGACCCAAAGGAGACCTATCTAAGAGCTAAAAGAAACCTAGCTAAGGCCTAAAAGAAAGATGAGAGCTAAAAAGACCTTGTTTAGACCTACAGGGGACCTAGTTGGTAGCTAAAAGAGACCTAGTTGAGACCTAAAGGAGACCTAGTTAGAGCTAAAGAAGACCTACCTGAGACGTAAAAGAAGGTACCCAAAATTTGATCCGAGTGTTCGCTATTGGGCTACTAAGTTGATGTTTGCAACTCTTTAGTTTACCCAAGTGAACTCCCTCCCTAGGAATAAAACTAATATAACCTTCTAAACATGTTATGAATGACAACTAAAGAAGGTTGTATATGGGGCTAGCAATCTCAACATATTATTGATAAGTGTTACAGAAACTTCTTTTGCAAAGCGAACGTAAGTGATCATGTCTCTATACTTGTTATGGAATCAAAATAAGTAAAATGTTTGCTTAGGCGTCAAAGACCCGTTGCGTCGAACGACCACAACCATGTCCAACTATTGAGGTTATATTCATAGCGTAGTGTGTCGACCGAAATCCCTACAAACTTCCTAGGTGGACCCGAGTACTCCGCTGTCTCGGGATGAGGACACCGAAGAGCATGTGTTAGACCAATGTTTGTTTCAGCCTTTCTGTGTCTGTCCGTGTCTGACTCCCTGTTTTTTTCGTGTTCCGCCCCCGAGATTTCTGGATTGTGTCCACCTCAGAGTGACTCTTTCTGTGCTGAGAATACGAGCTTGGGAGAGGTATCGTGTAGCCTCCGGTAAGGAAGGGGCAGGAGGAAGGTGGCTTCAGTCCTAGCAAGGAGGTAATTGAGTAGTGATAACCTGGACTGAATTCTGGATGCAGTTAAGTGGAACGTTGAACGCCATCTTGGACTGGTTTCCGACGGTTTAAGCTAGACAATATATTGTGTATTTACAATTATCATTTACGTCTTTAGACAGTTGTCTACTGTCAAGGTACAAATAGTTAAACTAAGGATGTACGTGTCTTAATACGTGGAATTGTGTGGTAACAGGTAACAATTAAGCTATCAAAGGTTGTAAGAATCGACAATTCTTCTTCTTCTTCTTCTTCGTACGCTGTCAGACGTCAACTTTTATTTTTTCAAAAAAAGCAGCGGTCATCCTGAGGCTGTCGACACTGCCATAGAGCTTGTCTAGTGTTGCCACTGGTGATGACCACAACTGCTTTCTCTGATCCTCGTATGTCGGGCAGTTTTGCAGCAGGTGTTCAGCGGTCATTTTCCCAGTACCGCACACGCATTCGTCAGTGCCACCTATCTTCAATTTATTGAATAGGTGGTACCTCAGTCTATTGTGCCCAGTGCGAAGTCTGAAGACCACGACCTGCTCTCTTCTGTTCAACTGGTAATAGGCATCGTTTTTTGTGTAGCCAGTATGTTCTGTTTCCCATTTGGTCATGTATCTAGCTCTAATAAGCCTTTTTGACTCTTCGTATGTCATACTAGTATCTGGTTGTGGTAGTCTTGCACCTTCTTTTGTCAGTTTGTCTGCCTCCTCGTTGCCTTGGATGTTACAGTGGGATGGAACCCACTGTACCACTACTCTTTTTGGTGCGGACTGCTGGTATAGTTGACAGAGTACTGCTCTTAAATCATTGAGTTCAGTATTTTTCTGGCTTTTTAGTGCTGTGACTACGGCCAGGGCATCTGTAAGCAGGACTATATGGCTTTCAAAAACAGTCAAAAGTAGGTCAAATTAAGTGACTCAAAGAATCAATGTATAGTTGGTAAAACTAGGTGGGTCAATGTGTTATAGCATAATTGGTAAAACTAGATGGGTCATAGTGTTATTGTATAGTTGGTAAAAATAGATGGGATATAGTGTTATTGTATAGTTGGTAAAACTGGGTGGGTCAAAGTGCCAATGTATGGTTGGTAAAAGTGGGTGGGTCAAAGTGCCAATGTATGGTTTGTAAAAGGGGGTGGGGCAAAGTGCCAATGTATGGTTGGTAAAAGTAGGTGGGTCAAAGTGCCAATGTATGGTTGGTAAATGTGGGTGGGGCAAAGTGCCAATGTATGGTTGGTAAAACTGGGTGGGTCAAAGTGCCAATGTATGGTTGGTAAAACTAGGTGGGTCAATGTGTTATAGCATAATTGGTAAAACTAGATGGGTCATAGTGTTATTGTATAGTTGGTAAAAATAGATGGGATATAGTGTTATTGTATAGTTGGTAAAACTGGGTGGGTCAAAGTGCCAATGTATGGTTGGTAAAAGTGGGTGGGTCAAAGTGCCAATGTATGGTTGGTAAAAGGGGGTGGGGCAAAGTGCCAATGTATGGTTGGTAAAAGTAGGTGGGTCAAAGTGCCAATGTATGGTTGGTAAAAGTGGGTGGGGCAAAGTGCCAATGTATGGTTGGTAAAACTGGGTGGGTCAAAGTGCCAATGTATTGTTGGTAAAACTGGGTAGGTCAAAGTGCCAATGTATGGTTGGTAAAAGTGGGTGGGTCAAAGTGCCAATGTATGGTTGGTAAAACTGGGTGGGTCAAAGTGCCAATGTATGGTTGGTAAAAGTGGGTGGGTCAAAGTGCCAATGTATGGTTGGTAAAAGTAGGTGGGTCATAGTGCCAATGTATGGTTGGTAAAACTGGGTGGGTCAAAGTGCCAATGTATGGTTGGTAAAACTGGGTGGGTCAAAGTGCCAATGTATGGTTGGTAAGAGTGGGTGGGTCAAAGTGCCAATGTATGGTTGGTAAGAGTGGGTGGGTCAAAGTGCCAATGTATGGTTGGTAACAGTGACAGCTCGTTGATTTTATTCTGGACGGGCTCAACCATATAAATATTTAGTCTGCACTTCTGTGTGGGTCAGAAACGTAGAGAACAACAAAGACAATACAGAGGAAGCTGCAGTCGTTCATCAATAAAAGTCTACGGAGGATAATGGGTTTAAACTGGCAAGACATGGTGAGGAATGAAGATCTGTGGAAAAGGAGTCAACAACAAGAACAACAATCAGTGGAGCAACAAATCAAATGAATCAAATGGGGTTAGGAGAGGGCACATGCTACGGAAATTACAATAAAACAGGTCCTGGCCTGGAATCCACAGGGGAAGAAGAGAGGTAAACAAGGAAACAGCTAGAGAGAAGACTGAAAATGGACGTCGCTCCCTTAACTTGAACTGGACAGAGACAGAAAGGGCAGATCAAGATCGAACTTGCTGGAGGAGGGTTGTCAATGGCCTTTGACGTTTTTAACGGTTTTTTTTAGATATATTATAATGTTCGTATATTTCAAATCAGGTAGGGGACGGCGTGGCCTTGTGGTTAAGTGGCACGGTTCACGACCCGAAGGTGCTGGGTTCGATCCCCATCACAGCACCGGCCGTTACCCCGGGGAAGCAAACCCTTAGAAAATGCAGGAGGAAGCAGACCCTTACATAAAATGCGTGCTGAAGTCGGATGCACTGGGCCGACAGGCGCAAAATAAAAACACAGTGCAACGCACACCGCCTTGGGAATTAGAGAAAAATAAGGCGAACGCAAAAAAAAAAAAAAAAAATCAGGTAAACAGAGCGAATTAGGTAAATTTCTCATTTAATATTCCACAATCTTGTGCTTTTGTCAGATTCTGTTATATTTTATTTTACAATTTCATACTTTAACCACAATATCATAATTCGCCCCCAGCTGTCAGCTTCTACCATGGACACATCAAAGTTCCGACCTCTAAGCCCAGCCAGAGGTTCTCAAACGAGCAGATGTTGTCTCTTAAGCAAAGACTCGCGGCTCTGGTATGTTTTATAAGGCGGTTCTTCTGCTGGGATTATACAAAGTGTCCCCTGACAAAGATACAAAGATACCGGCCCCTGATTTTGTCCTTATATCTGTTAAACTGATGAAAGTAATTTAATACAATTTGACATGAACATACTTTGGTGTGTGAGAAAGTAATTCAATACAATTTGACATGAACATACTTTGGTGTGTGAGAAAGTAATTCAATACAATTTGACATGAACATACTTTGGTGTGTGAGAAAGTAATTCAATACAATTTGACATGAACATACTTTGGTGTGTGAGAAAGTAATTCAATACAATTTGACATGAACATACCTTGGTGTGTGAGAAACATAATGAGCTCATAGTTAGTGTTACAGGTGTGAATGTGAGTGTGTGTGTGTGTGCGTGCGTGTGTGTATGTGTGTACGTGTGTGTGTGTGCGTGCGTGTGTGTATGTGTGTGTGTGCGTGTGTGTGTGCGTGCGTGTGTGTGCGTGCGTGTTTGTGTATGTGTGTGTGTGTGTGCGTGCGTGTGTATATATGTGTGTGTGTGTGTGTGCGTGTGTGTGCGCGTGCGTGTATGTGTACGTGCGTGTGCGTGCGTGTGTGTGTGCGTGCGTGTGTGTGTGCGTGCGTGTGCATGTGTGTGTGTGTATGTGTGTGTGTGTGTATATAAATAGGGTGTCCCTCTCGCTGTTCACACCTGGTTTTACCTTACGCCTTTTAAACCAATAAACGTAATAATAGCTGTCCATCGTTGTCGATGAGGACCGCCGACATCATCCTTGTCACAGATTTCCCTGTTGGGTGTGGGTGCGCATGTGGCTGAATAGGCCAATGCGAGCACGAAAACACCTGCTACATATCGGGCACACGGGGTTTGTAGAAGGGGATGGTGTTCCCGCTGCTCGGGATTTCCGCGTCTCGCGTCTGTTCTGGGCTTTCACAATACGGTCATCTTCACCGGCAGCTACACCCGATTTGACTGCGCTTCTCCAGTCAGATCTGTTTTGCGCAAGACATTCCCAGGTGTCGATGTCTATCTGGCAACTTTTTAGTGAGTCCTTCAGACCGTCTTTAAAACGTTTCTTTGGGCGCCCTCTCTCGCGCCATCCCTCTCTCAGCTCGCCGTAAAGAAGCTTCTTTGGGAGCCGCTCGTATGACATACGGACGAGGTGTCCGGCCCATCCTAGTCGTGCTTTTTCTAGCAGTGCATGGATGCTGGGCATGTTAGCCCTCGAGAGAACCTCGATGTCAGTGACACGATCTTGCCATCGGATGTGGAATATTCGCCTCAGGCAACCTGTGTGGAAGTGGTTTAACCTCCTTGCATGTCCAGAGTATACAGTCCAGCTTTCGCAAGCGTATAGTAGGGTTGGAATGATGGTTGCACGGTAGACTTTGAGTTTGGTCTTGACGCTGATGCCACGACGTGCCCAGACCATCGAGCGCATTCTACCAAAGGCTGTGCTGGCCAATAAACGTAATTCAATATAATTTCACGCGAAACAGTTGGACGACGTAGAACTACATACTGGCTATTTTCAGCCGGATGGAGCTACGTACCACACCTCAGATGCCAGCATGGCTGAAATTACTTCCTTCATTGAAGATCTAAGTTATTGGTCACCATGGTCGCCTGACATTACCTCCCCTCATTCCTATTGGACATGCAAAAATGGAAAGTGTTTCTCAACAAACCAAGGAATCTCATGGGACTACAAGAAAACACATTTGGTGGGAATCTGAGCCTGTAACTCCTAATGTGTTGCTGAATACCTTCCAAAACATGGAGATGCGTGTGAAAACATGTCTTGGTGCTAGTACGACCACTTGCAACATTTAACATTAGATTATTATGTTTCTCACACACCAAGGTATGGTCATATCAAATTGTATTGAATTACATTCATTGGTTTAAAAGTTATAAATGAAAACCAGGGGCGGGTAGCTAGTGGGGCACCCTGTATATCAAGAAATTTATAGCTAAGGTAAAATGGGGAGCTAGAAGGATTTCATTCTTGTGTACAGTACAGTCCGCATGTATTCTTCTTCTTCTTCTTCTTCTTCTTCTTCTTCTTCTTCTTCTTCTTCTTCTTCTTCTTCTTCTTCTTCTTCTTCTTCTTTTTAGTTCGCTCTCAATCTCCCGCTAATAAACCCTGAAAAGGGCTTTGCAATTAGTAAGATTTTGTTCGGAGAACGGAATGCGTTGTGTTGTAGTTTACAACTTGATTGCGATATCTGCACCTTTCGGCCCGACACGTCTATCAGCAGACACTTTTGAGTACCGGGTTAGCCTTCCCTCTTCGATCCTTTCTCCTTTACCAGTTTTATCTCTCGCAGCCTGTTGTCCAGGATCACCGCGTGGAGGTGTAGAAGGGTCATGGCAATTCTGCTTCGCTGGCGCTAGCAGTAACCTATGGGTCGCTGATCACTGCAGCTCATGCGCTGCTCAGCGTCTTGATCCCCCATAAATATTCTTATTGTTCTTCTTCTTCTTCTTCTTCTTCTTCTTCTTCTTCTTCTTCTTCTTCTGCGTTCGTTCTCAATCTCCCGCTACCAAACCCTAAAAGGGCTTAAGTAGCAGAATGTAGTCCAGAGAACGGAATGCGTTGTGCCGTAGTTTACAGTTTGACTGCGATATTTGCACCTTTCTGTCCAACACATCCGACTTCAGCAATCATTTTTTGAGTACCGGGTTAGCATTCCCTCTTCGATCCCTTCTCCTTAGCCAGTCTGCCCTGCTGCAGCCTGTTATCCAGGATCCCCACGTGGAGGTGTAGAAGGGTCTTGGCAGCTTGGGTTCGCTGGCCCTGGCGCTAGCAGTCAGCTATGGGCTGCTCAGCGTCTTGATGTCCCATAAGTATTCAATCTGCAATCTGGGGACCAGATTCTGGCCCCCCAATGTGTGTAATTTCACCTGGTAAACCCTTAACATAATTTCAATCCAAGCTTAACAATAGTACATGGATTCACCATTGTTTCCTAAATACCGGTCATGTACACCGAACGAGACCCAGATTATTGGTACTGGAATGATATTAACAAGCCTCTCACGAAATGCTGCATATCAAGCCAGTGATAACCAAGTAGTGCTCCGGTTATATAGCAGAACTCCACTGTGACCAGCCAAGCAAGTCGAAAAAGAAAACTAAAGATGACTGTATATGGGACTCGCAACCATATCATGTTGTTGTTGTTGTTTTGTTGTTGTTGTTGTTTTGTTGTTGTTGTTTAATGCCCATAATGAGTATGTTTACTCTTTTGTGCGCCCTGAAAAACACGTTAAGTGACGGGATGTAGTAGCTGTTCTCATATTCAAAGCGAGCTGATGAAGGTGGACCGTGGTCCTCCAAGCGGTTGTTCTGTGCTTTGATTCATCTGCGTGATGCTCACTACCACGGGGATCACATCGATCTACACCACGTCAGTTAAACTGTCTTGAAAACAACATATTTCCAGGGAACGCTACATGGAAGAGATATAGTGGCCGTAGTCAGCATATTGTGCCTGACTAGACTAGCGTCTCTCAACCATATTATATAAAACCATTTCTATAGAAATTTTCGTATAAACGATCTCTATGAAGAGAACAGATGTTAAAGTGGCCCTGTACTTCACTTGGAGCGGTAAGGTTAATCATCATATGCATCATCAACATCATCATCCTCAACTAGTCAATGATACTTTTAAATCAGATTTTGTTGATTAAAATAAAATAAGAATGGCGCAGTTATCGTACCGGGACAGAAACTAGACGAAACCCACTTTACAACAAAAAGACCTTCGCCTGCGACAAATATTAAATGAAAGCACCCAACAAATCACAACGCAAATAAAGACAGTGGACTGCGACAAGCAACACAACGCGTAAGGCGCAGAGCCAGAGAGTGGCAGAGAATGTGTGAAATCATGGTATGCCACTTAGGACAGAATAGACCAAACAATAAATGCTAATGCATGAACCAATGAATGTACACACGGAGATATTCAACTACACGCGCATAATCTACCAACAGATACACACATATCCACACATAATATGGGGACGATGAGGCTAACGTCTGGTCAGGTAAAACACACTGATCAGAGAATGTTAGCCAGGGTCAGGAGAAATATACTGGCCAAGACCCTCACCTGACGGGACGATGAGGCTAACGTCTGGTCAGGCAAAACACACTGATCACAGAATGTTAGCCAGGGTCAGGAGAAATATACTGGCCAAGACCCTCACCTGACCTCCTCGTTGGTTATCCTGGAAACAGGCTGTTGTCGAGGACAACAGGCTGGCTAACAAGGTGAGGTTCGACGTGATCTCCATAGTAGTGAGCGACACGCAGATGAAGCCAATCATAGCACAACCGCATGGAGGACCCCGGTCCACCTTCATCAGCACGCTCGGGATGTGAGGAAAGCTACTTCAACCCGTCACTCAACTCCCTTGTCATGGCCCACATAAGAGTGACCTACTCATTGAGGGCATTCGCAAACAACACCGCGCGCGTGTACACACACATAGACACACATATACACATACATATAATCAATGGTGTTCAAGTTGTATCTCATTTAGCTGGGTTTTTCTGTAACCTTTTGTGACACACTTACTGACCTGTCCTCCTATATACTTCATTCTAATCACTAAGAACTGGTTCTGTATTAACAGATTGGACGAAGCCTGAAAAGGCAAGGTTTAGATGCCGTTCTGGACTTGAACATTCGTTCCGTTGAAACAAAAGACCACCACACGTCCTTGACATTCGAGGTTGGCCTGAATAAAGATGTCATATCAGGCGACAAAGATTTACAAAGCGCTCTACGGCATGATATAGTTGTGATGTCGCAAGGGGAGTTCTTGATGGACATATTGTCAGAACATTTTACCAGTGAATTAAACGGATCATGGCGCTCATTATTCCCTGCTCTTGTTCGTGAGTATAAATATAAACTCTGTGTAGAGTTTCCATGTTTGGTTTGCAATTACAACATACTGAATTCCAAATCATATTCGGTTTGACTAGGCATGGCATGTCGGAGATTTTTCTCGGTATAACCACTTCTTCACGTATAGAAAGGATAGACAAAACTACTGTACTGCAAAACTGTCATGGTGTAACACGCACAACAGCACACTACAAATGGATACACACACATGCGAAATCGATAACTTGTTAATAGACTGGTTCTTAGGTTCTTAGTCGACCTGTACTCCTACATGGGCAGATGCACCTGTGCAGGTCCCATCTCTGGTATCTTCTTCTTCTTCTTCGTTCATTCTCAATCTCCCACTACCAAACCCTGAAAGGGCTTAAGTAGCAGAATGTAGTCCAGAGAACGGAATGCGTTGTGTCGTTGTTTACAGCTTGGCTGCGATATTTGCACCTTTCGGTCCAACACATCCGACTTCAGCAAACATTTTTTGAGTACCGGGTTATCATTCCCTCTTCGATCCCTTCTCCTTAGCCAGTCTACCCTGTTGCAGCCTGTTATCCAGGATCACCGCGTGGAGGTGTAGAAGGGTCTTGGCAGCTATGGTTCGCTTGCCCTGACGCTGGCAGTCAGCTATGGGTCGCTGACCACTGCAGCTCATGCGCTGCTCAGCATCTTGATCCCCCATCTCTGGTATGAGATGGATATAGCCTGAAGAAGGATTTCCTGCTTAGCGGGCTAGGCTTGAGCAGCTTAATACTCCACTGTTTTTGGAAAATCGCTTACGGAAGGAAGTTAACCGATGTGCGAGCTCATCTCAATAGACTCAAACACGAGAGCAAAGTAGACTCGCAGCCTGTTAGGCGTCATCTATGATGTTCTAAATAAACCACCCAACTATGGCCGATGTTATGTCATGTCACACAGTTACAACATACTCTCTGTGTGGCGGTGGGGCTATTCTTGTCCAAGTCATACACACAGACCTCAACAGACCACTCAGACTCACTCTGATAAGTCGACATATTGGCGCACAATGTTGCATAAAATGCCGCATAGTCGATACAACCGCTTAGCACATTACACACAAATACATACGATCCTCTACATAATTATTATTGTCCCTTTTTTCAGCTTAGACATTCACATTAGCGTAGTGTTGGAGCACATTCAATAAAAATCTTCAGAATTCGACACTAGTTATCGGCACGCTTCAGTCGATCAAACTGTAAACGGGTACTGTTAAGGAAGGAAAAGCGGGAAGAAAGGAAAATTACCACCATCTCCCCCCCCCCTCCCCTGTTCCATCACACCTCATAAACATGATGTGTCCTAGTACAGTTGGGTCTCTAATACATCATCCACTACAACAGAGTCTTCTATCCGACTTCTTGTACAATTTATATGTCAAATGTATTCATTTAATTGTATTCTGATATCTTTTATGCAACGTTGGATACATCATATGTGATACTTTACTGAAGATGAATGGGTCTAAAGTACTAGACAAGACAATGGAATTTTTACACTGCCATAAAAGTGCTTTCACTATCCCCAGACATCCTGGATTCAATGTGTCTTCTTCTTCTTCTTGTTCTTCTTCTTCTTCTTCTTCTTCTTCTTCTTCTTCTTCTTTTTCTTCTTCTTCTTCTTCGTTCGTCTTCAGATCAGGACGTCAGTGACTCTAACGAAGGCAGCAGTCGACTTGAGGCTCTGTGCACCTCCGTGGCTTCTCGTGGAAGGACACTGGCTGTTGCCAAATGCTACTTCTTTTGTCGGTATACAGTCTGCAGGACTGCAAAATATGTTCTGTCTTCATAGAGGCTGTGTCGCAGGCACAACGATTCGTAGTGCCAATCTTGAACTTGTTGTACAGATGACATGTCAGTCTGTTGTGTCCTGTGCGTAGACTAAGCACGATCACCTGGATTCAATGTGTGAAACCTATCCATTTATCTGTTCTTCTATCACATTGAAGCGGCCGAGCAGCAAAGTAGCAGAACCCTCCTTTCTCGTGGCAAAGGTAAATAGTTTAATCCCGGTTATCAACATTCTCAATGCCACCTAGATATAAATTAGTTTCTAGCTTACTGTTAAGGAAAGTCAGATTGAGGGGGTGAGTGTGGTGGAGGCCGGCCATCTATCTCAAATATGTTTAGGCCCAGTACAACAAAGTCTTCAACACATCAACCTCGAACGGCAGCGTCAGCTGTGAGACTACCTTTCTCTGTTGGTAAAGCATGTACTTCTTCTTCTTCTTCTTCTGCGTACGCAGTCAGACAGTAACCATTATTTTCTCGAAAAAAGCGGCGGTCATCCTGAGACTCTCGCCACTACCATAGAGCTTGTCTTGCAGTTCCACTGGCAATGGCCACATCTGCTCTCTCTGATCCTCGTATGTCGGGCAGTTCTGCAGCAGATGTTCAGTGGTCATTTTACCAGTACCGCATGGGCATTCGTCGGTACACCCTATCTTCAATTTGTTGAATAGGTGGTACCTCAGTCTATTGTGGCCAGTGCGAAGTCTGAAGACAACGACCTGCTCTCTTCGGTTCAACTGGTAATAGGCATCGTTTTTGGTGTAACCAGTATGTTCGGTTTCCCATTTAGTCATGTACCTGGCTTTGATAAGCCGTTTTGACTCTTCGTACGTCCTACTGGTATCTGTTTGTGGTAGCCTTGCACCTTCTTTTGCCAGTCTGTCTGCCTCCTCGTTGCCTTGGGTGTTGCAGTGTGACGGAACCCACTGTACCACTACCCTTTTTGGTGCGGATAGCTGGCACAGTTTGCAGAGTGCTGCTCTTAAGTCATTAAGCTCAGTGTTTTTCTGGCTTTTTAGCGCTGTGACTACGGCGAGAGCATCTGTCAGCAAGACTATGTGGCTCTCGTTTTCACTGTGTGTTGCCATTTCTTCCACTGCCGCCCTCAGTGCCTCTGCCTCCGCTCTGAAGTTGGTAAAGCATGTACATTTTTGTATATTTAGTTATAGCAGGGCGTTGGATAAAGCTCAACACTCCAACTCAAGATTCAGAAGGACAGAAAAAGCAATAGGAAAACTATACAGGAAAACCTAAATAAAAATCTACAGGAGAACTCATAGGAGAATTCACATGAAAAACTACATCAAAAACTCTAAGGAATAGCCCACATGAAAATGCTCATAAAAATTATACAAGACAACTCTCAAGGAAATCATACAGGAAAACACACATAAAAACTCAGGTGAAACATATATTACATACTCTAAGGAATAAGAGGAAAACCCACAGGGTAACTGGAATAATCTTCACTAAAATTCTCAGGAAAAATCTACATTAAAAATTGTCTGGGAAAATCTACACACAAAAAATCAACACAAAAACTCATGAACAACCTACAGGACAACCCACACGAAAACGCATTAGCAATCTACAGAAAATCTCTCAAGAAAAACCTACATGAAAGCCTATAGAAAAACTCGCAGGAAAACCGCAGGAAAACCCACAGGAAAATTATATTAAAAGACTACAGGAACTCTGAAGAAAATCATACAGGAAAACCCACAGAAAAACTCTCAAGAAAATCCAACAGAAAAAACACACCGAAAAACTCTCAGAAAAAAACTACATTAAAAACTCTATGGAATAATCACAGCCTACTTTAGATATAGGCCTTCTGACACACGGAGAAATGTCTTTGAAACGGCATATTCCATGGCTGGCTAAATAACGGAATGTGCACGTGTCAACTTCTACTATCAGTGCAACTATAATAGCGTGTACGGGAAACAAAGATGGATATGAAGTTGGTCTCATGGCAGGATTATATGAAAGGATCACTCTCAACAGCGATTTGTTGTGTTTTGTACGTGAATTTGTTTTATTTCTCTGTGTGGAGCATGGATTGATTGTAAACACTGGCACAATATAAGTTACGTCATTTAGTAGGCGGTGGAATATGACGTTTCAATGGGTTTTCCCGGTGAGTCAGACAGCATATCTAAAGTAGGCCATGGAATAACTTACATGAAAACCTATAGGAAAACTCGCATCTATTCTTCACCTTTCTGATGCACTGATTGTAGAACCCCTCCTTCTGGGTACGGAACTACGTGTCCAATTCGGTAATCACGTCCTGGACGTCAGAAAAACGTGTTTGTGTGAAATCATGCCCCATCAATCACCCCACGGGACTTGGCACCTAGTGAATCCTTCTTATTCCCAAAGACGAAGAATCCGCTTCGTGGACGTTGTTTTTCTCACGTCCAGGACTTGATTACTGAACTGAAGACGTGGTTCCGGTCTAGACGGACGAGTTCTGCAATCAGGGCATCAGGAAGGTGAAGAATAGATGTGGAAAGTGTATCGCCTTGCAGGGTGAATACACAGAGAAGGACTAAAGTGCACACCAAATTCCAGGTAAGTGCATGGACTCCATACTAAAGTGCAACATTTTCGTCAATTCCCCATATACACAGTTTCTGTTCTATAGTATACACACACACACGCATACACGCACGCACCCATCCATGCACGCATGCACACACACACACAAAACACACAAAATACATACACACAAATATACACACATACACACAACACACATACACACACAACACATACACACACATATATACATATATACATATACATACACACTAGGTGAGTTCAAAATGTGTCGGACCTTAATTTTTTTTTCCACCAAAACAAATGAAGAGTGAGAGGTAATGGGGAACTGTCATGTACATGTGTTAATTTTGGATCAAGATGCTGAGCAGCGCATGAGCTGCAGTGGTCAGTGACCCATAGCTGACTGCTAGCGTCAGGGCCAGCGAACCATAGCTGCCAAGACCCCTCTACACCTCCACACAGTGATCCTGGATAAGAGGCTGCAGCAGGGCAGACTGGCTAAGGAGAAGGGATCGAAGAAGGAATGCTATCCCGGTACTAAAAAATGCTTGCTGAAGTCGGATGTGTTGGACCGAAAGGTGCAAATATCGCAGCTAAGCTGTAAACTATGACACAACGCATTCCGTTCTCTGGACTACATTCTGCTACTTAAGCCCTATCAGGGTATGGTAGTGGGAGATTGAGAACGAACGACGAAGAAGAAGAAGAAATACCTTAATTTTTTTTTTCCACCAAAAGAAATGAAGAGTGAGAGGTATAGGGGAACTGTCACGTACATGTGTTAATTTGTTCCCGCCTGCAGATTGCATCTGTCAGCCTTTCGGTGTTGAATGTAGCTAGCACTCGTCGGGTTTTCGTTAACCAGGTGCGCACCGATTTTTTTTACTCCAGTGGTGTTCTGTATCACGAGTACGCACCACAAGGTCAAAACACTACCAAAGAGGACTACCTGGAGGGCATCCGTCGCCTCTGTGATGCTGCTCAACGGAAAGGACCAGACCTGTGGACAACGGGAGGTTGGCGGGTCCTGAATGACAACGGACCCTCCCAGAGCTTGACCCCTCCTTAATGACAACGCACCCACCCAGAGCTTGACCGCACCTTAATGACAACACACCCTCCAAGAGCTTGACCGCACCTTAATGACAATGCACCCTCCCAGAGCTTGACCCCCACCCCCCCCCCCCTTAATGACAACGATCCCTCCCAGAGCTTTACCACCCCTTAATGACAACGCACCCTCACAGAGCTTGGTCGCCCCTTAATGACAACGCACCCTCCCAGAACTTGATCGCTCCTTAATGACAACGCACCCTCCCAGAGCTTGGTCGCTCCTTAATGACAACGCACCCTCCCAGAGCTTGGTCGCTCCTTAATGACAACGCACCCTCCCAGAGCTTGGTCGCTCCTTAATGACAACGCACCCTCCTAGAGCTTGGTCGCTCCTTAATGACAACGCACCCTCCGAGAGCTTGGTCGCTCCTTAATGTCAACGCACCCTCGCAGAACTTGGTCGCTCCTTAAAGACAACGCACCCTTCCAGAGCTTGGTCGCTCCTTAATGACAACGCACCCTCCCAGATCTTGGTCGCTCCTTAATGACAACGCACCCTCCCAGAACTTGGTCGCTCCTTAAAGACAACGCACCCTCCCAGAGCTTGGTAGCTCCTTATGACAACGCACGTTCCCAGAGCTTGGTAGCTCCTTAATGACAACGCACCCTCCCATTTTTCGCATGTAATTCAGACTTTCTTGGTCAAACATAACATCTATCCGGTTTGCCAGCCTCCCTATTCTCTCAACATGGCTCCTTGCCATCCTTGGCTGTTCCCCAAGCTGAAAGGGACCCGATTTGAGTCACGAGAAGACATTATATGGAATGCGACGACGTAGCTGTAGTCTTTTCCCAAAGAGGCCTTCCTGAAATGTTTCCAACAATGGCGGGACCTCTGGGAGAAGTGTTTTAAGTCTCAATGAGAGTACTGTGAATGGGATTACAGTTTCAAACCTTTTAAGTGAGTAATTATTATTTGGCCCAAAAAGTCGGATATTTTTTTAACACACATCGTATAAGTGTTGTTCTGCACTACATATAAACAAGTGGCTGCAGGCTAATTCAATACCAATAATGGCATCGTTTGCATCTGTCACTCTATAAAACATTTAACTACACACAATTCAAGAGTTATTTATGTGAACTCTGCTAATTTACAAACAGAGGTGAATCCTTGCATTAGCCAAGACCACAACCACTGCAGCCAGCACGCGTCTTGTAAGCTCACGGATGCGTCCGTGTCTTGTCAGTGTAAGCCAGGATATGAAGACCTGACTCCAAACCTGTACCGACTACATGGAGAGGTATGCGTTGGTAAGTATGTGGTGGTTTGTTTGTGCCTATTTTCGATTATTTTGTTCGAACCTTCTTGTGTTTTCTTCAATCTTGACTAATGTTCGCTTGCAGCCGGTTGCAATCTCTTTTTCTATATATCGATGCTGGGAGGGCGTGGGCTAGTG
Organism: Ariolimax columbianus; assembly: GCA_036924085.1. Lineage (NCBI taxonomy): Eukaryota > Metazoa > Mollusca > Gastropoda > Stylommatophora > Arionidae > Ariolimax > Ariolimax columbianus. The sequence goes on from JAVGWX010000008.1 coordinate 21,893,549, forward strand.
GTTAAGTGACACTGCTCACAAGCCGAAGGTGCTGGGTTCGCTTCCCTATAATAGCACCAGCCGTTACCCCGGGGAAACTAACCCTTAGAAAATGCAGATGATCCTGGATAACAGGCTGCAACTGAGCAGACTGGCTAAGGAGAAGGGATCGAAGAGGGAAGGCTAACCCGGTACTCATAAAGTCCACGCTGAAGTCGAATGTGTCGGACCGAGAGATGCAAATATAGCAGTCAAGCTGTAAACGTTCTCGGGACAACATTCTGCTACTTGCAAATTCCTTTTCATGGTTTTGTAGCGGGAGATTAAGAAAGAACTGAAGAAAACTCATTAACTTAACTTAACGTCTTATACTGGTTTAGAAGACTCTGCAGAGTCTGTATACAACGAGATTCATTTACATTCCCTTGCTCTAACAGCTACGCGGATCCAATCTATTCTTAAATACATTAACTATCCCTGCCACCACTACTTCCTGTGGCAACGCATTCCAAGCATTCACCACTCTCTGAATAAAAATGTATTTCCTAATATCTAATCTGGACATTGTGAACATTCAACTACATCAACAATGGCTGTACATATAATATTGCTTTCTTGTTTGACAGAGAAATGCAAGTGTCACTATGGAGGAATCTGTATAGATGCAGACGATCTATCTGGCGCCAAACAGTGTAGGTAAGTACAGTTTTGAACCTAGGTATTTCTGCTGTGACGGTAAAAGATAAAGGTAGTCTCATAGCAGGACAGGGATAAAGAAGACTAACGCCTGGTCAGGCACAACATACTGTTCAGACTTGTTAGCGTGGGTCAGGCACAACATACTGATCAGACTTTTAGTCAGGGTCAGGCACAAAATACTGGTCAGACATGTTAGCCAGGATCAGGCACAACATACTGATCAGACTTGTTAGTAAGGGTCAAGCACAACATACTGATCAGACTTTTAGTCAGGGTCAGGCACAAAATACTGATAAAACTTTTTTGTCAGGATCAGGCACAATATACTAATCAGACTTTTAGTCAGGGTCAGGCACAACATACTGATCAGACATGTTAGTCAGGGTCAGGCACAACATACTGATCAGACTTGTTAGTCAGGGTCAGGCACAACATACTGATCAGACTTGTTAGTCAGGGTCAGGCACAACATACTGATCAGACTTGTTAGTCAGGGTCAGGCACAACATACTGATCAGACATGTTAGTCAGGGTCAGGCACAACATACTGATCAGACTTGTTAGTCAGGGTCAGGCACAACATACTGATCACACTTGTTAGTCAGGGTCAGACACAACATACTGATCAGACATGTTAGTCAGGGCCAGGCACAACATAATGATCAGACATGTTAGTCAGGATCAGGCACAACCTACTGATCAGACTTGTTAGTCAGGGTCAGACACAACATACTGATCAGATATGTTAGTCAGGGTCAGACACAACATACTGATCAGACATGTTAGTCAGGGTCAGGCACAACATACTGATCAGACATGTTAGTCAGGGTCAGACACAACATACTGATCAGACATGTTAGTCAGGGTCAGACGGAGAACAAGCTTTATGTTAGTACAGGATCGGAAAGGAAGAGAATTTAGTATAAATAAGCAGGGGAACACAACAACAACAAAAACACACCAAAAAAAACACCAACATTCAAACAAACAGCAGCCTGGCCAATGAGGTGGGGATCGGCACTGTAACTGTATAGCAGTATTCTATTTCTCCATAGCCAGTAGGACACATGACCAAGCTCTTCAGTACGACCTGACATATACAACGAACTACTACAACCAAGAATGCAGATATCATCACAAGCAACTTCGGACAACAGCTGTTAGATTTAACATTCAGCAGTGTATAAGCTGCAGCGGTCGGCGACCTAAATCTTACTGCTAGTGTCAGGGCCACCGAACCAGAGCTGCCAAGACCCTTCTATACCTCCACGCGGCGATCCTGGATAACAGGCTGCAACTGGGCAGACTGGCTAATGAGACGGGATAAAAGAGAGAAGGTTAACCCGATACTAAGAAATGCCTGCCGAAGTCGGATGTGTCAGACTGAAAGGTTCAAATATCGCAGTCAAGATGTAAACTACGACACAACGCATTTCGTTCTCCGGACAACATCCTGCTACTTGCAAATTCATTTTCATGGCTTGGTAGCGGCAGATTGAGAGGGAACAAAGAGGAAGAAGAAAAAAAAGAAGAAGAAGAAAAAGATGAAAAGAAAAAGAAAAAGAAGAAGAAGATTTAACATTATATATGATGTTTTGTATGTTCTTGTTTCAGTTGCCTCAAGTGGTACTTTGGATCAGAATGTCAGATTGATGGTAAAGGTAATATGAACGTGTTAATGTTTCAATCAAGCAATAACGTTTCCACTCTCAGAGAACCTTTGCCGTTCAACATACGAATCTGTTAATGTTTCAATCAAGCAATAACGTTTCCACTCTCTGAGAACCTTTGCCCTTCAACATACGAATATGTTAATGTTTCAATCAAGCAATAACGTTTCCACTCTCTGAGAACCTTTGCCCTTCAACATACGAATCTGTTAATGTTTCAATCAAGCAATAACGTTTCCACTCTCTGAGAACCTTTGTCCTTCAACATACGAATCTGTTAATGTTTCAATCAAGCAATAACGTTTCCACTCTCAGAGAACCTTTGCCGTTCAACATACGAATCTGTTAATGTTTCAATCAAGCAATAACCTTTCAACTCTAATTTTACCATTGATCTTCAACAAACAACTATCAAACTGTCCTGTTCTGAGCCAACAGTGGTAGCTCTTGTTTCGTTTTCGAATTGCTCTCTCTTCTTCGTAAGCTTCTAGACATCAACTTGAATATTATATCTCAAGAAAGCAGTGGTTAACCTATGGCTATTGATATCTCCAAAGAGAGTATCCAGGAATGGTTTCAGTGATGGCCGTACGTAATTCTCTGTTCCTCATATGTTGGACACCTCTGTAGCAGACGTCCAATAGTCATTTTGTCAGTACCGCGTACACATTCATCTGTCCTAGTCAGAGTCTGTTGATCAGATAGTGTCTCAGTCTGTTGTTGTCTGTGTGGAGTCTAGAGATTACTACCTGGTAGTTTCTGTTGAGCTGGTAATATGCATAATTTTGTTAGCTGACCTGTGTGCTCTGCTTTCCAATGGTTACATCTGGTAAACATTATGGCCTCATCATAAGTTATACCTCCTCCTCCTCCTCCTTCTTCTTCTACCTTCGTTCTCAATCTCCCGCTTCCAAGTTCTGAACAGGGCTTTGCAAGTAGCAGGATATAGTTCTGAGAACGGAATGCGTTGTGTCGCTAGTTTACAGCTTGACTGCGATATTTTCACCTTTCGGTCCGACACATCCGTCTTCGACAGAAGTTATATCTATATCAGGTTATAGTAGTCTTTCCATCTCATGACAGTCTGTCAGCCTCTTCATTGCCAAACATATTGCAACGTGATGGAATCCACTGAATAACAACTCTCTTGAACAGGGGACATAGTTCATAAAGCATAATTCTTAGTTCCGTGAAGTTTGTATTTTGTTGGATCCCTAGTGCTATAACCACTGACATCTCATATTTGAAAATTACAACTTGTCTCTCTGTGTTTTCATCTGTCATTAGAACTTCTGAGTATGTTTTCAAAGCCTCTAAAGGTACTTACAAATGTTTCTGTCTCCACTGATAGCTTTCTTTGTGTCCTTTTTAAAAATATTTCATATATATATATATATTACTCTAGCGGTTCTGTTTTCAAGAGACAGGCTTATTCATTTTCTATTTGCGCCTTCCCACAGACTTTACTTATATGCAGCTTGCTTTTCAATTCCTCTTTTCAAAGCTTATGGAAAGTCTTTTTTAAATCCACCCAAACAACCAGAAAATGTTTACTTTCTTGGAATGTATCTCCAATTTCCTGAGCAATATGTGTGATCTGTAGTTCAGTTGATCGCTATTGTCTTATTCCAGCTTGCTGTAGAATTAAGAGATCTTTCTCTTTCAAGTGCCATTTGTTTGATATTTATCATACGTTCCATCAGTTTTCCCACACAGCTAAGTAAGCTGATCAGTCTGTAGCCATTTGGATTTGTTTAGTCATCTTTCATTGGAAATATTATCAACATGGCCTCCTTCCATGCCTGCGGTACAATTCCCTTTTTCCCAACAGCAGTTTAGGACTACTAAGAGTTCTTTTTTCCCTCTTTGCCCAGATTTATTAACATTTCGTTTGCTATCCCATCTTTTCCTGGTGATTTCTATTTCTTTAGTGATCTCATTGCCACCAACATTTCATCGATTGTTAAATTAGCCATCATAATGTGCTTTTCTGCTACACTATTTGTGTTGCTATGGATTTTTGTTCATCAATGATGGTTTTGTTGTAGTCTGTTGTAACTTCAACATGGTTTGCACTAGCGTAGTGTTACATAAATGCAGTTTCCGGTTATCTATTCGTGTTAGCATAAGGCTATCGTCCTTGATTGTTATTGTGTGTTTTGTTGTTCCAAAGTTTGTTTCCCTCACTATCTAGGTTCAGAGATTATATGTTGTTTTCCGTCTCTTGTTGATTTAAAATTCACAGACCTGAGCATCGCATATAATGAGTCCACGATCATCGTTAAAGCCAACTTCAGCGGAAAATGGGTTGATCAACACCCCGACTTCCGAAGGAAAGACAGCTGCTTTAACTTAACTAGAGAAGAGCAAGTCATCATCTTCAAACTGAGAACTGGACATAACAGACTCAAATGTCATCTTTACAATAAAATGAGGATTGGGACAGATGACAAGTGTCCATGTTGGGAGCATACAATGATCGTGGAACACATCCTACAAAACTGCATGCTCACGCAGAAAAAGAGAGAACAATACTGGTCTCACGAGACAGATATGAGACAAAAGCTGTATGGAGATAAAAACAGCCTTACAAACAACGGTGTCCTTTGTAAGAGAAACCGGAATCTTGATCTGAGGATGAACGAAGAAGAAGATTTTAAATGCGTTTATATTTTGCAATGATTACTTTGAGAGTGATGTGTCCTTCGGTTGAATGTTTTCTCTCTGCCAAGTTTCTGGCAACTGATAGGTCATCCTCGAGGCTATGTAGTTATCCGTCCCAGTAGCGTTTGTAATTCATCCCTGTCTCTCTGAAAACGGTCTCAGCATCATCATCATCATAGGCGTCTCAGTCTTTGCAGACCATGGGCGAGGCACCTTGTGAGTAGCCTCTCAGGACGCAAGCCTGTGCGCTGAATATTGAGACCCTGGACTGTCCAAACTGCAGGATCCTCCTCTCGGCCTCGCTGGTATAATCCAAAGGAATGCAAAGCAGGACAATTTGGCACTAGCTCAGCTGCAGGAGCTGTCGGAATGAGTTCGCAATTTTGGAACCATCCGCCTTAGGTGCTACCACTTCGGATTTTCTGTCTGGGTTTACTTCCGTAGTCCTACGCTCTTTCGAGGTTTATCAAAGCACTGGAGTCGTTGCCCGCAGATGCTAGTTACTCGAGACATCCGATGATACTCTCATCGTCCCAAGACTAGCCAGATCTCTCTCTGGGACTTGTGGGTTTAAAATCAGAGTTCCTCCTCTCCTAGGCGAACTGCCTGAACAAGCTAATGAGCTTCGTCTACCCGGGTTTAATCAGAGTTTACCGTCTCTTAGATTGGCTGCCAACCAAGACTTATGAGTCGAATCTGCCCGCCCAGTTATACCACCGGGTACTCGGTCGCGCCCCACAGCAGGCTCTGTTAGAAACAGGGGGCCCCTCATGAAAGTGCTGCTGAGGACACAGTAATGTAGAAGAGGCCATTGGCACGGAAACTCCTGAACGGCAAGCCGAACAGTGAATCCAGCGGCGATCTCTACACCTGGGAATTAGAGGCTATATCAGACTCTTCTCTTCCCTTTAACAAGCGGGACGTCCAGCCCAGACCTCACTACCCCCCAGCAACAGCAGCTTGCAGAACAACCAACGTTTTAATACTCATGTTTCGTGTGTTGGTGATCTCATTATTAGTATAGGAAATCTATTCCAATCAGCTATTCTGTAGTTCAAATTAGACAATGATTTGTTTGTATGGGGAATGTATTCCATATTTATTGCAAACCTGCCTGTTTGCATGCTATTTTACATAGAATTTCTGTACGAATTTGACACAGTATTATCGGATGTGTTATCATAGGCCTTTTAGCATGCTCTCCTCAGCCGCATCTAAAGTAGAATTTAGCAATGAAATTGACGTTGTTTTATTTTATTGATGCAGGAAGACTGAATTAGTTAGTTTGGAAAAAGAAACTGAAGAAAATAAATGCTGAGTCACTTGTTAACTTTTTGTTGTTTGTTTTCAGAACTCCTGCTGATTTGTTGTTGCAGTTTAGGCTGTATTGTTTTGTTGGGTCTCACAACATGCTGCTGTTACTACGGGTGTATCAGACACAGAGATAAGTAAGGGAACTGATAACTTGACTTTCTCTCTCTCTATGTCTCTCACAGAGATAAGTAAGGGAACTGATAACTTGACTTTCTCTCTCTCTATGTCTCTCTCTCTCTCTCTCTCATCTTTCTTTCACTCTCCCACAAACACTTTTTCCACCCTAATGTACGAGGCGTGTTCAAATAAAACCGGACCTAGCTGCACCAAGTGAACATACGTACGATGCGCATGCCGACGTCACGTCGGATATAAACAACACATACCAACCGTCAAGTTTGCAACATTTAATTATCCTCCGATTCATAGCTTCATCAGCAGACCGCTGAAAACATGGCGGGTATGATACGGAATCTGTCTAGAGTTTTCAGCTAGCGGTGATTCGGAATCTAACAGCTGAAAGATATCGATCAGTTGACATTCATTGCAAAAGGCAGGCAGTGTATGGTATATGTATGTGCGTCCGGGCGTGCATGCGTATGTATGTATGTATGTATGTATATGTGTATGTATGTATGTATGTATGTATGTATGTATGTATGTATGTATGTATGTATGTATGTATGTATGCATGTATGTATGTATGTATGTATGTATGCATGTCTGTATGCATGTCAGCTGTCAGTCGTCTTGAATATGTCTTGCAACTGAATCAGGGTAATTGAGAAAGGCTGATGTGCGAAACTTTCGTCATTAAAATAAAATTGATCCACAATTTCCCGTTCGTTACACCTTTGTCTTCAATAAAGTGCACAATGAAAGTGCCTTTGATATTTGCTGCATGGAAAGTTCACGCCATCATGAATCGTGTTCACAAAATCCTCCACCTCGGTTACAGGATGTGTTCTATTGTCTTGTACTAAGTGCAGCAGAAAATTCCGGGCTCTGATTGGCTTATTTAGCCATCTTTAAACTCACGCGAACAGTGAATATTGATGAAATGGTCCTCATTGACTACGAAGGACAAACATCAACAACAAAATGTATGTTTGCATGTTGTATATCCTTGTTTCTATTTTCTTTACACGTCAGCTGTTATCTGCATGGTATTTTCACTTTTTTCGTGTTTCTACCTGTTCTATAAATTGTGTACTGTATCTGTATGAGTCATTTGACAAATAATTACAAGTTATGGTAGATGTGAAAGGGAAGTGAGAATGCTCAAAAACGTATTTAACATCATGAGAAATAGATTGGCATCCAGACACATACAAAATTAATTTTAAATAAGACTCATCAAGTGTATATATTTAACATTATTATACGGTGCAGAAACAAGGACTGTGAACAGCCAGCTAGAGAACAAATTAGAGACCCTCAAAATGTTATACAGAAGATGTGTTGCATTTCGTGGAAAGAGAAACAAACAAGTAGCGATGTCCTGACGAGAGTAGGCAAGGGTAGATACAAGTGGCATAAGCTGCAATGAACAGCGACCCATCGCTGACTGGTAGCGTCAGGGCCAGCGACCCATAGCTGACTGCTAGCGTCAGGGCCAGCGAGCCATAGCTGACTGCTAGCGTCAGGGCCAGCGACCCATAGCTGACTGCTAGCGTCAGGGCCAGCGAGCCATAGCTGACTGCTAGCGTCAGGGCCAGCGACCCATAGCTGACTGCTAGCGTCAGGGCCAGCGACCCATAGCTGACTGCTAGCGTCAGGGCCAGCGACCCATAGCTGACTGCTAGCGTCAGGGCCAGCGACCCATAGCTGACTGCTAGCGTCAGGGCAAGCGATCCATAGCTGACTGCTAGCATCAGGGCCAGCGACCCATAGCTGACTGCTAGCGTCAGGGCCAGCGACCCATAGCTGACTGCTAGCGTCAGGGCCAGCGAGCCATAGCTGACTGCTAGCGTCAGGGCCAGCGAGCCATAGCTGACTGCTAGCGTCAGGGCCAGCGACCCATAGCTGACTGCTAGCGTCAGGGCCAGCGACCCATAGCTGACTGCTAGCGTCAGGGCCAGCGAGCCAGAACTGCTAAGACCCTTCTACACCTCCACACGGTGATCCTGGACAACAGGCTACAACAGAGTAGACTGGCTAAGGAGAAGATATCAAAGAGGGAAGGCTAACCCGGTACTTAAAAAATGCTTGCGGAAGTCGGATGTGTTTGGAACAAAAGATGCAAATATCGCAGTCAAACTGTAAAATATGACACAACTCATTCCGTTTGCTAGACTACATTCTGATACTTACCCTTTTCAGGACTTGTCTTCGTTCGTTCTCAATCTCCCGCTACCAAACCTGAAAGGGCTTAAGTAGCAGAATGTAGTCCAGAGAACGGAATGCGTTGTGTCGTTGTTTACAGATTGACTACGATATTTGCACCTTTCTGTCCAACACATCCGACTTCAGCAAGCATTTTTTTAGTACCGGGTTAGCATTCCCTCTTCAATCCCTTCTCCTTAGCCAGTCTGCCCTGCTGCAGCCTGTTATCCAGGATCACCGTGTGGAGGTGTAGAAGGGTCTTGGCAGCTCTGGTTCGTTGGCCCTGACGCTAGCAGTCAAGCTATGGGTCGCTGACCACTGCAGCTTAGCGCTGCACAGCATCTTGATCCCTCTTTTCAGGACATGGTAGCGGGAGATTGAGAACGAACGAAGCCAAGCCAACCCAAATCCTCCCAGCTGTGTAAGTGGCCAATTTATGCCACAATCATTATAGACGGGCAAGGAGAACAAGACTGAAAGTAAGAACAAACAAAGGAAGAGAGAGAAAAATAATAATTAGAAATATACAAATGTCAAGTTTTGATGATTGGTATAACGTGTTGATGTTTATTATTGTCTTAGTGTGGCCAAATCCAGTATGTTCTCATTCTCACCGGACATCAACATTCTTAAGCTGCCACGGGTATGGATGGACACAACGGGTTACAATGACCATGAACTCTCACCCCCAGATCCGCGAAGAATGAGTTTCTCTTCTGACAGGAATCCTTATTTTGATGGCTATGTAAGTATGGATTTCCATATTTTTGGCTTTTGTTATTAACATCAAATTTAGAATGTCTGAGTTTATATCTTTCCAACCAAGTCATATAAGGGTTGTGCGTAGTGCTAGCAATCTCATCAAGTACAAATGGATTGCTACAGAGGCCGTAGCTGAATGAGCGCGCGTTTGTTTAAAAAAAAAAATTTTTCTCAGAAGATGGAGGGCTTGGTGGAGAAATAGAAAAACGATGTCAGAACGCCTCCAATGTGACTTATCAACTGTCCCTTCTTCTTAAACATGTACACACCAAGTCTTAAACAGTAGCAAAGCGTCAGAATAGACAAGGTAGGCTGAGCTATTCTAAAAGGTTCTGAAGAATTAGAGAAGACATCCCTTTGCGTAAAAAAGATGTGAAATAAATTAGACATTGAAATTGTAATGGTCATTATTGGTCAAGCGAAGTGATATGTTAAAACGCGCGAAGCGGCAAATTGAATTTATCAGTTACTATTGGAAAGGAAAGCTGATTGCATTCAGCCTTACACAGAATAGGAATCAGGTCAATTGGTAGCTAGGAGATGTTCATTACGGCGCTACTTTTTCCTCACAGCCAACTAGCCACAAATTAGGCCAACATTGTCTGACTGAGAGTGTTACATTCCAAGCCCTCAAAGTGTGTTTCAAATGTTATTCAAGTACAGTTTTGTTTAGTTTTGTGATTACGATTTGATCACGGGTTAGAGAAGAAGGTGATATATATTTTTGTCAGAAATGAAACAAAGACGCTTAGAACTGATTTACAAGAAAACGTAGACAACTGTGCAGAAGTACGTTGACAGCATGGGTTTCAACTACCTCGCTCAGCACAAACACGAAGTACTTTCTAACATTTTTTCTACATCGTTAAGTGTGACTTCGTTAAGGTAGACCTCGAAGTCGATGGATCGAAGGTGTCTCTGACACTCTCAGGAACTTAACCCAACGACAGCACAAGCCTCCAACTTGGCGATAACAAGACATATACGCATCCAACATCTCTGCGACGCTGTATGACAAGCTTAGTAGGACAAAAAGAAGAAAAACAGTTACGTATGCTCCTTTATGTTCATGACTCAGCTTATCCTAAAATGCCCCTTTATGTTCATGACTCACCTTATCCTAAAGTTTTGCTTGTGACATTATTTAAAAGTTTACAGCGAGGCTGCGATATCTGCACTTTTCGGTCCGATACATACGGTTTCAGTTAGCTCTTTTCTGGTACCGGACTTTCCTTCTCACTGCGATCTCTATTATTTTATTCAGACTGTACTACGTCAGACTGTTTCCAGGCCGGCGCTTAGAGACGGAAAAGGCTCTTAGCCAGCTCTGGTTCTCTCTCTCTCTCTCTCTCTCTCTCTCTCTAATGCAAGCAACCAGATAGGAGTTGCTGACTGCTGTCGACTCATTCACTGGACTGTATCTTCGGCCCCGATTAGTGACTGACCTCAGACTATCACTAGATGGTACACATTAGCAGGAAGCCTTTATAGAAGCAAATGCAGGGACGTTTCCAATAACAATGTTGCTAGACAATAACGCAGCCCTCATTAGTCAACTTTTACAACCTGCTTTGAAAGTTACACTGCTCCAGGTTTTTAGCACCCAAGTACTACTGTATGTTCAATTTTATTTGATTTCTTCACGTGTAGATTATGGAAGATGTGTCACTTGGTACTCTACAGCGAGACAGAGACAGCCAGTCTGCCTATTATCAAGTCAGTCAGGTAAGACATGGCGGACTAGAGCATACGCAAGAGAGCTTGTCATAACTTGGGAACGATATACCATGAATATTAGCGAATAAAAGATAATGTCTATCTGGATCAGAGGAGCGAAACTGGTAGCTTCTTTTTCTTTTTCCTCTTCTTCTTTCAACTGATACTTAGCTTCTAGCCCAGTAAGATTCACGAAGGAGACTGTTTTTGGTCATCGCCTGTCCCCCACATATTTTCGAGCATGGGGCACTACAGTGGGCCAGACTGTATCACTTTGGTACACATGGTCTCCATACGTGGGGCAGTCGTCCCGAATATGTTCTGGTATTTGCTTGGGTGCTCCGTATCACACGTGGTGGTGTCTCTAAGACCCATTCTGTGGAGGTTAGTCTTGATTCTGCAATGTCCCGTTCTGAGTCTAACGATCTTTGTCTGTCCATCTCTGCCAAGATTGTCTATGCTGTCATTTTCTGACGTATTCTTTCTGCTGGTCTTTCCATTCCGTTCTCATGGATAGTTTAATGAGTGTCTCTGCTTCTTTATAGCTCTGTGGATGGCGAGTCTATGTGTCGTCACTTCCGGCTTTTGTGGGCTATCTGCCTTCTCGTTTCAAAGGATTCCACAGTGGGCCGGAATCCATTGTAGGACTACATCTGTTTTTTGAAACAGCAATCCGATATTGTATTTTATTTCATGAGAGAGTTTATCTTGTTTTGGGTTTGAGATGGCTTGGAGTACGCCCATACAATTATGTTAGAATTACCATATTCTTTGTGCTTGTGTTTTGGCTGATAAGAATCTGAGTTTCAGCATGAATAGATGTTGCTTCAACTCTGAAATTAGTACATGTCTCTATTGCTGGTATTAGGTGATTTTCTAGGTCTCCACTGTTAGCATTACTCGACAGTGTACTGTATTGGAACCCGATGGGAAAGAGAAAGAGAGGCAGAGTACTATCAATTCCCTCCCCCACCCCGGATTTCCGTCTGATAATTTCAATTTCAGCATAACTGTTTTGTGACTGATCAAGATGCTGAACAGTGCATGAGCTACAGTGGTCAGATACCCATAGCTGACTGCAAGCACCAGGGCCGGCGAACAAGAGCTGCCAAGACCCGTCTACACCTCCACGCGGTGATCCTGGATAACAGGCTGCAACAGGGCAGACTGGCTAAAGGGAAAGGAGATCGAAGTGGGATGACGAACCCGGTACCAAAATATGCGTAGGACCGAAACGTGCAAATATCACAGTCAAGCTGTAAACTACGACACAACGCATTCCAATCACCGGACAACACCCTGCTACTTGCAAAGCCCTTTTCATGGCTTGGTAGCGGGAGATTGAGAACGAACGAACGAAGAAGAAGAAGAAGAAGAAGAAGAAGAAGAAGAAGAAGAAGAAGAAGAAGAAGAAGAAGAAGAAGAAGAAGAAGAAAGCTTATTCTCTTAGTCAGACAATATGAGTGCAGCTTGTTTTCAGGGTCTGTAAAAGATGATTGGGCCAATTAGACAACTCAAAATATATCTTTAGACTACCCTTTCTCCTGGTTAGCTGTGGTAACTATCAAATATAGTCCTAGCTGGATACAGGCAATTTTATAAACTCGTTGACTTCACATTGTTTATGTCGTCAAACATTGATTTGTTTTATTGCTCGAAGTGAAGCAAATTACCACCACTACAATTGACCTCTTATAGAAAGCCTGTATCTCAACATCTGTTTCTTCTTCTTCTTAGTTCGTTCATAAACTCACGCTTCCAAGCCTTGAAAAGGACTTTACAAGTAGCAGGATGTTGTCCAGAGAACGGAATGCGTTGTGTCGTAGTTTACAGCTTGACTGCGATATTTTCACCTTTCGGTCCGACTTCAAGCAGACACATTTAGGTACCGGGTTAGCCTTCCCTCTTCGATCCCTTCTCCTTAGCCAGCCTGCCCTGCTGCAGCCTGTTATCCAGGATCACCGCGTGTAGGTGTAGAAGGGTCTTGGCAGCTCTGGTTCGCTGACCCTGACGCTAGCAGTCAGTTATGGGTAGCTGACCACTGCAGCTCATGCACTGCTAAGAATCTTGATCCCAGGTCAGGTCATCCCGTAACCAGTGAGGTCGTTGAGGCCCACATGAAGACATCCTCACAACCACCCGCTAGTCTTCTCTGTCAGCGTCCGATGCCTGTGCCTCTTCTAGTCTGAGATTGGTCCATTCTACATGTGTGCTCAACACCCTTCTTTATGACAGTGAACGATGGTCTACCTACACACACCAGAAGAGGAGGCTAAACAGCCATCACATGAGGTACCTGCACAGAATACCGAGGGTTGAGTAGCAGGACAAGATCACCAACGCAGAGGAAAGAAGAGGCACTATCCCAGTCTTTTCCACGCTTAGTCTTTGAAGGCTCCGATGGCAGAATACCAAAGCATTTTCTCTATGGGGAATTGCAGTTGGGGAAAAGGTCTCGTGGCCGGCCACTACTTCGGTACAAGGATGTGTGCAGGCAAGATATGAATGATGCGGGCATCGATTTGGAATAGGACGCCACGGATAGTGTTACATGGAAGGGCAGGATTAACCGTGGAATACAGACAAAAGGGAGACTGCTTGAGGATAGGCTAAGGACTTTGAGAAGACATGCCACACCATGCGATGCCGCATGCGGTCTTGATTTTCCTTGCACACACTGTAGAAGACGCTTCTCTGCTCGTGTTGGTCTTACGTGTGCCATTCGCTATCGTTATGGACTGCAGTTGCATCCCTTTTTTTAAAGCACAACTTCCTTTCGTCTGACAAGACGGGAAGAGTCAATGATGAGCGAGAAGAGGGGACACGATTCGAAACCAATCAATACGTCAAGATATCAAAGCCCAACCTCTGCATGCCTGAGTGAATCAGTCTCAACTGATCTAGTTTGATCATGTTTGTAGAATGAGAAAGGCGACTAGAAAAAACGGCAATAATAGAAGATCAAGACCCAGGGATCTTCTTCTTATGCTGTCAGACGTCAACTTGAATTTGTTCGAAGAAAGCAGCTGTCATCCTGAGGTTTCGACACTGCCATAGAGCTTGTCTAGTGTTGCCACTGGTGATAGCCACATGTGCTTTCTCTGGTCCTTGTATGTTGGGCAATTTTGCAGCAGATGTTCAGCGGTCATTTTCCCTGTACCACATGTGCATTCGTCAGTGCCACCTATCTTCAGTTTATTGAATAGGTGGTACCTCAGTCTGTTGTGGCCTGTGTGGAGTCTGAAGACCACGACCTGCTCTTTTCTGTTCAACTGGTAATAGGCATCACTTTTTGTGTAGCCAGTATGCTCTGTTTCCCATTTGGTCATGTATCTGTCCCTAATAAACCTTTTGGACTCTTCGTAGGTCACACTAGAATCTGGTTGTGGTAATCTTGCACCTTCTTTTGCCAGTCTGTCTGCCTCCTCGTTGCCTTGAATGTTACAGTGGGATGGAACCCACCGTACCACTACTCTTTTTGGTGCGGACTGCTGGCATAGTTGACAGAGTACTGTTCTTAAATCATTAAGTTCTGTATTTTTCTGAACCAGGGATCTGAAACCCCGAAATTACGCTGGGAAGGCAACACTCGATTTCCCTGAGATACCGAAGACTGGAAACAGGACGAAGATGCAGTACTGAATGAGCTGACAGCAGCTAGCGGCTAATAGCTGGCTGCTTACATCAGGGTCATAGCTGACCAAGACCCTATTCTGTTTCTAGGTGGCGGCTTTGGAAACCATGCAGCCTGACTAAGAAATCGGATGCGTCGGACCGCAATGAGCAGATATCGCAGCCCCGCTGTAAACTACAACACAGCGTCACAAACATTCTTTTCAGGATGAACGTCGAAGAAAAAGAAGAAATGGAACCAGGTCACAAGAAAGATGCGGATAGAACATTCTGGCAATCTCATTGGCAAAGCTTTACACCTCAGGGTAGAATAGTGATTAAGTAAGGTAGAAGACTTTACACCTCGGGGTAGAATAGTGACTAAGTAAGGTAGAAGACTTTACACCTCAGGGTAGAATAGTGATTAAGTAAGGTAGAAGACTTTACCCCTCGGGGTAGAATAGTGACTAAGTAAGGTAGAAGACTTTACACCTCAGGGTAGAATAGTGACTAAGTAAGGTAGAAGACTTTACACCTCAGGGTAGAATAGTGACTAAGTAAGGTAGAAGACTTTACACCTCAGGGTAGAATAGTGATTAAGTAAGGTAGAAGACTTTACACCTCGGGGTAGAATAGTGACTAAGTAAGGTAGAAGACTTTACACCTCAGGGTAGAATAGTGACTAAGTAAGGTAGAAGACTTTACACCTCAGGGTAGAATAGTGCCTAAGTAAGGTAGAAGACTTTACAGCTCAGGGTAGAATAGTGACTAAGTAAGGTAGAAGACTTTACACCTCAGGGTAGAATAGTGACTAAGTAAGATATAAGACTTTACACCTCATGGTAGAAAAGTGACTAAGTAAGGTAGAAGACTTTACACCTCAGGGTAGAATAGTGACTAAGTAAGGTAGTAGACTTTACACCTCAGGGTAGAATAGTGCCTAAGTAAGGTAGAAGACTTTATACCTCAGGGTAGAATAGTGACTAAGTAAGGTAGAAGACTTTACACCTCATGGTAGAATAGTGACTAAGTAAGGTAGAAGACTTTACACCTCAGGGTAGAATAGTGACTAAGTAAGGTAGAAGACTTTACACCTCAGGGTAGAATAGTGCCTAAGTAAGGTAGAAGACTTTACACCTCTGGGTAGAATAGTGACTAAGTAAGATAGAAAACTTTACACCTCAGGGTAGAATAGTGACTAAGTAAGGTAGAAGACTTTACACCTCAGGGTAGAATAGTGACTAAGTAAGGTAGAAGACTTTACACCTCAGGGTAGAATAGTGACTAAGTAAGGTAGAAGACTTTACACCTCAGGGTAGAATAGTGACTAAGTAACGTAAAAACTCAAGCAAGGAAATAAAACACAATTATCTTTCTGAACTGCCATTCTCAACTGGCTATTGATGTTTGTGTCCACAGACTTCATTGGGCCACTGTCCAGCCACCATGTCTTCACATTCATTCTACAGATATTGATCTTCATGTTGCCAAGCCTGAGGCCCATATAGGATATCATTTTTATTAGAAGAGAAGATGTTTGGGAAAATAGTGGTGGATAAAATGGATGACATTTGAGAAAATGGTGAACAGATGGGATGATGTTGGGGGAAATGGTGAACAGATGGGATGATGTTGGGGGAAATGGTGAACAGATGGGATGATGTTGGGGAAATGGTGAACAGATGGGATGATGTTGGGAAAATGGTGAAAAAATGGAATTATGGTTAGAGAAAATGGTGAACAGATGGAATGACATTAAGGAAAATGGTGAACAGGTGGAATTATGGTTAGGGAAAATGGTGAACAGATGGAATTATGGTTAGGGAAAATGGTGAACAGATGGAATGACTTTGGGAAAAATGCAGAACAGATGGGATGACATTGGGAAAAATGGTGAACAGATGGGATGATGTTGTGGAAAATGGTGAACAGATGGGATGATGTTGGTGAAAATGCTGAACAGATGGGATGATGTTGGGGAAAATGGTGAACAGATGGGATGATGTTGGGGGAAATGGTGAACAGATGGAATGATGTTGGGGAAATGGTGAACAGATGGAATGATGTTGGGGAAATGGTGAACAGATGGAATGATGTTGGGGAAATGGTGAAAAAATGGAATTATGGTTAGAGAAAATGGTGAACAGATGGAATGACATTAAGGAAAATGGTGAACAGGTGGAATTATGGTTAGGGAAAATGGTGAACAGATGGAATTATGGTTAGGGAAAATGGTGAACAGATGGAATGACTTTGGGAAAAATGCAGAACAGATGGGATGACATTGGGAAAAATGGTGAACAGATGGGATGATGTTACGGAAAATGCCGAACAGATGGAATGATGTTGGGGAAAATGCCAAACAGATGGGATGATGTTGTGGAAAATGGTGAACAGATGGGATGATGTTGGGGAAAATGGTGAACAGATGGGATGATGTTACGGAAAATGCCGAACAGATGGAATGATGTTGGGGAAAATGCCAAACAGATGGGATGTTGGAGAAAATGGTGAACAGATAAGGCTACATTAAAAAAAATGGTGGTGACCAGATGTCTGCACAATGTATCCATGCATGAGAAGCTGTGCTGCAATGTTGGCAGCCATGAGCTGATTCTGCCTTTGTTAGTAATTGTTGTGGACATCTGATGACTTTATTTGCAAAAGAAAATGTGTCTTTGTTGTTGATCTGAGCTGAAAGTGTATTAGACAATTACCTTTATTAAAATTGAGACAAGAGCATAGCCATCTTAGTAACAACCAAGAAGCAATCAGTTTGTATGGGCTTTTATTGTTTTATTTTAAAGTTAAGGGTACTATTTCTTTAGTGTGGTTTGGATCATGTTGATTTGAGCCAAAAGTATAGTGAACTAAACTTTTATCTTAGCCAAAAGTATATTTGAACTAAGCTTTGATCTTAGCCAAAAGTATAGTTGAACTAAGCTTTGATCTTAGCCAAAAGTATAGTTAAACTAAGCTTTGATCTTAGCCAAAAGTATAGTTGAACTAAACTTTTATCTTTAGCAGACATATAGTGAACTAAACCTTGATCGAAAACAAATGTACAGAGAACTAAACTTTGATCTTAGACAAAAGTATAGTTGATCTTACATGCAAGTATAATTAATCTAAACTTTGATCTTAGCCAAAAGTATAGTTGAACTAAGCTTTGATTTTAGCAAAAAAATATAATGAACTTAACTTTGATCTTAACCAAGAGCATAATTGAACTAAACTTTGATCTTAACTTTCATTTTAGCCAAAACTATAGTGAACTACATTTTGATATTAGCTTAACTCATTAACTACTGGGTTAAAAAACACTGTGGCCAGATTAATTTTTGTTTCCTTTTTTCAACTAGAGGTGTCTATAATTTCAGCTGCAGTTTTCTCAATTTCCAACAGATTTTTAAAAAATATTTTAATGTAAAGATAAATGAAAGCGCTGTTCAAGTAAATATATATATATTGGAACATTTATATTTTTTTTTTTTTTGTTTGTTTTGTTGCGTTCGCCTTATTTCTCTATTCCCCAAGGCGGTGTGCGTTGCACTGTGGTTTTTATTTTGCGCCTGTCGGCCCAGTGTATCCGACTTCAGCACGCATTTTATGTAAGGGTCTGCTTCCTCCTGCATTTTGTAAGGGTTTGCTTCCCCGGGGTAACGGCCGGTGCTGTGATGGGGATCGAACCCAGCACCTTCGGGTCGTGAGCCGTGCCACTTAACCACTAGGCCATGCCGTCCCCTGGAACATTTATATGATTTTGTAGACTTTTTACTTATAACAATGTGACTGTGGAAAACAAAAAACAATTAAAAAGATTATATAAAATGTCTACTTACAGCCAAATTCTGGTGTTCTAAAACATTTGATGTCTTTTTCTAGGTAATTCTCATGTACTGTATCCATTTAATGTATAAATCATCCAAGAACATGCACATATACTAATATTTATAATTGTTTTTATTTATCTAGCTACTTACACTTTTCTTGAGTAAGAAAAATAATTTTCCAAACAAATACAAATATAAAAATCAAATCTTATTCCTTTTATTTATAACATACTATATACACCAGTATATAAGTAAAATAATTCAAAGAGTTCTGTGTGTGGTAGAGTCTGAAACAATTTTTAGGATGCAAGTGGGGCTGTGTGGGGCAACCAATACAGTAAAACTTTGTCCATGCTCTTTTTGCAGGAGTTGAATTCAGGTTAAATGCATTCTTTACTTCTACAATTACTATCAGAATCATTAAAATTACTGTCCACGCTGTTTTCGCTATCTTCGCTGTCACTAGATCTTCTTATTCTTCTGTGTTTGTTCTCAATCTCCCGCTACCAAGACCTGAACAGGGCTTTGCAAGAAGCAGGATGTAGTCCGGAGAACGGAATGCGTTGTATCGCTAGTTTACAGCTTCACTGCGATATTTGCACCTTTCGGTCCGACACATCCGTCTTTAGCAGTGTCACTAGATCTATAAGACATCTCCTCAAACAATTTTCTAGCCTGTTCAGCAGTAATGCGAGGAGTGCGAGTACAGTTTGTGAATCGTTCGCCGGTTGCCAGGGTAAACAATTTTCTAGCCTGTTTGGCAGTAAGGCGAGTGCAGTTTGTGAATCGTTCGCCGGTTGTCAGGGTAAACAATTTTCTAGCCTGTTTGGCAGTAAGGCGAGGAGTGCGAGTGCAGTTTGTGAATCGTTCGCCGGTTGTCAGGGTAAACAATTTTCTAGCCTGTTTGGCAGTAAGGCGAGGAGTGCGAGTACAGTTTGTGAATCGTTCGCCGGTTGCCAGGGTAAACAATTTTCTAGCCTGTTTGGCAGTAAGGCGAGGAGTGCGAGTGCAGTTTGTGAATCGTTCGCCGGTTGCCAGGGTAAACAATTTTCTAGCCTGTTTGGCAGTAAGGCGAGGAGTGCGAGTGCAGTTTGTGAATCGTTCGCCGGTTGCCAGGGTAAACAATTTTCTAGCCTGTTTGGCAGTAAGGCGAGGAGTGCGAGTACAGTTTGTGAATCGTTCGCCGGTTGCCAGGGTAAACAATTTTCTAGCCTGTTTGGCAGTAAGGCGAGGAGTGCGAGTACAGTTTGTGAATCGTTCGCCGGTTGCCAGGGTAAACAATTTCACAACTTCGTGACAAATTTTAAAGGAATAAATTTTGTCAATTGACAACGATATCTTCTTCTTCATCGTACGCTGTTTACAGCGATATTTACGTTGCACTGATTTAATTTGTTAGCCAGTGGCTCAGTGCATCCGATTTCAACAGGCGTTTCTGTAGGGTTGCCCTCCTTAGCCTTTGGCTGTCCCCAGCCTAACTGCAAGGCAGCAGTTGTTTTTGGTCAGAGTTGTCTCTCTTGGGAAGTTGTCTTGCAGGACTATCGAGTCTTCCCTACTCGTGTCTATAGCGTTTGGCAATGATAGGATGGACTATGTACTAGTTTGTACTATCCCGGAAGAGAGGCAGTCCAGTGTGACTTTTTCCCAGGATCGTCACGTCCTGCCAGAAACGTAGCATATGCATATGAGTGAGGTATCTTTTTGCTCGCTCTATTTTCTCGGCTCATCTGCAGTGATGGTACGCCTAGCATTCCCCGCCACCCGGGAGCTTGTCACCATAGGACAGGAGGTGCAGTGTCCGCTGGACTGCATCTCTTCTGCGTCCATTGGAATGACTGATAGCAGACAGATGCAAAGAGCGAGGAAGGAGTGCATTTTACCAGGTGCATTCCTGCGGCTCGATCAGGCCGGGACACAAGCCCCAGCCATGTCGTAGCCTCCCATCTCAGCGGTGCTGAGATTTTGGGCGGGATTCTGGCTTAGAGGCGTTGGGCCGTAATCCCTCAGATGGTAGCTTATCAGCCAAGCACGTGGACCAAATGTCAGCGACCTGTGATTCCTCTCGAAATAGTGCATTTGACCAGGTGACAAGCCTAGTCTTGCATGGAGATGTTGTCCGCCTAGGGAGCGGACATGGTCAAGGGTTGAGTCTCAGCAGTTCGCAGTGAGGTAGCTGATCTACTGCTTAGGGCACCCGACCGAGAACTAAGTCTTCTACAAATGATTTCATTCCTCATCGCCGTATGGGGTGAATATCGAGCAGCTTCCCGCCCGCTTTTATCAGCGGACGGCAGAGACCTCAATCTGCGGCTTGACCGGGCGGGGCTGGAGCATGACCCCGAGGTCCCCACCATGTCGAAGCCTCCCTTTGCATTCGTGCTGGGCTGCTTTTGGGCGGGATTTTTGGCTTAGAGGCGTTCGGCCGTAATCCCTCACCTCGAACCGTTGGCTTATCCGCCTAGTACGTGAACCAAAATGTCTGCGGCTCCTCTCGGGCTTAGCAGGATTACCGTAGCAAAGCATTGTCATTAGTAGGACAACGATATCAAAACGTAAGATTGTGTTTTGATAAGAAAAGATAATTTCCTGTAGTTCTTCAAAAATTAGGATCGCATATTAATGTGATTAGTATTTTTTTACATTCGTTTCTAACTATACCATACACAGCGCACTGTGAGTGGCTCCTGGTCCTATTTGATAAACCTACGATCCGCTGTGAGCAACTCCTAGGAGCTAATGTGTTAAAGTATTGTAGAGCTAAACTTTATTCTTAGTTAATTAGTTTAAAGTATAGTTGAACTAAACTTTGATCTCAGCTAATTAGTTAAAAGTATAATGATCTAAACTTTGATTTTTGCCCAAACTATAGTGAACTAAACTTTGATCTCAGCTAATTAGTTAAAAGTATAATGATCTAAACTTTGATTTTTGCCCAAACTATAGTAAACTAAACATTGATCTTAGCTAAAATTATAGTGAACTAAACTTTTATCTTAACTACAGTGCCGTAATTAGATAAAATTATAGTGAACTAAACTTTTATCTTAACTACAGTGCCGTAATTAGTTAAAATTATAGTGAACTAAACTTTTATCTTATCTACAGTGCCGTAATTAGTAAAAATTATAGTGAACTAAACTTTTATCTTAACTACAGTGCCGTAATTAGTTAAAATTTTAGTGAACTAAACTTTTATCTTATCTACAGTGCTGTAGTTAGTAAAAATTATAGTGAACTAAACTTTTATCCTAACTACAGTGCCGTAATTAGTTAAAATTATAGAGAACTAAACTTTTATCTTAACTACAGTGCTGTAATTAGTTAAAATTATAGTGAACTAAACTTTGTTCTGGGTCAAAAGTTTGATTTGAGCAAATTAACCATTAGAACAAAGTACACTTTGCTCTGTTTTTTTTTCCTTCAATATTTATCTGAAATGCATTTTTTTTTTTTTTTTTTTTTTTTCAATTTTATTGGCAGGGATAAGAACAAATAGTTATAGACACATAGATGCAACGAAAAACATTATAATTAACTAACAAGTTAATGGAGCCACTGGCATCATATAGCACAAATGTTATGTTTGGGTGTGTATGTGTTGTTAGTATGCATATTGTTTTCTTCATCAATTGTTTAAAAGTATGCGTTATGGATTGATTTTTTAAAATTGTCTCCCTTGAGACATCAGGTTGCAAAAGATGCTCTCCACTTATTTTTATTTGTGGCTTTTTGCTTGAGCTGCAGTTGCTTTGACATTCTTGCAGCCTCAAATTTTACCACCAGTAAAACCAAGCTGCATGTTTTAAAACATAGGCTGCACACTGTTTTGTTACTGTGGTACAAGCAGCCTTTATATATCAGCTTTATAAGTCTTCACCATGGACCCCAGTAGAAGAACTATAGTAAAAATCTTTAAATACAATATAAGTATATTTTAAACATATTAAAGACCTGTTCTTTGTTCATATAAGGAATAGAAACTTGTAATTGAAAATATAAGAGGTGATCTTTGTTAATATAAAAAAGAGTGTTCTTTTTTCATAGAAAAAGGTGTTCTTTGTTAATATCAAATAAATGTCATAGTTTTGTTTATAGAAAGTAAATGTGAGTTTTGTTTATATAAAATAAATGTGATGGTTTTGTTAATATAAAATAAATGTGGTTTTGTTTATATAAAATAAATGTGATGATTTTGTTTATATAAAATAAATGTGATGGTTTTGTTTATATAAAATACGTGATGTTCTTTAGTGTGGAGCCGCGTAGCGCAGTGGTTAGCGTGCTGGCTTCACATCTGAATGGTCCTGGGTTCATTCCCCAGTTGAGGCGGAAATGTTTTTTCAGACTGTAATGGCTCCCGGGTCGACCCAGCCTTAAATGGGTACCAGTTCAGTCCGGGAAGTAAAAGCGGCGAGGGAGAGGAGATGACTACCGCCCTCATATAGCCGAGCCTTTGAAATGTGAGATCGCTAAAACTTCACACCCATACAGCAGTAATGCTATGGTAGAGGTTCTTTAGTAACATAAAATAAAGGGATGTTCGTTCTTTTATCAAATAAAATAAAATAAATTTCTTTATTAATAGAAAATAAAAATGATGTTCCTTGTTCATATAAAAAGTCATATTCTTTGGTTATAAAATAAGTGATGTGCTTTGTTTTATATAAAGTAAGTGATGTTCTTTAAAAACAAAATAAAAGAAATGTCTTTGTTAATATTATCAAAATTATGTTCTTAGTTGGTATAAAATAAGAGCCATTCTCTTTGTGAATACAAAAAAAAAAGGTATTTTTTTTGTCAATTGATAATAAAAGGGACCCTTTTTCCTTCACACCATGAACAATAAAATGTTCTAGATTTTGAACAGTTCTGTTTCTGTTACTCTTCCCCACTCATCAAGTATGTAACTTGTATGCTGTTTGTGCTGTACTGCAAATACCTTCCAAATCTACATATATTATTTCTTTACTGTGTGTCTGTTACCTGTTCATAAGAAGAGATGTGATTGGCTGATTTGATGAATAACATTGTTGTCAGTAAGGGATATAACTGTGGATATATTATTGAAAGCTAAGACTGAAAGAGTTCCTTAACTTGACTTGTTGAATTTTATAGTAAAGTAAAAGGCAAATGTAGTTCCGTAGTCAAAGCTGGATGAGATAAGTGTTTGGGATTCAATTAAATGGTGTCTGAGGGACCTATTTTTCCAAACTATTATTCATGCAGTTGGGAGGAAGAGAGTGGTGGGATAGTGGGAAAAAATGGACAGGTTGAAGGAAGAAGAGATGACAGGGGAACGAGTAGGATGTGGTGGAAAGAGATGAGTGGGTTGAGGAAAGGGGTGAGGGGGAAGAATGGGTTGCAGAATGGTGGATTGAGGTGGAAAAGAGATTTGGAGTTGGGGGAGAGAGGAAGAGAGAGAGAGAGAGAAGAGGAAGAAAGAACAAAGATCAGGACGGGTTGAGGGATAAACAGATAAGTAAGTTGGGGGAAAAATAGGTGGATTGAAGTATGGAGATACTTCTTCTTCTTCTTCGTACGCAGTAACCATTATTTTTTCGAAAAAAGCGGCGGTCATCCTGAGGCTGTCGCCACTGCCATAGAGCTTGTCTAACAGTTCCACTGGTGATGGCCACATCTGCTCTCTCTGATCATCGTATGTCGGGCAGTTCTGCAGCAGATGTTCAGCGGCCATTTTACCAGTACCGCACGGGCATTCGTTGGTACCACCTATCTTCAATTTGTTGAATAGGTGGTACCTCAGTCTATTGTGGCCAGTGCGAAGTCTGAAGACAACGACCTGCTCTCTTCGGTTCAACTGGTAATAGGCATCATTTTTGGTGTAACCAGTATGTTCGGTTTCCCATTTGGTCATGTATCTGGCTTTGATAAGCCGTTTTGACTCTTCGTACGTCATACTAGTATCTGTTTGTGGTAGTCTTGCACCTTCTTTTGCCAGTCTGTCTGCCTCCTCGTTGCCTTGGATGTTGCAGTGTGATGGGACCCACTGTACCACTACCCTTTTTGGTGCGGACTGCTGGCACAGTTTGCAGAGTGCTGCTCTTAAGTCATTAAGCTCAGTGTTTTTCTGGCTTTTTAGCGCTGTGACTACGGCGAGAGCATCTGTAAGCAGGACTATATGGCTTTCATTTTCATTGTGTCACCATTTCTTCCACTGCCGCCCTCAGTGCCTCTGCCTCCGCTCTGAAATTGCTTGTGTACTTACCAGTAGCGAATGACAGTGTTATTTGTTTGCCATTTGGTAGGTTCAGGAATGCTCCTGCCCCTCCGTTCTGTGTATTGTTTGTTACAGAACCGTCAGTGTATGCATGGGTCCAGTCCATGCTTGGGTAGCTTTTCGATATGAAGCTTAGGGTAGTATCTCTCCTTTCTTTTTCAGTCTGGCAGTTTTTGTTTCCAATACCTGGTATATTTTCTACCACCTCTGGAAATATATCCTGCCTCCAGGTAGGTTTTCGTGCAGTAGTGATGGGTTTTGGTGTTGTTAGTGCGTTTATGGGATCTTCGTGCATCTTTGCTTTGGCTATTTCTGCAAAGTTTCTCCGCTTTAGTTTCTCATTTCCCAAATTGTTTAGTCTCTGATGCATTGGATGGTCAGTCAGTCTTCGGAGTTTCTCTGACTGCAGCTGGGCTCTGCAGTCTCTTCTATCGGTCATGGATTGCAGTTTTGTAATCTTTTCAAGTTCTACAATTGGCGTTGACTTCATGCCTCCTGTTATAACTCTCATGGCTTGGTTTTGAAGTTTGCTAACTTTATCGAAGTTCGCCTTTGCTGCTGTTGTCCATGCCGCAATGCCATACTCGAGAACTGGTCTCACTCTTCCAGTGTACAGTTTCTTTAGTATGCCTTCGTCTGCTCCCCAGCTTGTGCCAGCAAGTTTCCTCATGATTGCCATTCTTTCTCTGGCTCTCGTTCGGTTTCTCTCGATCTGACTTTTCCATGTCATGCGCCGATCAAATGTGACTCCCAGATAGGTTGGGTTGTCGTTTGGCTGCAGGAATTTGCCATTTAAGCTTAATTTGGTATTTTGGGGTTTGATTGAAAGCGAGAATATTGTGCATGTGGTTTTCTCCTCGTTTATTTTGACCAGCCATGAGTTCGCCCACTCTTCCAGCGATGTTAGGGCCTGCTGCATCCGATTTCTTACTATGGTGAGATTCTTTTCAGAGGTCCACATAGCCAGATCATCTGCAAACATTGAGCTATGGACTCTCCTTGGTATATTCTCTGTAATGTCGTTTATATATACCAAGGAAGAGTGTGGGTGACAGTACTCCCCCTTGGTGTACTCCCTGCTCGAGTGTCACCTTTTTGCTCATCTGCCCTTGTACTTGGACTCTGGCCGTTCTTTGTTTGAGGTAGTGGTTGATCCACTTGTACATTTTCCCACAAACATCACTTCTTCTTAGCTTGACTCTAAGTCCATCTTTCCAGACTTTGTCAAATGCCTTTTCCAGGTCCACCCAAACCGCTACTGTGTGCTTCTGTGCCTGGTAGGCATCTTCTATTTCCTGGACTATGAGGATGACCTGGTCCTCAGTGGATCTGTGCTGTCTAAAGCCGGCTTGCTGTGGAATTAGTATTCGTTTTTCTTCCAGATGCCACATCAGTCTGGTGTTTATCATACGTTCCATCAGTTTGCCGACACAGCTCAGTAGGCTGATAGGCCTGTATCCATTTAGATCTGTTTTGTCTTTTCCTTTTTTTGGTACTGGTACCAGTACTGCGTCTTTCCATGCCTGGGGTACAATTCCCCTTATCCAGCTTTGTTTCAGGACCGATAGCAGCTTCCTCTTCGCTGTTTGGCCCAGCCCCATCAGCATTTCGTTTGTTATCCCATCTTTTCCGGGAGATTTCCTTTTCTTTAATGTTCTCATGGCCTCTTCCATTTCGCTCATTGTTAATTTGGCCATCATATGCTCTTCAGGTGCCGTACTGATGTTGTCGTGCCCCTTTTGCTCTTCGCTAATGTCTGTATGCTTATCTGCAGGGACCTCGATGTGGTTTGCTCTGGCATAGTGATCGACAAAATCGTTTGCAGCTTTTTTACCAGTGAGCAAGTTTTCGCCATGCTTGATGGTAATTTGTTTGTTTGACGGGGTTTCCTCATTCATGGCTCTGACTAGCTTCCATAGCTTGTTCCCTTCTTTGTCCAGGTTTAGGCTTTCCGTTTTGTTTTTCCAGCTCTCTTTTGCTGTTTGCTTGAGAGTGTATTTGTATTTTGCCGTGGCGGCTTTGAGGGCGATGTTTGCCTCCATAGATTGTTCTCGCTCTGCCATGATCCCAGCATGTGTTACTGCATCTTCCGCTTTCTGCAACTCATCATTCCAATAGGGCTTATAGTTTTTCCTAGCCCCTCTTGGGATGGTTTCAGTGGCGGCTTGCATTATTGCCTTGCTTAGGCTTTCCACCATGGGCTTCATTTTGTTGTTTCGTGTGTTGATGGTTTCACACAGCCCATCTGTCAGGATTGCAAATCTGTCCCAGTCGGCTCGTTTGTAATTCCAACGTGGGAGCGGTTTTGTTTCCTGTGGGCCTACTTCCATGTCAATGATTAGCCTGATCGGCCTGTGGTCGCTACCTGCCAGTTGGTTTAGCACCTGGCGGTCTATTTTATGGTGTATGTCCTGTGTGGAGAAGGCCAAATCTGGAGTCGAGGTGGTATGCCATGTTCTTGAATAGAAGCTAGGGCTATCCTCCGGCCTATTGATTAGGGAGAGATTTGTATCTATCTCCCAATCTTCCACTTCGTCACCTCTGCTGTCTGTGTCAGAGTATCCCCATCTCTCCGAGTGGCTGTTGAAATCTCCAACTACTATGCAGTTGGAGTCTCTGACCTCCATACTCGAGAGCGATAGGTCTCTATTTGGTGGTCCGTACAGAGTATGGAGATACAAAGGAGATGAGTGGTGAGGAACGTTTTTATTTTTTAAAATGAGCTGCTTTCATAATTATGCTGAGCAACGCTGGGTACCACAAACATGAAAAGTCAGACATTCTTTTTTGTTGATTCCCGTGGAGTTTCAATTAGTAAAGACTAGTGTTAAGTAATAATCTTTTGTCTTTTCTATGGTCTGGCATTAGGAGGCGACTACAGGTGTGAGGTAAAGGCATTAGGAGGCGACTATAGGTGTGAGGTAAAGGCATTAGGAGGCGACTATAGGTGTGAGGTAAAGGCATTAGGAGGCGACTATAGGTGTGAGGTAAAGGCTCAAGAAACTTAGGGGAACTGAGACACTTGTCAGGTCAGGCACAACATGCTGACCAGGGCACCACATCAGACACAACATAGTGAACAAATCCACAATCTCACTTCCATGTATCATTCCCTGAAAACAGGCTGTTTTCTAGGCAGTCTGGCTGACAAGATGTGGATCAACATGATCTCTGTGGTAGTGGGCATCACGCAGATGAAAACAAGCATAGCAAAACCGCCTGGAGGACAGCGGCCGACCTTCATCAGCAAGCTCGAGATGTTAGTAAAGCTACTCCACATTGTACGTTTATGTCGCCGTTGAGGTCAACATCATTGAATGATGTAGGTCACTGTGACCTCATCAAGTATGCTCACCTAGCCAACAGTTGAACTGGAAATGTGTATACACAGCCCATTTCCATGAAGATGTCATATGGAATACACTTCCATCTTTCTCATTAGCGGTTCCTTAAATTACCTAAGCGACTGCTGATTACAAGTCAACAAAAGGATAACAGAGGCAGATGGAGCAGTCGGACAAAAGTAGTGAAATCAACAACCATGATCAAGCCTGATCAGGAAAGTGATGGCCAATACCAACCCCAGACCCCTACAGTGCTAGCATAATCGTGCAGGGGTATTCTGTGGGCATAAACAATCCAATCGCCCACTGGTCATTTTGTGACAAGCCTACACAGGTACAGACAGGGTTAGAACCCCTACAAGAATAATTTACCTTGTCAAAGAACAAGCTTATGATTTTGATGAACATAACACAGAAAGACAACATCAATATAGTTTTAACATTTTATTTGCGTTGTAAGCTATGGTACATGCAGCAAAACTGAAACAAGGTTTCACAGATCAGCAAAATTGAAATGGGTACATGGCTCTATTAGGTAAGGTAAAGCAGCTGGGAAGGGAACTTGTCAAAATGCCTCAAACACAGATGGGATGCTGGGCAAAATGGTGGTGGCAGATGGAGAAAATGGTGGTGGCAGATGGAGAAAGTTATGGTGAACATATGGAGAAAATGGTGGTGAACAAGATGAAATGCTGGGGAAAATGGTGGTGGCAGATGGAGAAAAGGATGGTGAACAAATGGAGAAAATGGTAGTGAACAGATAGAATGAATTTGGAGAAGATGGGGGTGGCAGATGGACAAAATTGTGGTGGCAGATGGAGAAAATGGTGGTGAACATGGAGAAAATGGTGGTGAACATGGAGAAAATGGTGGTGAACAAGATGAAATGCTGGGGAAAATGGTGGTGGCAGATGGAGAAAATGGTGGTGAACAGATGGAGAAAATCGTGAACAAATGAGATGAATTTGAAGGAAACAAACAAAAATAGAGAGAAAGAGAGTATGAGCGAGAATGCCAAATCTATTGATTCCCTTGCAAGGTCAAATGAAACTGGTATGTAACCTAGTTGCAATATGCTCCTGTCAATCCAGCTGTAAATGAGTGTCTGACTTAAGTTTAGAGATTGCAAGACAGAAAGGAAAAGGACTAAGTCAGCCCACTTCACAAAAAGCTGAGGCATTGCTCAATGAAGTCAACAACACATCATCCCTAACAGCTTGAGATTACTCTCACATTTTACACACAAAATGATAGAAAATGTCAGTGCAATCAAATAACAAAATCATGTAAAAACTAACAGTTAAAAGTGGTAACTACAAAAATATGTTTGAATAGGGAGAAAAGCAGAAAGCAAGACAAGAAGAAAATAGACAGTCAATATAATCACAAATGGACAAAGGTCAGACAGAAATTATAGACTGCTTGCAATGAACAACAAACAGATAATGAGTTCTTGATTTGAACCAGATATAATAAAATGGCGATGACAACAAAAATAATTAAACAAAAAAATATTTATAAACAAAAAATTAAAATCAAATTTAATCTTTTGTCATTTTATCTCCACTCTTTGTTACTCTATTTACATCATAAAATATTATACAAGTTTTGTCTGTCTTCGAAAACTAGAAAAATTACTTTTTGTCTTGATCGTTAAGGTATTTGTCTCTTTTTGGTGAGGCATACTGCTTTTAAATTGAAAATGTGATTATCAAGATGTTTTTGCCCTTCTTGATAGTGATCAGAGTGGGGCATACGTCAACAACCTCCAGTTTGAGAATGGAGATGAAAGCAGTGACCTCAGCATTAAGATGGCTATCTGAGACCCCTTTAACAAGAGAAGAGTCATCGTGACAGATGCGCAAGGCGGACTTCAGAAGGGATGGCTGAGGTACGAGTGGATAGCAGCTGCTGAGGCCTCAAACCTCCAGGGGTTAACTTGGATATACTGTCCTGGTCATGCTAAAGTTCCGGGTAATGAAAGAGCTGACATCTTGGCTTCACAAGCTCCTATCATGGGCACATTAGTGATGGATAGGAATTACATTTTGAAACCAATCAACGACCGTCTGTTGGATGAGGACACCGCAATAGATGAATTAACAATCCAGACTGCAAAGTTTCAACACCAAATGAAATTCGAGCGGAATGGAGCGCATGGGAGGATGGAGCAGGAGAGTGTACAACCAGCGAGCTACTGGGATCATCAGCATCAAGACAGCGCGTCATTTGCTGAGAGAGACTGAGCATTTATGGGTATGACAGGAACGAAGTCAATTCTTAGAAACAGAAACCGATAGTGTGGCAATCGGCATTGGATTAGCTCTGATATGTCTCTTTTTATTTTAGGGTAACTCAAAACATGTTCTTTTATCATGACCTACAACTATTATTAGCTTGTGCCAAGTATATGAACCAATCATAAAGTAGCTTGCATGGTGTCATCAGAAGATGTGTGTAAGTATGCCCTAGTCATTAGTGCACCGACTGCCAAGTCGAGCAATCTAGATTCAATCCCTAGTTTATGCAGGATATTTTTCTATTCCAAACAGCTCCAGAGGCGACCTAGCCTCAAAAATTGGGTACCAAAGCATGTCTGGGAAGGAAAAGTCGGCCAGGATAATGCTGACAACTTTACCCTTAGTGTGCTGTTGGCCAAACATAAATATGGGTCTAACATCTGCCACTTGACATGTACGTGGTATCTCTACTTTACGTTTTATATCCAATTTAACACCATTTTTATTAAGACACAAAACATAATTCATAATAATAGATTTAAAGAAAGGAAGAAGTGAAGTTCCACTTTCTTAAAAAGAAAAAAAAAACAATGAGATACTTGTTACTTCTTCAACTTTTTCCTCTGTCCATTCATGGCATTGTTTTCTTTATCTGATGATGAGCCAGAAGAATTATTGCTTTGTAGCTGGACATGCCTGGACACGGCAGAGACACCATCCACGAACTTGGTGCGGTAGAGGACGTTGGCGTTGTTGAACATCCCATCTTTCAGGGATACAACAATGAACTAGGGGAAAGAGAGAATGGTGGTGGTGTTCAACTGTGACTTTCTATTAGTCGATCTTCTTCTACCTTTGGAGTGAGAGAGTGAATGGAGTGAAGGAGTGAATGGAGTGAACAGAGAGAGTGAATGGAGTGAGAGAGTGAATGGTGTGAGGGAATGAGAGAGTGAATAGAGATAGTGAATGGAGTGAAAGTGAATTGAGTGGCGAGTGAGAGAGTAAATAGAGTGGGTGAGTTAATGGAAATGGAGTGAATATAGTGGTGGAGTGAAGTGTGGGAGGGTGGGGGATAGGGAGTTAATGGA
This sequence comes from Ariolimax columbianus, assembly GCA_036924085.1. Classification (NCBI taxonomy): domain Eukaryota; kingdom Metazoa; phylum Mollusca; class Gastropoda; order Stylommatophora; family Arionidae; genus Ariolimax; species Ariolimax columbianus. The sequence continues at coordinate 21,925,033 of JAVGWX010000008.1, forward strand.
AATGGAGTGGAGGAGAATGGAGTGATTAGAGTGGGGGAGTGAATGGAGCAGGGGAGTTAATGGAGTGGGGGAGTTAGTGGAAATGGAGTGATTAGTGGGGGAGTGAGTGAGTCAGTCAATGGAATGAGGGAGTGAATGAAAATGAGTGAGAGAGTGAATAGAATGAGAGTTAAAGGAGTGAGAGTTAAAGAGTGAATGGAGTAAGAGTAAATTAAGTGAGGAGGTGAGAGAGTAAATTAAGTGAGGAGGTGAGAGAGTGAATGGAGTGGGGAGTGAGAGTAATGGGAGTAAGGACGTGTAACAATTTTCATATTTTGCTGAAGACATGTTAAGTTGAAAACTCCAATTATTTTACACCAAATCACCACAAGTTCCAACATGATTTATCAAAGAACATACATTGTAAACACATAATCTTTGACTACAGAACAAAATGGCGGTACTTTCAGCATAAATAAAATGGCGACACTTCCAGAATCAAATAAATAACACAATTTTTCAAAAACTCGGAACTGAAGAACAGCGGAATTCTGTTCACAAATCGTCTATGGTATCATGGACATTGTTCAGGAGCCAATACATCGGCTCTTCATAGTTCTTTGTCTGCGGTCGTTCTCAATTTCCCGCGACCAAGACTTGAACAGCGCTTTGCAAGTAGGTTGTAGTCCGGAGAACAGAATGCGTTGTGTCTCTAGTTTACAGCTTGATTTGCAGCTTTCAGTCCGACACATCCGTTTTCGGCAGCTCTACATTGTGAATAGGTTAAACGGCTGAGTTTGATTTGACGAAGTGTTTGATAACAAACCATGTCCCTTGTTGTTCCCCGGACCATCATTCTTAACTTATACAACTCTGAATAACTTCTTCTTCGTACGCTGTCAGACGTCAACTTGTGTTTGTTCGAAGAAAGCAGCTGTCATCCTGAGGTTGTCGACACTGCCATAGAGTTTGTCTAGTGTTGCCACTGGTGATGGCCACATGTGCTTTCTCTGGTCCTCGTATGTCGGGCAGTTTTGCAGAAGATGTTCAGCGGTCATTTTCCCTGTACCACAGGTGCATTCATCAGTGCCACCTATCTTCAGTTTATTGAATAGGTGGTACCTCAGTCTGTTGTGGCCTGTGCGGAGTCTGAAGACCACAACCTGCTCTCTTCTGTTCAACTGGTAATAGGCATCATTTCTTGTGTAGCCAATATGTTCTGTTTCCCATTTGGTCATGTATCTGCCCCTAATAAACCTTTTGGACTCTTCGTAGGTCACACTAGAATCTGGTTGTGGTAGTCTTGCACCTTCTTTTGCCAGTCTGTCTGCCTCCTCTTTGCCTTGGATATTACAGTGGGATGGAACCCACTGTACCACTACTCTTTTTGGTGCGGATTGCTGGCATAGTTGACAGCAACTCTGAATAACAAAAGTATGGAAGTTACCCTCGCCACTGACAAATTTTTCAGCACTTTGAGAGGCTGTATCTTTTTTTTTATTTGCCATTGTATAAATATGATTTTTATTTGTGTAGAGACATAAATGAATAAAGAACTTGTTGGTGTTATTGCTTTTGCTGTGTGTGTGTTAGATTCTGAGATACAAGAAGATGAAGGTGAAAATGAAAAACAGCAGCAACATTTACATTTACCAATTTTGCGGGGAACACAGAACACATATTCTTACAAGATTGTCATATCTTACAAACGTATTTAATACGGATAAATAAACAGATTAAACAGATTTATCTCAGAAAAATATGTAGCAACAACTTACCTTCATCACCCGCAATAATGGAATAATTCTAGTCCTTCAGAAAAAGAGAATGCATCTTTCAAAACTTTCTATATAATTAAACGAGCCATCTTTCTTGTTTATATCTATAATGACAGCATTGCCTATTTTTAGAATAAATTTCCCAGGTGTTTCAACCTGTGTAAATGCACAACAATGCTCTAGTATCATTTTCTTATAGCCTGGTGTATTTTCTCGCCGTTAGTGGTGAAATTGTTACTTTGGGGGGGCAGGAGGGGGGGCGTAATAACTCACTGTCCGAGTGCTAAAGGTTAAGTATCTCATTTCTGAGGCTTGTCGACGGTGCCATCTTTACTGTTTACTGATACCTTCCTTACAAAGAAGTTTGGGTCAAAACATTTGTGTTCCGTAAGTGTGGTGGGGGAGGAGAGGGGGGGTGGGGGTGAGAGAGAGAGAGAACTTGGTAAAGAACTGTACAAGCCGAAATGGAAATAAGGAACCACAGCTGGGACAGTGTATGAACAATGGCCTAAGACCTGGTGAAGTGGAGGAGTTGGTTTCTGCCTTCAAAGACAAAAGGTAGCTGAAGTAGCACAGTGGTTAGTGCATTGGCTTCCCAGTCGAGTGCAGCCCATAGTTGGTATTGGATTTTTTTCCGATTGCAAAAAATGTCTCCCAGGGTTGACCCAGTCCTAAAAAACAGGGTACCAGAACAATCTGGAAAGTAACAATGGCGGGCATGATGCTGACCACATCATCAATAGTGTGCCATTCATAGTAACAGGATAATATGCGACAAATATCATATTTCCAATACTCCACACAGGCATTTTTGTGTGTTTTTGTTTGCCTTATTTGTCTTTTCCCGAAAGCGATGTGCGCTACCCTATGTTTTTATTTTGTGCCCGTCGGCCCAGTGTATCAAACTTCGGCATGCATTTTATGTAAGGGTCTGCTTCCTCCTGCATTTTCTAAGGGTTTGCTTCCCCGGGGTAACAGCCGGTGCTGTGATTGGGATTGAACCCAGCACCTTCGGATTGTGAGCCGTGTCACTTAACCACTAGTCTACGTCGTTCCCGCAGGCATTTAAAGATGAAACCAGATGTGATGATCACTGACCTATGATCAAAGAAGAGGAAGAAGATCTGGCAGGAAAGGCTGTATAGTGGAGCAAGACAGCTGTCCTAGGGGCAACCAATACGAAGAGAAGCAGAACCCCCCCAAAAACATGCTAAAGACGAATGCACCGAGTCACCTCGCGCAGAACACAGTGCAACCTCATGAAGACAGCCCCGAACTTTGTTAGAGTTATTGATATAATAGTCTGATGGCAAACAAGGAAGACATGAACAAGCTTCGATGACTCACCTGGGAGTGCTGGAAGTGAGACTTGATCATCTGGCCAATGTTCTGAGTATGAGACAGATCCAAGGCTGCATCAACCTCATCCAGGATGTATATAGGGGCTGGTTTAAATAACAGCATTGCAAGAATCAGGGACAAGGCGACCAGAGATCTGAAATAGTAACATTTCCAGAATAAAATAGATACTTGGCTATATTCAGAAGTGTTATTAACATGTCTCTCCTTTCGATGTTCATTCATCACAAGTGATGAAGACCATTATTCTTGTTCAGCTGTGTTAAGTCTTTTCTCTTGCTGTATCCGCTGAAATCGGTGACTTGCGATGTCATTTTGATTAAAGTGAGGAAGAAACTGTGCATTTTGTCAACCTCACTCTCTGGTCCTGAGGTACCTTTGGCCAGCGGCAAGATTTTATCGAGATGACTCAAGATAGCACAGGACGCAGATTTTTCCTCAGGGTTTACTCCTGAAGCCTTTCCTGTACACAGGTATCCCATAAGGCAGCGGAGGGGAATAACATCTATCGCTGTGTGTCGTTCCTTTTCCATAACCGCAAAAGGTCGTAGGGGCATCTCTTCCGGGCCGTGCTCTTTTTTTTTTTTTTTTTGCGTTCGCTTTATTTATCTATTCCCCAAGGTGTGTATGCGTTACACTGTGGTTTTTATTTTGCGCCTGTCGGCCCAGTGCATCCGACTTCAGCATGCATTTTTATGTAAGGGTCTGCTTCCTCCTGCATTTTCTAAGGGTTTGCTTCCCCGGGGTAACGGCCGGTGCTGTGATGGAGATCGAACCCAGCACCTTCTGGTTGTGAGCCGTGCCACTTAACCACTAGGCCACGCCGTCCCCGCGGGCCGTGTTCTAATTCAATATAGTCATGTCTAAATTTCAATCACACCAAAACCGACGCTGTTTGCAGCTACGGTAAAGAGCGCCAATCTCGTGAAGTTCAGCAGTGTGAACTAGACCATGAAAATGTGACACAAGTTTAAGCATAGTGCCAATTCATATAGCCGATGTCCAGGCCAGTATAATTGGACGGAAGAAAATTTTTTTAATGTACGAATTAACCAGCCCAAATGAAAAACAACTACATGTTTCCGTGAACACAAGTGTAAGTCGTAGACTAGTGCGAATTCCAGGCAAATCCGTTGTCTGGCGACATCCATAATGAACTAAACCACCAGGGCAATGTAGACCCGCAGCCGGTAGGGCGCCATCTTTGCTGCTCTTCTGGATGACTACCACACTACTGACCAGCAGGGACAGATCACCATTCTTTGCCTCGGGAGAGGACGTAACTAATATTTCATTAACATTCACATTATCCTTGGCATATGTGCCGCATGCGAGGAAGATAAACAATATTCTGAATGCACCTCTATCTTTTGCAATGCTCTACCAATGCGGCCCTAGGTCTTTGGTCAGTCCATCTCGTCATCTCATAGGTGGGTGACCCTGTGGATGTGTACAGGCATACGGCTACCAAAAAGTTGTACTACGTGTCCATCTGTTGTCAGGCGTTCGTACATGTTCAATCCATCGATGTATGTGTGATGTTGCTGCTTCCACAATGTCTTGAAACAAAATTTGATGTCGAATTTCTTTTGTTTCGGATATTGTCCCACATCAAAATTTGTAGTACTCGCTGTTCCATTGCTCTCTGAGTTTCTCAGCATCTGTTTTGCGCAAGTTCAACACTTCACATCCGTAAATCATTGCTGGAATGACCATGGAATTGAAAGTTTGTGCTCTCACTGTGGTATCTTTCATCTCTTGAAGTATTGGCTTAATGGAGTTGAAGGAATATCAAGCTGATTTTCGTCATCTAGAGATTCCGTGGTCAATTTTGTGGTTGGCATTTATCTCTTGGTCTAGGTAGATATAAGTTGACATCCTCGATGGTTTCCTATCCTAGCTTGATATCCTGTTTTGGGCAGTAAGGGTTTTTGAGACATTGTGTCTTGCTTTCATCTATCTTCATACCAGTAGCTCTGCTGACCCCATTTAGGTCGTTCAAGGATTCTTGGCTTCCTCAATTGTATGACTGATGAGCACAATGTTATCAGCAAATCATAAATGGGCGAGCCACTTGCCATCTATATTGACACCTTTATTGATCCAATGTAATTCTTGGAAAATCTATTCCAAGGGCCACTGTAAATAGCTTTGAGAAGATGATGTCGGCTATTTGCAATAGTATTTCAGTCACCCTGTGTCGTTGTATTTCCACGGTTCAGTGCACACGGCTGATCTTCATGAGATTGGTGTCCTTCATCCTGTTTGCTGACATTGCCGCTTTTAGTGTGGCTGGGAAATGTACACACGGACCAATAATGGACTAACACATCGCCTTGGAGAGATTTGGCCCTGCCTGGTTAGCAACATGTCCATGAGACATCGCTCGCACGGTGAGTGATGTTGTCGAGAGGTAGGGCAATTGCCTTTCAAAGCGATAACAGAAATGGTGGGTGATTGATTCCGCAAGTTTCAAGCGACTTCTTGTTTCAAGGGATGTGGGAGAGTTCCTGCGTCGTGAGTTGCCTCCAGTCGTCTTGATTTATGTCTTGCCACTGGTCCACGGTAGCTCGGGACCAGAGAGTGAGGTTGATGACCAGTGTAGTTTCTTTCTCACTATCATCCAAATACAGTGCAAGTTACATCATCGAGACAAAACCGTCTAATGATGTCGCCAACATCGCTTGCGATGTGCAACTAACTAATTAGGTTTTAAAAAAAGACAGTAAATATTTCCTTATGTAGTACATGCCTTTGGCCTCCGCTGAGTTCTCCTAGGGAATCCTTCCACACTGAGCCAAATCCAACCTTGACCTCTAAACCATCCAAGACTGTCTGCCCTTCAGGGGGACACAACTTAGCTTGGGTTCCTGGTAGAAGCGTTGAGTAGATAGAGCCAAAGTCCTAAAACATGAAAAAATTGTGTGTTGAGAAAAAGTTTAAATGTCAGAATTTCTACTAAATATATACACATCTAGCCTCCATTTTTGTACTACATGAAGTATATGACCACTGCAGTTGACCTCCTTTCAGGAAGACTGTACCAAAGCATGTTCATGCAATTTTGCAGTTTTGGTTTCTCTAGCAATGAATTCTAAATGATGATGACCAGGCAGGTCATTACCATTCAGGCTTACAGCTTCTTCACCGATCAACTGTTATGCTTCTAGTCCAGTGAGGTTCACGAAGGAGACTGTGTGTTTCAGGTCTTCGCCGGTCCCCCACAGCTTTTCGAGCATGGTCTCTTCCCCAGGCCAGACTGCCTCTCTTTGGTCTGCATAGGTAGGGCATTCTTGCAGAATATGTTCTGGTGTTTGCTTGGGTGCTCCACAATCACATGTGGCAGTGTCTCTGAGACCAATTCTGTGGAGGTGTGCCTTGAGTCTACAATGTCCCTTTCTGAGTCTGAAGATCTTTGTCTGTCCATCTTTACCAAGCTTGTTTCTTGTTTCCAGGGATCACACAGTGGGCCGGAATCTACTGTAGGACTAATTCTTTTTTTTTTTTAAATCAGCAATCCTATGTTGTATTTTATTTCATGTGAGAGTCTATCTTGTTTGGAGCTTGAGAGTCTATCTTGTTTGGAGCTTGAGAGTCTATCTTGTTTGGAGCTTGAGATGGCTTAGAATACACTCCTGGAGTCTGTTAGAATGACCATTTTTCTTGTAGTTATGTTTTTGCTGGAAAAAAAATTATTGAGTTGCTGCATGAACAGCTCTTGCTTCAGCTCTGAAATTAGCACAACTCTCTGCTGCTGGTATGGAGTGATTTTCGATGTCGCCCTTGGAGTGATCGATGTAGATTCCACTGCCTTCCCTGTTATCGCTCACTAAAGCATAATCATCTATGTACACCTGTGTCCAAGAGTTGCTAGGGTACTGTCTCTTGAGCTCCTGAACAACGTGCATTTTTTGCTCTGTTGCCGACTGCTCACTTTTCTTCGCTAACCCTGAAACCCCTAAGATAATGTTTAGAAATAATAGACATTGTAAGTGCAATAATAAATAGTTTTCAAGTTCGTATCTCATTTACTTTAGTAAAAGCCATTTGTGACATGTATATTGTTGACATTTACAGTTAGTGGACCTGATGTTCCTCATAGATAATCAATCTTCTTCTTCTTCTTCATCGTACGCAGTCAGACAGTAACCATTATTTTTTCGAAAAAAGCGGTGGTCATCCTGAGGCTGTCGACACTGCCATAGAGCTTGTCTTGTGGTTCCACTGGTGATGGCCACATCTGCTCTCTCTAATCCTCGTATGTCGGGCAGTTCTGCAGCAGATGCTCAGCGGTCATTTTCTCTGTACCACACAGGCATTCGTCGGTACCACCGATCTTCAATTTGTTGAATAGGTGGTACCTCAGTCTATTGTGGCCAGTGTGAAGTCTGAAGACAACGACCTGCTCTCTTCTGTTCAACTGGTAATAGGCATCATTTTTGGTGTAGCCGGTATGTTCAGTTTCCCATTTGGTCATGTATCTGGCTTTAATAAGCCGTTTTGACTCTTCGTACGTCATACTAGTATCTGTTTGTGGTAGTCTTGCACCTTCTTTTGCCAGTCTGTCTGCCTCCTCGTTGCCTCGGATGTTGCAGTGTGATGGGACCCACTGTACCACTACCCTTTTTGGTGCGGACTGTTGGCATAGTTGACAGAGTGCTGCTCTTAAGTCATTAAGCTCAGTGTTTTTCTGGCTTTTTAGCGCTGTGACTACGGCTAGAGCATCTGTAAGCAGGACTATATGGCTTTCATTTTCTTTATGTGTCACCATTTCTTCCACTGCCGCCCTCAGTGCCTCTGCTCTGAAATTGCTTGTGTACTTACCAGTAGCGAATGACAGTGTTATTTTTCTGCCATTTGGTAGGTTCAGGAATGCTCCTGCCCCTCCGTTCTGTGTAGTGTTTGTTACAGAACCGTCGGTGTATGCATGGGTCCAGTCCATGCTTGGGTAGTTTTTCGATATAAAGCTTGATAATCAATCTAAATTGTGTTTTCTGATAATCTATTCTTTAAATTGATGAAAAATTTACCTTATTGACCTGCTCCCAGGCTTTGATGAGTGCTGCTTTCTTCTTCTTGTCCAACTCTTCAATGACGGATGCAATCTTTGCCTTATCATTGAGCACAACTTTCCTCTTCTTCATCAAGTCAGCGTACTGAAAATATATAAGGAGATGTTGGGTTAGCAGAGGATTATCTTACATTGAAAGCGCTCACGCCTTTTAAATTTGGGTGGTGTCTTTGTTGAACTTGGAGGCTATGGTGTTGAATTTGGGGGCTTTGTTGAATTTGCTGGGTATATTGTGGCATTTGTGGGTAACATTGTTGAATTTGAGGGCCATGTTGTTGAATTGGGGGGTTGTTTTTTTTTTTACATCATTGGCTATTGTGGCTACACTGTTGAACTTGGGGCAACATTGTTAAATTTGAGCTACATTGTTGAATTATGGGGGTGTTTACATTATTGAATTTCACAAACTGTGTGGGGTGGGGTTCATCATTGTCTGTATCTGGACCTTAGCCATGACATTGTTGCTACATGGTTAAAGTCTGTGTATCTAGGTGAGAGATGACCAACATTTAAAATATATTGTATTAAAGCAGTCTGCCTATTCGCTACTGAAGTAGAGATTGACAGTGATCCCCAAAGTAATGGCGAGCCTATTGAGAAGCCTCGATTTTGCAGTATAGTTAGAAGGACTCTGGTCCACCTCATGCATGTTTCAGAACATAAGAAGATTCACTGTAACCTGCTTCGAAAAAAACGTCGTCATGTGTTAACTCTACACAGCACAAGTATGTGTGTCAGCGCGCATGCATTTTAATGTGCTTTGACCTATTAAAGTTATATTTAACCCACCATTTTTTTAAATCGCACTTGGGTATTCTGCACCTACATTTTCTAAATCCTGACAGGATCAAGGTATTTTTTTTTTGTGTTCGTCTTATTTCTCTATTTTGCACTACGGTTTTTATTTTGCGCCTATTGGCCCAGTGCATCCAACTTCGGCATGCATTTTATGTAAGGGTCTGCTTCCTGCTGCATTTTCTAAGGGTTTTGTTTCCCCGGGGTAACGGCCGGTGCTGTGATGGGGATCAAACCTAGCACCTTCGGATTTTGAGCTGTGTCACTTAACCACTAGCCCACGCTGTCCCCTAATCAAGGTAGTATTTTTGAGCTTAGACTTAAATTTGTTTGCGATTTTGGAAAGGATTTCTTCTGTTTTTCGCTTGGATTTGAAGATTCGCCCATTATTGAGAATGAAGGAGTTCAGTTTTTGCAACAGATTTTTCTGAGATAGATTTATTTAGTTTGTTTATGTAGATACAATAATTACGTTTATAGTCAAACTGACAGACATAGCCATTACGTTAAACATCGATAGTATTAGTTCGTTTTACTGCTAATTTTTTTTAATCTAACCAAGGGACGCCGCTACCGGGTGAGTCTATATATTTGTGCTATTTTAAACTACTATCATCTTCTTGTATCTCAGAAACTAACATACACACCAACAAGTTCTTTATTAATATATGTCTCTAGACACATACACAACAAAAAAAAAACAATAACAAATTCGAGGTTTACAAAATCAACAACCATATTGTGACCTGGCTTGTTGAAAAATTATTCAGGTGCAGGAAATAGACATGATTTTGTAATCTTGAAAAAAAATGTTCATTTGTGAAATGCCACGAATCAGAAAAAAGGGCAGTAGAGTGGATATTTACTGAAAGATACAAGCAGGTAGAGAAAATTGAAGGGGTTGAGGGAGAAAGAAGGTATTTACTTGTTCCTCTGCTGATCCCAACAAGTTCATGGCTCGAACATTCACACTTTTTGATAGCTTGTTTTTGGTCTCTGTGAGTTTCTGGATTCGCTTCTCTGCTTCTTTCGGATCTTGCACACTGAAGTCATAAATGGAGTTAGACTGTCCGAAGAATTTCCTCTCATCCACAATCCAGTCATAAGTCTCTAGCAACGACTCCACCTGTGAAGAAATTAACCATGGTGAAGTGAACGAGCAGATATATTTATTGATTGCCCTGTCACTGCATCTCATTCAAAGGAAATCTCATATTGGTGCTGCATCATTATGAGATATTGAAGAAAAAGCTGATTAAACTTTCTCATGCGGTGTCTCAAATTTAATTGTTTAAGCACACTCTTTACCTTTCCTGTTCTCCCTACTCACTTCATTTTCTAATTTACTTTCATCTATGGTGTATCTTCTAGATAGGGGGAAATCGAGGTAAGGTGTCCGCCTCGGGTGCGAATCACGGTGGAGGCCGGGATTTTTTTCACGCGGATCTTCTGGTAAAAATTCACCTGATCTCTAGGTAGTGAGAACGAACAACCGCGTTCAGTGTCAAGCACGTTACAAAATCCTTGGAAGTTGAAAATCAAGAAAAGAGTAGGTTAAATGACCGCTGCTCGGACAAAATTCCAGTTAAAAATCTACTCAAGTTATTTGTACCTTTCCCCAGTAAGAGCAGCTATAGATGGCGCTTAACTGGCTGCCGGTCTACTTAGCTCTAGTGTTTGAGTCTATTATGATGGACACGCACTTTGGTTAAACCCTCCAAGAAACTGGTTGTATACAGACTCTGTAGAGTTTTCTAAACCAGTATAAAGACATTAAGTTAAGTACATACTTACATTCTAACCACTTAGATATGCAACAGTCCTTGAACCCTTCTGAATCATATAGATTTGTTAAATTGAAGATAGGGTGTACCGACGAATGCCCGTGCGGTACTGGTAAAATGACCACTGAACATCTGCTGCAGAACTGCCCGACATACGAGGATCAGAGAGAGCAGATGTGGCCATTACCAGTGGAACTGCAAGACAAGCTCTATGGCAGTGGCGAGAGCCTCAGGATGACCGCCGCTTTTTTCGAAAAAATAATGGTTACTGTCTGACTGTGTACGCAGAAGAAGATATAGATTTGTTAGCTATTTTTATCTGCGGTATCTTCTGTCACCGACAAAGACCTTTTGATCAAAATGTCAATCAAAACGTTCACAGCTTCCTGTGACACACATGTCTTAACCCTTTGAACCCTGGCTACTCAGTCTGTAAAATCCCCTTCTCCTGTACTCCTGAGAAAATACACACAATGTAGACATTTGAGTAAACCTATTTACTATGACAAAACTGTGTGCTATAATTTAGTTATTCTATCCAAAATTCCTTGCTAATCTCCAATGTTTCTACTTCAGTAGAGTGTGGAATATATTCATCAAATTTACTTGATACATTATGTGGGATATCATAGATAACGCCTAACAGGCTGCGGATCTACTTTGCTCTAGTGTTTGAGTCTATTAATATGCTCGCACATCTGTTAACCACCCAATGCAGTGGAGTATTAAGCTGCTCAAGCCTAGCCGGCTAAGCAAGAAATCCTTCTCCCGACTAAATCCAGTTCATACCAGAGCTGGAACCTGCACAGGGTCATCTGCTCCTGTAGAAGTACAGACCGAGTAAGAACTAAGAACTAACCCTACTTTTATGACATTTCTGGATCATTATTGAAGGCTTTTTCTATTTGTGCCCACACCAAACTGTCCCATACTTGTTTCAATAAATACTTTGATTTCCCATTCTTTGATGTGTACTTTCAAACACTACCAACCAATGTGAAGGTCAAGCAACTTACACATCTGCTTGCTTCTTTAGAGTCTTTCTGGAACTTGGTGGTCTTGTGCTCGAGCTCCTGAATTCGAAGTCCAGATTCCTTGCTTTCTTTACTCGTGTTTCTCTTCTCCGTGTCCAGCTTGGAAATGTCTTCGCTGTATGCTTTCAGTGTCTCCTTGTGCTTGTTTACAGCATCCTGAGCTTGCTGAACCTGAGCCTTAAAAGAAATTGAAGTTAAGGCAGTTAGTTTTTTAAAAACCTGACAGTTGTATTGCTGAGACTCTTAGTGGTTAGGTGGTAAGAGTTTTTCTCTAACAATAAAGTTACAGAGTTTGATACCTGTTAGAGGATCAAGGTGCTGAGCAGTGCATGAGCTGCAGCGGTCATCGACCCATAGCTGACCGCTAGAATCAGGGCCTGTGAACCAGAGCTGCCAAAACCCTTCTACACCTCTACGTGGTGATCCTGGATTACAGACGACAATAGAGCAAACTGGCTAAGGAGAAGGTACTAAAAAATGCCGGCTGAAGTCGGATGTGTCGGACCGAAAGGTGCAAATTTCGCGGTCAAGCCGATTTTCCCGACTACATCCTGCTACTTGCAAAACCCTTTTCAGGGCGTGGAAGCGGCAGATTAAGAACGAAGAAGAAGAAGATACCTGTTAGAATATTCAAAGCCAGTGTCAATTCTACACTGTTGTATTGTGCTGCAATATGGAGCCCTTCTTCTTCGGAGTTCATTTTCAAAAGGACATTTGTGTCGTAGTTTATAGTGACACTGCGATATCTGCACCTTTCAGCCCGACACATCCAATTTCAGTTGTTTTTTTTTTAAGAACGGGTTTGCCTTCCCACTATAATCCCTATCCCATGGCCATATTACACTAGTAGCTAGTGTAGCCTGTTTCCAGGCCGCCATGTGGAGGCAGAATAGGACATTGGCCAGCTATGGTTCACTGACCCTGATGCAAGCAACCAGCTATGGTTCACTGACCCTGATGCAAGCAACCAGCTATGAGTCACTGGCGGCCGTCAGCTCATGTACTTCTGCATCTTGGCTCCAACATGGAGAACAACCAAGGCGATACAACAAAAGACTCCAATCCTTTGTTAACAGATACCCTTGAAGGGCAATAGGAATAAAGTAGCAGGACAAGTAGCAGGACATGGTGAGGAATGGCGACCTGCGGAAAAGGAACCAACAACAGCCCCTGAAACTACAAATTAAGAGTAGAAAATGGTTTTGTGGCAGTAATATTGAAGTTTGTATTTATTCATAATTGTTTGTCTGATGTTCTTATAGAATCTTTTATATGTTGACATTTGGGATTTGATTTTTATATGATCTTCCAAGAATCTGAGGACCAAAAAAATGAAAGCAACATCTGTATACCAAAATTCTACGTTGGGGGAAATTGAGACCGAACACAGAACAAGAAGAACTTCCCCAGGATAACGGCCGGTGCTGTGATTTGGGAGCGAACCCAGCACCTTCGAATTGTGATCCGTGTCACTTAACCAATAACCCACGCCGTCCCCATGAGGATAAATGACAGGACAAACAGCGATGAATGAGATGAGTGCATATAACCCATGAAGTGAGGGTGGATTGGCACAGCCCAGAGCATATACCACTCACCAGCAGGTTCTGCAGCTACACCTGCTCCTTAATCCCTTAGCCTGGCCCTTCTCTAAGGACCTGTCTGACTTGCGTGACCCTGCCAGGAGTAAAAATCCTTCTGGAATAACTCCAGGAATCATCTAAGCGAGCAAGCTCTCCAACCTCGTCAAAGTAGGCTTACATTTGGAGAGATTCTTTTCATGAAAATAAATACAATTAATGATAATAACATTGCACTGGGAGACACATTCTTGCAAGATGTGGTACGATAGATAGATAGATATTCACACATATATCTTGAAAACAATGCAAAGTAGGAGGAACAGGTCAAGATATTAAATTTTAAAAAAGAATATAAAAGGCAAAAAAAAGGAATAATGACATGGTACCGGGTAACACAGAATTCAACAGAAATTAATCCCAATACAAAAATAAAAATCTCCAACCAACGTAAATCTTCTTCTTCTTCTTTGTACGCTGTCAGACGTCAACTTGAATTTCTTTGAAGAAAGCAGCTGTCATCCTGAGACTGTCAACACTGCCATAGAGCCTGTCTAGTGTTGGTACTGGTGATGGCCACATGTGCTTTCTCTGGTCCTCGTATGTCGGGCAATTTTGCAGCAGATGTTCAGCAGTCACTTTCCCTGTACCACAGGTGCATTCGTCAGTGCCACCTATCTTCAATTTATTGAATAGATGGTACCTCAGTCTGTTGTGGCCTGTGAGGAGTCTGAAGACCACGACCAGCTCTCTTCTGTTCAACTGGTAACTTAACTTAACTTAACTTAACATCTTTATACTGGTTTAGAAGACCCTGCAGAGTCTGTATACAACCAGTTACATTTACATCACCTTGCTCTAAAATCTATGCGCATCCAGTTTATTCTTAAATGCATTAACTGTCCCTGCCTCCACTACCTCCCCTGGCAATGCATTCCAAGCAGACACCACTCTCTGACTAAAAAAATATTTCCTAATATCTAACCTGGACCTCTCTTTAATCAGCTTGTAGCTATGCCCTCGTGTTATTGTAGGTGGCTGTATTTTAAAAAACTTGTTATAGTCTAATTTATCGATTCCTCTGATCATCTTATAAACCTGTATTAAGTCACCACGAATTCTTCTCTCTTCGAGACACTGTAGGCCGGTTTTTCTGAGTCGTTCCTCTTAACTGTAATTCTGGAATCCCACTATCATCTTTGTCGCTCTTTTTTGTATTCTTTCTAGCATGTTTATGTCCCCTCTATGATAAGGACTCCACACCTGTACACAGTACTCCAATCTAGGTCTAACTAAAGCTTTATACAGTTTGACGATCACTTCCTTGCTCCTATGTTTAATATTTCTTTTTATCATACCTAACATTGCATTTGCCTTTTTCACTGCTACCTTAACTTGCTCACTCACCTTTCCTGTATGATCTATTATAACCCCTAGGTCCCTTTCCTTATCTATCTTTCTAATATTGTTTTCTCCTATTCTGTAATTATGTTCCATATTGGATCTACCCATGTGGATGACTGTACATTTATCTACATTAAACTCCATTTGCCAGCTTACAGACCATTCTCGAATTTTATCTAAATCCGACATCAATATATCCAGTTCCGCTTTAGATGAGACACTACTGCATAGTTTTGTGTCATCAGCAAATTTTGCAATCATGGATCTCATATCAATGTCCAAATCATTTATATATATCAAGAACAAAATTGGTCCCAAAACCGAGCCCTGTGGCACACCACTTTTCACTTCACTCCACTCAGAGTACTCCTTATTTATGCCCACCCTCTGCCTTCTTCCCGTTAACCAATTTTCAATCCATTTGGCAACTTCGCCACCTATTCCATGTGATTTTAACTTTCGAAATAATCTTTGATGAGGTACTCTATCAAAGGCCTTTGCAAAGTCTAGATAAATAACATCTACTGGCTCCCCTTTATCTATGATTTTAGTAACCTCCTCCATGAATTCTAATAGATTTGTTAAGCATGATCTCCCTCTAGTAAACCCATGCTGACTATTTCTAATTAGATTAAATTTTTCTAAATGCATTACAATGTTTTCTTTGATTATTGACTCTAACAATTTACAGACTATGCTCTTTAAACTCACCGGTCTATAATTTGCCGGATCTGATTTTTTTGGTAGTAGGCATCGTTTTTTGTGTAGCCAGTATGTTCTGTTTCCCATTTGGCCATGTATCTGGCCCTAATAAACCTTCTGGACTCTTAGTAGGTCACACTAGAATCTGGTTGTGGTAGTCTTGCACCTTCTTTTGCCAGTCTGTCTGCCTCCTCGTTGCCTTGGATGTTAGTCGGATGGAACCCACTGTACCACTACTCTTTTTGGTGCAGACTGCTGGCATAGTTGACAGAGTACTGCTCTTAAATCATTAAGTTCAGTACTTTTCTGGCTTTTTAGTGCTGTAACCACGGCCAGGGCATCTGTAAACAGGACTGTCTGGCTTTCATTGTTTTCGCCTATCAGCACTGCTTTTACTGCAGCCTTCAGTGCCTCTGCTCTGAAATTGCTTGAGAATTTTCCAGTTGCCACTGACAGTGTTATTTTTCTACCATTTGGTAGGCTCAGGGATACCCCTCCCCCTCCATTCTCCAACCAATGTAAATAAGTCCTTCTTCTGCGTTCATCCTGAGGACATTGAGATGTAGTTTACAGTTAGCCCGCGATATCTTCACTTTTCGGATGAAACATCCAGTTTCAACCGCCTTTTTTTGGTACCCGGTTTGCCTTCCCACTTCGATCCCTAGTCTCTTAGCCAGACTACCCTAGTGCAGCCTGTTTCCAGGGCATGAGCCATAGGCTGCTGTCAACACATTTATTGTGCTGCATCTTCAGCCCCCAAGTCATTCCTATTGTATGGCCCTGAAACATGCAGAACACAAATAAATGGGTGCATCCGCAGGATAGGATTGAACTGGCATGATAGGATCATTAATGGGGAGCTGTTGGAAAGTACCAGTGGAAACAGCAACGGAATAGGAGGTAAGGAGGCGATACTGGTATTTTGTAGGCAAAGCAAAGGTCACCGTCCATCGTAGACGTTGATGGCATAATTGATTTTGCTAGCGCTATTTTTAGTTACTTTTGAGTTACTTTTTATCCTCACTCTCTCGAGCCGCCGACCCCAGTGGTAAGTCAAGGACAGGGGGCGACTACGAGATGCAGGGGACTCCGCATCAAGTATCCGTGAAAAAGACGACGGAGTCCGGAGTCGAACCCACACCAACCGATTACAAGGCCGACATCTTAACCACTTCGCCACGGAATTTGTTGTAGGACACACATTAATAAAACTAGATGGTATTATTACAATGCAGTAGTCTCTGTACTGGAATTGCCCAAGTTAAACAAAATAGCAGGAGACCAAACCACACATGAAGAAGACAGTTTGAGACAGGGTTAAGGATAAGTAAGACATGAACACGTGTAGAATGGATGACACAGGATAAATGGAACGGCATGTATTTGTTAAAGACCATGCTCTGTAAACAGCTGAAAGATTTTTATTGACTGATATCTAAATTACCTGAGATGCATCAATCTCCTTATTTAGATCCTTCAGTGCATTGTTGATAGCTGCTATTGAATCTGCCAAAGAGACCAGTTGCTCATCATAAGACTGCATCTCTTTCTGTAGAGTTTCTATCTCCAGCTTCATGCTGTCAACCTCCTGCAGAGGAGCATCAGAAATATCACAATGTGATAGGAGCATAAGAAATATCACAATGTAAAAGGAGCATCAGAAATATCACAGGAGCATCAGAAATATCACAATGTCAGAGGAGCATCAGAAATATCACAATGTCAGGAGCATTACAAATATCACAATGTCAGAGGTGCATTAGAAATATCACAATGTCAGAGGAGCATCAGAAATATCACAATGTAAAAGGAGCATCAGAAATATCACAATGTCAGAGGAGCATCAGAAATATCACAATCTCAGAGGAACATCAGAAATATCACAATGTCAGAGGAACATCAGAAATATCACATCGTAAAAGGAGCATCAGAAATATCACAGTGTCAGAGGAGCATCAGAAATATCACAATGTTGAGCATAGGAATCAAATGTATGTGTTTCAGATCTAATGAAGCCATCATTTAAAAAAAGCAGCGGAAGCGATCGCATTGACAAATATATTATAATGGAATATTGGAATCGTGGTATTCAATCAGGTAGATCAGTCACTGAAGCCAGGTAGCCAAAAGCTATCTTGTTCTGCAAATAAATCTGGTCGCTCCATTGAAAGTTGAATACTGTGCCTTTTTTTGTTTGCCTTTCAGACTCATATTTGACTATTAGTTGCAAGTTTGCCTAGGGGTCGTTATGATCGAGGGGTAAGGCACTCACCTCTCAAAGCGATGAGCGGAAACGGTGGGCAAACAAATCCCATGGATGTGTCAGGCCAAAAGGCACATACGAGGGGCACTTTGAAGGTAATGCCTCCTATTTTATTATGATGTCCCACGATGTCAGAAGGGGTTTTTGACAGTATGGCAGTAAAGTTTGAACATTCTCGCCAATATCCGTAAAATCTTACTCAAAGCTAATCTTAAGGGACAAGTATTTATCCTGGAGTCTCTTACTAGGAGAGGGAAAATACAAGCCCCATGCTTCTACAATACAAGTTGCATAAGGCAACTAAAGTAAAGTAGCCCCACAGCATTACTGCTATAGGTGTGTGAGGTGTTAGCGTATCTCATAAATCAAAGGCTCTGCTAGATGAGGGCGGTAGCCATCTCCTCTCCCTCGCCGCTTTTACTTCCCAGACTCAACCGGTACCCATTTAAGGCTGGGTCGACCCGGGAGACGTTGCGGTCTGATAAAACATTACCACCTCAACTGGGGAATGAACCCGGGACCACTCAGATGCGAAGCCAGCGAGGCAACTAAGGGGGACTATTAATAGGTCTGGTACCTTCATTAGTGCTATTGAAACCAAATGATAATAAATCATTAGCTCCCAACCCATCCGAGGATATCATTAGCTCCCAACCCACCCGAGGATATCATTAGCTCACAACCCACCCAAATAATATCACTAGCTCACAACCCACCCAAAGAATATCATTAGCTCCCAACCCATCCGAGGATATCATTAGCTCCCAACCAACCCGAGGATATCATTAGCTCCCAACCCACCCGAGGATATCATTAGCTCCCAACCCACCCAAAGAATATCACTAGCTCCCAACCCACCCAAAGAATATCATTAGCTCCCAACCCACCCGAGGATATCATTAGCTCCCAACCCACCCAAATAATATCATTAGCTCCCAACCTACGCAAAGAATATCATTAGCTCCCAACCCACCCAAATAATATCATTAGCTCCCAACCCACCCAAATAATATGACTAGCTCCCAACCTACCCAAAGAATATCATTAGCTCCCAACCCACCCAAATAATATGACTAGCTCCCAACCTACCCAAATAATATCATTAGCTCCAAACCCACCCAAAGAATATCATTAGCTTCCAACCCATCTGAGGATATCATTAGCTCCCAACCTACCCAAAGAATATCATTAGCTCCCAACCCACCAAAATAATATCCCTAGCTCCCAACCCACCCAAATAATATCATTAGCTCCCAACCCACCAAAATAATATCACTAGATCCCAACCCACCCAAATAATATCATTAGCTCCCAACCCACCAAAATAATATCACTAGCTCCCAACCCACCCAAATAATATCACTAGCTCCCAACCCACCCAAATAATATCATTAGCTCCCAACCTACCCAAAGAATATCATTAGCTCCCAACCCATCCGAGGATATCATTAGCTCCCAACCCACCAAAATAATATCATTAGCTCCAAACCCACCCAAATAATATCATTAGCTCACAACCCACACAAATAATATCACTAGCTCACAACCCACCCAAATAATATCATTAGCTGCAAACCCACCCAAAGAATATCATTAGCTTCCAACCCAACTAACAAACATCCTTCATTGACAACCTACGCAAATAACGTCCTTAGTTCATGACCCACCCAAATATGTTTATTAACTCCCAATCCATCCAAACGACCATAATTTCCCTCCGAACCCACCAAAAGAAGTCCACTAGCTCCCAAATCCACCAACGGAAGATCCTAGCCACTAAACAAACCAAACCTTCATGATATTAGAGAAAAAATACCTGAAGATGTTCCTTAGCTTGACCAGCTGATTCCTCCATTTTTTTCTTGCTGTCTGTGACTCTTTTATCCGCCTCTTTAAGCTCTTTCTCCCGCAAGGCTGATGCATTCTTAAGTTTATCTTCCAAATCCTTGACTTTCTCCTGGGCTCTTTTTTGAATCTCTTCGGCTTCTTTCAAAATTCTGTGCTGTTCCTCTGGAATAAACATATGGTAAGATATATGGACAGCAAACTGGAACATCTTTGAAGGTGATATGAAGTCAAGTTAATGGTCCAAGTGACGCATGAGGTCAAGGTAATGGTTCAAGGTTCACATGAGGTCAAGGTAATGGTTCGAGGTTCACATGAGGTCAAGGTAATGGTTCAAGGTTTACATGAGGTCAAGGTAATGGTTCGAGGTTCACATGAGGTCAAGGTAATGGTTCGAGGTTCACATGAGGTCAAGGTAATGGTTCGAAGTTCACATGAGGTCAAGGTAATGGTTCAAGGTTCACATGAGGTCAAGGTAATGGTTCAAGATTCACATGAGGTCAAGGTAATGGTACGAGGTTCACATCAAGTCAAGTTAATGGTCCAAGGGTCATGTTAAGACAGGTTAATTTACTAAGGGTCATACAAGATAAGTTCAGTGCCAAAGTCAATTGGACAAGGGACAAATGAAATAAAGTTCATTTACTAAGGGTCATACAAGATAAGCTAATGGTTCAGTGCCAAAGTCATTTGGACAAGGGACAAATGATATAAAGTTAATTGTCAAAAGGACACATGAAGTCTAATGGCCTGCAGATAAATCGTGACCAAAAGATCCAGAAGATAAAGAAAAGTAGATGGTCCAAGGACCACATGAAGACAATTCTGATGGCCAATGCTTGCAAAACAATAAAGCAAGTATATGACATCAATATGGGGCAGAGTATGCCCCACACTGCCAAAGTCCTAATACAGTATCTTTATCATGAAATGCACAGGGAAAAAAGAGGGAACAAAGTAATGTCAAAGAGCATATGGCGAAGAGACAGAAGTTGATACAAAGAAAACGGAAATTCTCGAAAGAACTGGAAAAAATAGCACAAGACTGGTTCGCTTGGTGTAGATTGGTTGATGGCTTATACACTCCAAGGCGATTCAGGTGAAGAAGATAAGGTTGATAAAGACTTTTTACATTATATAATGTGGAGGACTTTGTGAGTGTCAGTTGTAACAGTTCCAGCCGGAGCATGAGCGTTTAGGGCAGGGGTGATGTTGTCAGTGACTCTGAGAACAGAGGTACCTGAATGTGTGCCAAGGTCACTCACCGTCTCGATACTAAGTCAACAAAGGAAAACGGGGTCGGGGGAAAGAATGTGTCTAGTACCGGTACAGGTATGTCTAGGAACTGACCACTGGCGTTCCGATTTGGGTAGTGTGGGTTGAGTGACAGACAGAGGCCATCCCTAAGAGATCCATTTGACAGCTCTGATACTGCTTGAGACTATATAATACTAAACAAAGTTTAACTCAAGCAGACTGGCCACAGAGAGAGAGAGACAGAGAGACAGAGAGAGAGAGAGAGAGAGAGAGAGAGAGAGAGAGAGAGAGAGAGAGAGAGAGAGAGAGACAGACAGACAGACAGACAGACAGAATTTAGCTAGGAGTCTGTTTAGCTCGCCGGCTTAATAGAAGAGTGATTGATAGGCTGTAGGACGAATGTATGTGAGATAGTATGGAGAACAGGGATGGCTACACCAGCATACGCCTTTGAGTCTTGGCCAGTCGCTCTAGAAGGTGTGTGTTGGGCGCCCTGTGTCTAGAGGTAATCTGAATGTGTGTTGTACGTGCAGGACACCCTGTGAACGATGTATGTTCTGAAGAGTTACATGAGTGTACAGATCGACTAGGAGAGGAAGGTGTGTGGTGTGTAGACACCGAGGGAACGATGTATGTTCCAGAGTGTCTGTATACGCAGATCGATTGAGTGTGTGATCACATGTGTGTATACGTTGAATATATTGAATGTATTATGTCAAGATCACCCGCATGAGGGGATCTGAGTGTCACAGAATACGAACGTTAGGACGAGTTTTTGAGAGTGTGTTGAGGGTGCAGATAAAGGGAGGGGAGTGTGCGGCTAGAACTGGGTTGGATTAGTTGGGAGCAGCATCAATAGATGCTTATGAACTCTGAGTATTTATTTAGTTAAGATTGTATTTCTTGTATTGTTTGTAATCACATTGCACTCACTTTAAATTTAATGCTGAATACGCCACCATCTACACACAATATTTTGCCGGTAAAAGTATCGTATGTTAGATTACAAATGGATTTTGAACAATTTTTCTTTTAATACGCCGATTGGAGCAAGCCGACTTTTTTCAATACGTAAAGTAGGTTGTTGGGAAAGATCTTTATCGAGTAGATCTGTTTGTTTTGTTTGTTTAGATGAAAGAACTACATTTGAATTGGAAACTAACAGTTGTGTCGATATTGTAAACACAGTATCGATATGTTGTTGTGGTTTCCTATCTGAGCGACTAGGCCTAGCGGTCGAGTCCAAATTTTGTCAGAGATTTACATAAATAATTTTCAACTTAATCTTTTTGTATCTCATAAACTAACAAACACACAACAGAAACAATAACACCCACAAGTTCTTTATTTAATTGTGTCTCTACACACAAGTAAATCATATTTATTGACCAAGAAATAGAAAAGTTACAAATTTTTAAAGTCGACTACCATAGCGAGATATAAAGTTGCGCACATTTTCGTAAAAAATGATGTAGCGTACTAAAGGTTAAATGATCCATGAAGACATAATAGAGCTACCAGCACAAAGAACACAACCCAGAAAATGACAGCATAAACAAACTTGGCAGAGATGGGCAGGCAAAGATCGTGAGACTCAGAACGGGACATTGCAAACTCAAGGCCCACCTCTGCAAAATGGGTATCAGAGACACAACCACGCACGATTGTGGAGCACCCAAGCAAACACCAGAACATATTCTGCAGGACATGCCCTACTTATACAGACCAAAGAGAGGCAGTCTGGCCCAGGGAAGCAACCATGCTCGATAAGCTGTGGAGGACCGACAAAGACCTGAAACGTACAGTCTCCTTCGAGATCCTCACCGGACTAGAAACATAGCATCAGTTGATTGAAGAAGAAGAAAATAAACTAACACACACTCAACAAAAACAATAACGCCAACAAAATCTTTATTAATTTATGTCTCTACACACAAACAAATCATATCTATAGACCGACAAACAAAAAAGGTTACATCTCTCAAAGTCAACAACCACATTAAAATGTGACGTGCTAAAAATAATGTCGTCGCTGATGAAATTGTGTTCAATTTTTATTGTAGTGTGGTAAAGTTTAACCTTTATTGTAGTGTGGTAAAGTTTAACCTTTATTGTAGTGTGGTAAAGTTTAACCTTTATTGTAGTGTGGTAAAGTTTAACCTTTATTGTAGTGTGGTAAAGTTTAACCTTTATTGTAGTGTGGTAAAGTTTAACCTTTATTGTAGTGTGGTAAAGTTTAACCTTTATTGTAGTGTGGTAAAGTTTAACCTTTATTGTAGTGTAGTAAAGTTTAACCTTTATTGTAGTGTGGTAAAGTTTAACCTTTATTGAAACATAGGCCCGAAGCATTGTCTCTGTACACTTACCGGTGTGTTAGTTTTTGCTATAGAAACGGCTGAATCGAAAATGAGACAATTCCGCCTACCCTGATAACAATACAATGACTATTTTGACTTTAGACAATCTTTAACCAATTTTGTTGTTTCACATGGATTTGGAAGGTTATCTCATTATTGAGGGTGATGAAGTTCAACTTTTCCGTTCCAACGGCGAGAGATTACCGATGATTTGGCTTCCTTCCACTGGTCTTGCACACCGCCAGCTCTAGGGTCATCGCTTTATCGTATATAAACTACAGGGTTAATGCCATAGAAATGGCTGAACATACTGCTCTTTTGATTGTAGAGAATTCCAACTTCTTTCATGTACGGTTAGTTGAAAACAATGTTGATTTTTTAATTTGTTTTAGATTTTGGAAAGGATTTATTCTGTTTTTTGCTTGGATTTGAAGAATTGAGAATGGGGGAGATGTTTCTGCAAACGGATTTATCTGAGGTAAATCTATTTAGCTTGTTTATGTAGATACATTAATTACGTTTATACTCGAAGTGACAGACATAGCCATTACGGTAAACATTGTAATAGTATTAGAATGTTTTTCTGGCAATTTTAAAATATTTTTTTCTTCTAACCAAGAGACGCCGGGAACAGTCTATGTTTGTGCTATTTTTCACCACCATCGCCTTCATCTTCTTGTATCTCAGAAACTAACATACAGACAATGACACCAGCAAGTTCTTTATTAATATATGGATGGATGGAGGGAGAGGGAGAGGGAGGGAGGGAGAGAGAGAGAGACAGAGAGAGAGAGACAGAGAGAGAGAGAGACATGCGCACAAATAAAAATAAAATTAGAGGTTCTCAAAATCAACAACCATGTCGGGGCATGATGTGCTAACAAATTATGCAGATACAGGAAATGGACGTAATTTTGTAAAAGGTTTAGTCAATAAGTGAACAAATAAGAAGCGGACACTTACCGACTGATGCCTTGAGAGCATTGACCTCTTCAAGCAACTGATGATGGCTGCTCTGTGCCAGCCTGGCACCTACCTGTTCAACCTCCTGCACCTTCAAATCATACTGTTGTCTGGCCTCCATGTACCTAGAGCAGAACAAAGGTAATAGAGTGAGTGAGAAAATAAGTATCTATCCTTGTGGTTTAAATTAGTTTCTTAATCTCATATGTGGTGTCTCTTGTCCCAAATGTAGACCTTTTGGTCATAATACATCAATCAAAATGTTTTCATCTCCATGTGGAGCATAGGTCTTCAACAAATATTTGCCAAGTTATAAAATGTTGACCATAATCTGAAGTTTTTGTGTCCCAAAGTTTTTACACACTCAGACCCCATAAACACTTCAGCGTGACAACACCTTCAAGACTACTCAGCTTAAATCACATTCCACCATCTACACATTCAAAACCTTCAAAATTTAAAAAATAATAATGTGTTTGCAATGATGATATAGTCCCTTTAGCTGTGAGATGGCAACTCTTGGCAGTCCAATGCCTCCCGGACAAAAGTACACGTCCTTCTCAATTGTTGAGGTGATGTCCAATCTTGTATAAAGTCTGGTATCTTAGAGGCATTGTGATTGCGAAGGAGGATTATGGACACATCTTTCGAGAATCCCCGAAGGAAGGCAGTCCAGTGTGTTGGTGTCCCAGGATCGTCACATCCTGCCAGAGATATAACATATTCATCTGGGTTGGCTATAACATCAGTCTTCCCCCAGCCCATCTGTAGTGATAGTATATGTGGCATTCTGCGCGACCTGGAAGATCGTTACAAAGGGGCAGAGGTGCAATGTCCGCTGGTCTGCATTTCTTTGTCATCCATGGAAATAAATGATAGAGGAAAATAAGTAAACAACGAGACAAGAATGCATTTCACCCATGAAGTGAGGATGGATTGGTGGAGCCCAGAGCACGTACCACTCGCCGGTGGGTTCTGCAGCTACACCTATAGGGCTCCATCTGCTCCTTAGCCCTTTTGTCTGGCCCCTCTCCAAGGACCTGTCTGGTTTGGGTGACTCTGCAGGAGTAAAACTTTCGCCAGCCTAGCTCCTTGGATCATTGAGGCTCGAAAGCCCTCCAACCTTGGCAAGGTAGGCATACATATGGGGAGTACTTGCAACAGATTGTTGTCTTTTTTGGCCCTGCAGCACTCTCTAGAAATCCCAGACAGATAAAGTAACACTGAAAAGCAGCTGAGTAATGTGTTACGGAAACCAGCTGAAAGCATTACCTCGCACTTTCTGTTCTAGAATTCCCAATGGAAGAAGAAATAGAGGAAGTACAAAAGAAACCAGGAGCAAAAAACTTGAGACATTGTCAAGAGATTTTCTTTTTCTTTTCCGTTCTCGAACTCCTGCTACCAAGCCCTGAAAAGGACTTTGCAAGTAGCAGGATGTTGTCTGGAGTACAGAATGCATTGTGTCGTAGTTTAGACCTTGACTGCGATATGTGCACCTTTTGGTCCAACACATCCTCCAGGTGGTTGTGCTATGCTTATTTTCATCTGCTAACTACTACAGGGATCACATTGATATGCATCTCCTCAGCCAGGTTGCCTTGAAAACAACCTTGTTTCCAGGGAACACTACATGGAAGAAAAACTGCGGTCTTGGTCAGTGTATTGTGCCTGACCCTGATGTGACGTCCTGGTCAGTGCCTGACTAATCTACCGTCTCAGTTTCCCGATAACTCAAGATAGAATTTACATTTCTAGAAGACCTGCTCAAGGAGGACCTAAAAGTTATGGATTTAATTCACTGAGATACTTAATAGAGAACAAAACTACGGCACACTTACTTGCCAGTCACTTTCTTTACTTCATTCAGCTGTTGATGTAGCTGCTCCAACCTCTTGGACTTTACGGTCAAAGTCTCTTCTATTTGACGCAGCTCACAAAGCATAGCCAGCATTGATGCCGCCTGAACTCTGGCACCTGTAAAAGTAGCAACGGTAAGGGTCTTTAAAACCTTAGTTAGAAACTGCTGCTTCGTTGTCCACGCTCAAATAACTATATCTATTTCACTGCTAAGCTTGGTAGTTGTGTCAGGCTTGTCAGTTGTGTCAGGAAGTTTATCCTTCAAATAACTGCATATACTTCTTATACACAGTATTGACCCGAATATAAGACGACCCCTAACTTGAAATTAGGAAAAAATAACCTTTTTTTTTTAATTTTTATGATCAATATTTTGTTATAGGGAAAAAACACTTTTTTAAATTAATTTTTAGAGTAGTCAATATTTAGTTATGGGGAAAAAACACCTTTTATATTAATTTTTAGAGTAGTCAATATTTATTTACTTACCAGATAATGATTCTTATCTTACAATTAAATACGAATTACTAGTTTTGTTTCAATATTTATAGGAAGCTTTAACGTCGATCATGTTGTTAGTCAGAATTGTAATGTTTAAGAACTTTATCTTGTCGCCTCTTTTTTACGAATGGATTGAGGTTATCAGCTGCGTTTTAGATAGTTGAACAATGATGGTCGATAGGGAGTGGTAAGAAAACCAGTGACAATGCACATTTACAGCATTGCTGCTATAGCTCATATGAAAGTGTCGGTTGTCTTGTAGGTTTCCAACAGTGTAGAAAACACATTATACAGTTCATTTTCATCTATATCCTTTTCTTTTATGGGTGGGTATTTGATCGTTGCTTTACCAATATTTTAACAATTTTGAGTTTTTAGTATTGTTATTGTGCTATTTTTTTAACAATTTAAAGAAGTACATGTCTGTTATTCCTAAAATAAACATATATACCAGTATTATTCAATATAACAATCTTGACCTTGTACCAACATTTTAGTTCATGAGTAAATATAAGACGGGGATGAAAACAAAGAAAAATCGTCTTATATTTTGGTAAATACGGTACGTGGTATTCTGTCAAAGAACTCTCATTACCATACATCTACCTCCCTCGTATACTTGGTGTTCTGTCAAAGACTTCTCTCATGACCATACATCTACCTCCCTCGTATACTTGGTGTTCTGTCAAAGACTTCTCTCATGACCATACATCTACCTCCCTCGTATACTGGGTGTTCTGTCAAAGATCTCTCATTACCATACATCTACCTCCCTCGTATACTTGGTGTTCTGTCAAAGACTTCTCTCATTACCATACATCTACCTCCCTCGTATACTTGGTGTTCTGTCAAAGACTTCTCTCATGACCATACATCTACCTCCCTCGTATACTTGGTGTTCTGTCAAAGACTTCTCTCATGACCATACATCTACCTCCCTCGTATACTTGGTGTTCTGTCAAAGACTTCTCTCATGACCATACATCTACCTCCCTCGTATACTTGGTGTTCTGTCAAAGACTTCTCTCATGACCATACATCTACCTCCCTCGTATACTTGGTATTCTGTCAAAGACCTCTCATTACCATACATCTACCTCCCTCGTATACTTGGTGTTCTGTCAAAGACTTCTCTCATGACCATACATCTACCTCCCTCGTATACTTGGTGTTTTGTCAAAGACTTCTCTCATTACCATACATCTACCTCCCTCGTATACTTGGTATTCTGTCAAAGACCTCTCATTATCATACATCTACCTCCCTCGTATACTTGGTTGTCTGTCAAAGACTTCTCTCATTACCATACATCTACCTCCCTCGTATACTTGGTATTCTGTCAAAGACCTCTCATTACCATACATCTACCTCCCTCGTTTACTTGGTATTCTGTCAAAGACCTCTCATTACCATACATCTACCTCCCTCGTATACTTGGTGTTCTATCAAAGACGTCTCTCATGACCATACATCTACCTCCCTCGTATACTTGGTGTTCTGTCAAAGACCTCTCATTACCATACATCTACCTCCCTCATATACTTGGTATTCTGTCAAAGACCTGTCATTACCATACATCTACCTCCCTCGTATACTTGGTGTTCTGTCAAAGACTTCTCTCATGACCATACATCTACCTCCCTCGTATACTTGGTGTTCTGTCAAAGACCTCTCATTACCATACATCTACCTCCCTCGTATACTTGGTGTTCTGTCAAAGACTTCTGTCATGACCAAACATCTACCTCCCTCGTATACTTGGTGTTCTGTCAAAGACCTCTCATTACCATACATCTACCTCCCTCATATACTTGGTATTCTGTCAAAGACATGTCATTACCATACATCTACCTTCCTCGTATACTTGGTATTCTGTCAAAGACCTCTCATTACCATACATATACCTCCCTCGTATACTTGGTGTTCTGTCAAAGACTTCTCTCATGACCATACATTTTATCCATCAAATAACCACATCAGAGCCAAAGTTGCAAGAGTGAATAAGCCAGCAAGCTATAGCTGGTTCCTTGCATCAGGTTCAATGAACCACCACTGACCAAGACTATTCAGACTCCAAGTGACAACAAAAACATGAACACCAACAAATTCTTTATTTCTCTACTCCCAAACAAAACAAATAAAAATGTTTCAGGCTCTCAAAGTTGAAACCATAGTTACACAACGTGACGTCCTGAAAAATAATGCAGATGCATGGAAAGTTGCGTCAAGTAAAGGTTGATACAATAAATAAGGGGGAAAAAAACAAATGAAAAAAAATGTAAAAGTTTATTAAGGTTGAGTTTAATCAAATTTTTTTCATGGGTATGGTCAGATACCACACCAAGACGAGAACACAAACAAAACCTACGTTACGACCAATGGGCCTTCATCAGGGACAACAAATAACAACAATACCGAACTAACAAATCTTCTTCTTCTTCGTACGCTGTCAGACGTCAACTTGTATTTGTTCGAAGAAAGCAGCTGTCATCCTGAGGCTGTCAACACTGCCATAGAGCTTGTCTTGTGTTGCCACTGGTGATGGCCACATGTGCTTTTTCTGGTCCTCGTATGTCGGACAATTTTGCAGCAGATGTTCAGCGGTCATTTTCCCTGTACCACATGTGCATTCGTCAGTGCCACCTATCTTCAGTTTATTGAATAGGTGGTACCTCAGTCTGTTGTGGCCTGTGCGGAGTCTGAAGACCACGACCTGCTCTCTTATGTTCAACTGGTAATAGGCATCATTTTTTGTGTAGAACTAACAAATCAACATACAAGGAAAAAATGGTCAACTTATCTGATAGTAGACCCAGTCCAGCAAAGTGAACGGTTGGGTCAGATGCTTTACTGATTTGACAATAAATAAGGTGACATAACATTAGACCAGGGCTTCTCAGATCACCATTCAGCAAAGTGTAATGGCCTTTTTAGTTAGCACATCTTAGGAAGGGGGGAATGATATTCTAAACAAAGCTGAAAGAGTGGAGTGAAGCAAACAAATACTGAGAACCACTGCAATAGACAAAATAAGAAAGCATGAATGTTTAGTGGAATCAAACTCTCACCTCCAGACAGGGTGCCAGCTGGATCAAGAACATCACCATCAATGGTCACACACCTTTTGGAGATTTTGGGGTCATACGCCACCTTGCTGGCGCTGTCCATGTCTGCGCAGACAAGAGTCGATCCAAACACAAACTCCATGATTGGACTGAATTTCTGTTCATAGCTGATCAAGGACAGAGCTGTCCTCACCTTGTCTTTGCCGACCTGTCGGTAAATGATTTGAAAATATGAATTGGAAACATGATTTGGAACTAAAAGTTTCACATCCATGCAGAAGACCTTTGAAAACACGGATATCTGTTGCATACAACCAAGCAACAAAAAAAAGGGACGTTGTGACAATCCCGTTAGCATGCCAGTGTGGCACATTGGGAACATGGCGATAGGCCCATTTTTTTTCTTGACCAACGGCACACTAGGGATGATGTGGGCAACATCATGTTGGCCGACTTTACTTTTCCCAGACTCTTCTTCTTCTTTTCATTTATCCTGTTTTGCTTTTCAGCGTCAGGTTGTGAAGAGAACTCTAGAACGAGCCTTATTGTGTGCCTTATGCACAATGGCATTCACTGTCTCAGATACTACGAAAGCCACCTTGTTAATGGTCGGCCTTTGGCTTCAAATCCGTTCTATCTAAATACCATTGCTTGTTGGAGAGTGCTGTGTGGTGGTAGGCTTGTTACTTGGCCAAACTATTTTAGTTGCTGTCTTTAGATGTCTAATACTGGTGCTGTTCCCACTAGTCTTCTGATGTCATCGTTACTGATCCTGTTTCTCCTCCTTACACCCTATATTTTCACAGACATTTCATTTCTACTGCTACAATGTGTCATGTCTCAATTGATCTTAGTGTACAGTTTTGACCAGATTATTCTGGTACTGAATTCTTTTAGACTGGGTCGACCCCAGAAATCATTTTGCAATTGGATAAATCCTGCACTAATTAGGGAATGAATCCAAATGGCTCGATTGGGAAGCCAGTGTACCAACCTCTGTTTCCTCCTCTGCTTCATACTTTGTTATTTGGGAAGTTCTTTTATCTACTTCATTGTTCATCTTCAGAACAAGATCCTGGTGTCTCTTACAAAGTCCACAATTGTCTGTAAGGACGTTATATCTCTGTATAGCTTTTGTCTATCATCTATCTCGTATGAGCAGTATTGTTTTCTCTTCCTATGTGAGTGTGTAACTTTGTAGGATGTGTTCCACGATCAGGGACATATGCTCCCCTCAAGGACACCTGTCATCAGTTTAAATTCTCATTTTGTTTTAAAGATAATTATATTATCTATTATGTCCAGTTCTCTGATTAT
The DNA here is from genome assembly GCA_036924085.1 of Ariolimax columbianus. NCBI lineage: Eukaryota > Metazoa > Mollusca > Gastropoda > Stylommatophora > Arionidae > Ariolimax > Ariolimax columbianus. The sequence continues at coordinate 21,955,944 of JAVGWX010000008.1, forward strand.
GTCAACCTTAAATAACAGTAGTTTTCTTTTTTGAGAAGTTATATTGACATATGGTGGAACTAACAAATATGGTGGAACTAACAAATATGGTGGAACTGACACAGTTGGTTGAACTAACAAAGATGGTTGAACTAACAAAGATGGTGGAACTGACAAAGATGGTGGAACTAACAAATATGGTGGAACTGAAAAATATGGTGGAACTGACAAAGATGGTGGAACTAACAAATATGGTGGAACTGACAAAGATGGAACTGACAAAGATGGTGGAACTAACACAGTTGGTTGAACTAACAAAGATGGTTGAACTAACAAAGGTGGTGGAACTGACAAAGATGGTGGAGCTGACAAAGATGGTGGAGCTGACAAAGATGGTAGAACTAACAAAGATGGTAGAACTGACAAAGATGGTGGAACTGACAAAGATGGTAGAGCTGACAAAGATGGTGGAGCTGACTAAGATGGTGGAACTGACAAAGATGGTGGAACTGACAAAGATGGTGGAACTGACAAAGATGGTAGAGCTGACAAAGATGGTGGAGCTGACAAAGATGGTGGAACTGACAAAGATGGTGGAGCTGACAAAGATCGTGGAGCTGACAAAGATGGTGGAACTGACAAAGATGGTGGAACTAACAAAGTCCTGCAAGACAACTTCCTAAGAGAGACAACTCTGACCAAAAACAACTGCTGCCTTGCAGTTAGGCTGGGGACAGCCAAAGGCTAAGGAGGGCAACCCTACAGAAACGCCTGTTGAAATCGGATGCACTGAGCCACAGGCTTAACAAAATAAAACAGTGCAATGTAAACATCGCTGAAAACAGCGTACGAAGAAGAAGAAGAACTAACAAAGATGGTAGAACTGACAAAGATGGTGTAACTGACAAAGATGGAACTGACAAAAATGATGGAACTGACAAAGATAGAACTAACAAAGATGGAACTGACAAAGATGGTGTAACTGACAAAGATGGTGGAGCTGACAAAGATGGTGGAGCTGACAAAGATGGTGTAACTGACAAAGATGGTGGAGCTGACAAAGATGGTGTAACTGACAAAGATGGAACTGACAAAGATGGTGGAACTGACAAAGATGGTTGAACTAACAAAGATAGAACTAACAAAGATGGAACTGACAAGGATACAACTAACAAAGATGGAACTGACAAGAATAAAACTAACAAAGATGGAACTGACAAAGATAGAACTAACAAAGATAGTTGAACTAACAAAGATGGAACTGACAATGATAGAACTAACAAAGATGGAACTAACAAAGATGGAACTGACAAAGATAGAACTAACAAAGATGAAACTGACAAAGATAGAACTAACAAAGATGAAACTGACAAAGATAGAACTAACAAAGATGAAACTGACAAAGATAGAACTAACAAAGATGAAACTGACAAAGATAGAACTAACAAAGATGGAACTGACAAAGATAGAACTGACAAAGATGGAACTGACAAAGATGGAACTGACAAAAATGATGGAACTGACAAAGATAGTGGAACTGACAAAGATGGTTGAACTAACAAAGATGGAACTGACAAAGATTGAACTAACAAAGATGGAACTGACAAAGATAGAACTAACAAAGATGAAACTGACAAAAATTATGGAACTGACAAAGATGGAACTGACAAAGATGGCGGAATAAACTAATAAGTGACTATTAGTGAAGTACTTCAGTGCATGTAGCTTTTACACCAAAAACTATCAATGGTCTAAAGTTCATAGAACCGACATCATTGCTCATGTGCACCCACCTCCATATGTTGCCCAGGCCCTTTTACTGCTGAATGTGCCGAGAATAAAGCATGAACTTCGTAGCTTTCATGACAAAAACCTTTGTGACAATCGACCCATGATACTGAACACAATTTGATTTGAGCCTGGTGTGCTGGTATTGTAAACCAGGCTCTGAGTAATAAAACAAATGGGACAAAAAACTGAAAAAACAAACGGAACTTATGTTACGACTAATAAGTCTTCATCAGTAAAGCATGAACTTTGTAGCTTTCATGACAAAAACCTTTGTGACAATCGACCCATGATACTGAACACAATTTGATTTGAGCCTGGTGTGCTGGTATTGTAAACCAGGCTCTGAGTAATAAAACAAATGGGACAAAAAACGTAAAAAACAAACGGAACTTATGTTACGACTAATAAGTCTTCATCAGAGACATAGAACTATACCAATAATAAACTAGCGAATCATAGAAGGGAAGAATTCATAAATGAAGGATATTAACCTTTAGCACGCCTTGATGTCATTAAGACAAAATTTTACCTAATTAAATTACATTTATTTCTCTCTATGATCGTCGACTTTCATAATTTGTAACTTTTCTGTTTGTTTATCAATAAATATGATTTTCTTGTGTGTAGAAAAACAAAAGAACTTATGGGTGTTATTGTTTTTGTTGTGTGTTTGTTAGTTTCTGAGTTACAAAAAGATGAAGTTGAAAATTTATGAAAATCTCGGGAAAAAATTGGACTCGACCGCTAGGCCTAGTCGCTCCGATAGAAAACCATGGAAACCACAACATATCGATACTGTGTTTACAATATCGACACAACTGTTAGTTTCCAATTCAAACGTAGTACTTTCATCTAAACAAATCAAAATAAACAGATCGTTCCCAACAACCTACTTCACCTTTCGCAAAAAGTCGGCTTGCTCCAAACAGCGTATACAAAATTTAAATTGTTGAAAAGCCATTTGTAATCTAACATACGATACTTTAACCGGCAAAATATTGTGTATATATGGTGACGTATTCAGCATTTGTTTAAATGGCTGTCGGTGTCTCCGCACCAACAAAAATTATTTTTTTTCGAACATCGTTTTTGTAGGCCGAATTGGTTTGCTAGCTCTTGACCTTGGGGTGAAGGTTAATGTGTGTTGTTAGTGTTATACCCATAACTGCCGAGCAAGCCTGCTCTTGGCAGCCCAATGCCATTCTTATATAGATGCAGGTCTTCTTCAGTTGTTTGACTGCTCTGTACAGTGTGTTGGCAATTGTCGGCAGTGCTTGTAAGAATCTTTTCCTAATGTCTGCAAGCGCCTTGCACTCAATGAATAGGTGTCTAACCGTTTCATCAAGGTGAGAGCATTGTCTGCACAAGGGCAGGTGCTGGGGACTGATGTAGTTCAAATGATTATTGACTCTGGTGTGTCCTGTTCAGAACTGAAAGATGAGACTTTGATCTCTTCTATGAAGAGTATTTGTGTCATCATTACTTTTTGCCTGTGACATTTCGCTAAATACACTGCGACCTTTTGTTCCAGTCGCCCACCTGTTCATCCAGATTTCCCTAGTATTATTCTTAATAATTCATTTTTCTGTTTGGTTACTGCAGGGTCTATCCAATGTTGTTTGGGGGATCCTGATTTTGCTAAAAATCTCAACTGCTGGTTTTATATCACCGGCCTCCGTTTCATCATTTGAACGGGTTTCGACGCATGAATCACAAAACTCATATATAAACCCATCCGTGTATTTCATATTGACATGAATATATAAAGGATTAAAAAAGATAATTATCTGGACAACAAGACATTGCCACATGGCTCCTCATGGATCAGAGGCCGGATACCAAACAAAGCTCACAACCCCTAGACCACAGAATCCCCACGGTAGAGTGAACAACTAGGTAAAATCAAGTAAACGAGGATGGTGACTAAGTGACACGGTTCACAAACCAAAGGTGCTGGGTTTGATCCCCATCACAGCACCGGCCGTTGCACTGGGGAAGCAAACCCTTTAAAAATGCAGGAGGAAGCAAACCCTAACATAAAATGCATGTTGAAATCGGATGCACTGGGCCGACAGGCGCAAAAAAATTAAAACAGTGCAATGCACACCGCCTTGGGGGAATAGAGAAATAAAGCGAACGCACTTTTAAAAAATCCCCAAAAAAATCAAGTAAACTAAAACTCACCAGTGCCTCGGCTCTCTGGAGTGTGGCAGCATCAACAGTCCTACCACTGATCTTATTAATGGGAAGAATTGTAACTCGTCTCTTGAGCTCCCCAAACTTCAAGAGCTTCTTGCCTGTCAGCTCTGAGTCAGCCACAACGTTGTACAGCTGCAAACATATTAGATCAATTCCACAATGAAACGGCTGTGAAAATACTCAACTCAATCAACAGCAAAAATGAATTAAATAAATTTCACACATCACAACTAGTAGTTTTCCATTTTTGCCTCCAACCTTTGAAGAAGCATAAGCTCTCTCATTCTCTATGATTTTGGGGATCAAGACGCTGAGCAGCGCATGAGTTGCAGCAGTCACAGACCCACAGCTGACCGCTAGCGACCCAGAGCTGCCAAGACCCTTCTACACCTCTACGCGATGATTCTGGATAACAGGCTGCAGCAGAGCAGGCTGGCTAAGGAGAAGGGATCAAAGAGGGAAGGCTAACCCGGTACTCAAAAAATGCCTGCTGAAATCGAATGTGTCGGACCGAAAGGTGTAAATATCTCAATCAAACTGTAAACTACGACACAACGCATTCCGCTCTCTGGACTACATTCTGCTACTTGCAAAGCCCTTTTCAGGGCTTGATAGTGGGAGATTGAGAACAAACAAAGTCTAGCCAAGCCATTCCCAATGATTTCATAGTGAAAAGGAAGCCATTTCAGTGAAACAGTTGGCATCCTTTGTATGTCGTTTAGCTAAAATCTGATTTCAGAAATAATTAAAATATGAGCCAGATTGTTAAAAGATTTTGGTCACATATTCTACCTTTACCCAACCACCCCAGGCTTGGTGATAACCTGGGCTTGGAAATGTTTAGGGAGGCTCACCAGTCAGTCAAAGATGTCACCAGTCAGCATGGTCGGACTACAGCCATGCAATTTATATCAATAAATTTAAGCTAGGCACTCAATCCCTTTTATTTCTACATAACAATGCACCAAACCCTAATATGTTGTACTAGTTACACAGTATTAGTCTAGTTCTTCTTATTAACTTCTTTTTTACTCGTCAAGCACATATTTGTGCCCGTCACAGACAAGCACTTTTTTCAAACTCTGGTGATGACAGTCATCCTCTATCTCCAATGTTGGAGAGGTATAAAAGGCAAAGGCCGCCGTCCATCGTAGACGATGATGGCATAATTAATTTTGCTAGCGCTATTTTTAGTAAGGATTAACTGCGCTACTTTTTATCCTCACTCTCTCGTCTCGTGCCGCCCGACCCCAGTGGCAAGTCAAGGACAAGACGATTAGGGAGAGACTACGAGATGAAGGGGACTCCGCATCAAGCACCCATGAAAAAGACGGCGGAGTTCGGAGTCGAACCCACACCACCTGATCACGAGGCCGAATGCTTAACCACTTCGCCATAGAATCCTCTTAGAGAGGCTTAGCAATGCCTAAATGAGCTCAGTGAAGCAAGCGAAGCAGTAGACCTTAAATTCAATAGAAAGAAAACCCAGTGCATACTGAACGCTTATTGCCCAAGTGGGGAACTGCGGCTAGGAAATGATCCTATTGAAAATGTGTATTCGTACATTTACCTGAGCCAAGAAATTACAAAATCTAAAAAAATAAATTGTGAGATTCCACGCAGGATAGTTCTGCTTAATTTGTATCAGACCCATACTACAACAGATGAGAAATGACAAGGCAAGAGCCCACACCTTTAACATCATGATTATTCCAGCCATGATACATGACTGCGAGGTATGGAACCCACAAAAAAGCAGATGAAGCCCTGAGCCGCTCAAAGGGCATTGGAGCGAAGAACTTCTTCTTCTTCTTCTGCGTACACAGTCAGACAGTAACCATTATTTTTTCGAAAAAAGCGGCGGTCATCCTGAGGCTCTCGCCACTGCCATAGAGCTTGTCTTGCAGTTCCACTGGTAATGGCCACATCTGCTCTCTCTGATCCTCGTATGTCGGGCAGTTTTGCAGCAGATGTTCAGTGGTCATTTTACCAGTACCGCACGGGCATTCGTCGGTACACCCTATCTTCAATTTGTTGAATAGGTGGTACCTCAGTCTGTTGTGGCCAGTGCGAAGTCTGAAGACAACGACCTGCTCTCTTCGGTTCAACTGGTAATAGGCATCGTTTTTGGTGTAACCAGTATGTTCGGTTTCCCATTTGGTCATGTATCTGGCTTTGATAAGCCGTTTTGACTCTTCGTACGTCATACTGGTATCTGTTTGTGGTAGTCTTGCACCTTCTTTTGCCAGTCTGTCTGCCTCCTCGTTGCCTTGGATGTTGCAGTGTGACGGAACCCACTGTACCACTACCCTTTTTGGTGCGATCTGCTGGCACAGTTTGCCGAGTGCTGCTCTTAAGTCATAAAGCTCAGTGTTTTCCTGGCTTTTTAGCGCTGTGACTACGGCGAGAGCATCTGTCAGCAGGACTATATGGCTCTCATTTTCACTGTGTGTCACCATTTCTTCCACTGCCGCCCTCAGTGCCTCTGCCTCCGCTCTGAAATTGCTTGTATACTTACCAGTAGCGAATGACAGTGTTATTTTTCTGCCATTTGGTAGGTTCAGGAATGCTCCTGCCCCTCCGTTCTGTGTAGTGTTTGTTACAGAACCGTCGGTGTATGCATGGGTCCAGTCCATGCTTGGGTAGCTTTTCGTTATGAAGCTTAGGGTAGTGTCTCTCCTTTCTTTTTCAGTCTGGCAGTTTTTATTTGCAATACCTGGTATATTTTCTATCACCTCTGGAAATATATCCTGCCTCCAGGTAGGTTTTCGTACAGTAGTGATGGGTTTTGGTGTTGTTAGTGTGTTTATGGAATCTTCGTTCATCTTTGCTTTGGCTATTTCTGCAAAGTTTCTCCGCTTTAGTTTCCCATTTCCCAAATTGTTTAGTCTCTGGTACATTGGATGGTCCGTCAGTCTTCGGAGTTTCTCTGACTGCAGCTGGGCTCTGCAGTCTCTTCTATCGGTCATGGATTGCAGTTTTGTAATCTTTTCAAGTTCTACAATTGGCGTTGACTTCATGCCACCTGTTATAATTCTCATGGCTTGGTTTTGAAGTTTGTTAACTTTATCGAAGTTCGCCTTGAGCGAAGAACATTGATAGTCTCTCTACGAGACCAAATTCGCAAAACCAAAATCAGGCGATAAACTGCTTTCTATGACCTGTTAGATGCTGCATTGTTAACCTTTAGCACGCTACATAATTTATGGAAAAAATTTGACCTAATTAATTTTCTTAATTAGTCGCTGTGGTAGTCGTCTTTCAAAATTTGTAACTTTTATGTTTGTTTGTCAATAAATATGATTTTCTGGCGTGTAGATACACAATAGCATAACGAACATGTGGGTGTTATTGTTTTTGTTGTATGTTTGTTAGTTTTTGAGATTTAAAAAGATGAAGTTGAAAATTTATGAAAATCTCGGGAAAAATTTGGACTCGACCACTAGGCCTAGTCGCTTCGATAGAAAACCATGGAAACCACAACAACGTATCGATACTGTGTTTACAATATCGCCAGAACTGTTAGTTTCAATTCAAACGTAGTTCTTTCATTTAAACAAACAAAATAAACAGATCTACGCGATAAAAATCTTTCTCAACAACCTACTTCCCCTTTCGCAAAAGTCGGCTTGCTCCAAACGGCGTATACAAAATTAAAACTGTTCAAAAGCCATTTGTAATCGAACACACGATACTTTAACCGGCAAAATATCGTGTATATATGGAGGGCGTATTCAGCAGTAAAAAATGGCTGTCGGGAGTGGCTCCGTTAAAAAAAAAAAAAATTTTTTCCGCACACCGTTTTTGTAGGCCGAGCTGGTTAGAAGGGATCGGACATTGGAGTGCTAAAGGTTAAAGAATTCAGATGGGCAAGGCATGCGGTATGCTTGTCAGACAACAAAAGGTCACGTCCTGGTGTCCCTACAACATTAACCTTGAGCACGCCACGCCACCTTTTTTTAATTGCAAAAATCTGACCTAATTAATTAACTAAATTTCTCGCTATGGTAGTCGACTTTCAAAATTTGTAACTTTTCTGTTTGTTTGTCAATAAATATGATTTTCTTGTGTGTAGAGACACAATTGAATAACGAACATGTTGGTGTTATTGTTTTTGTTGTGTGTTTGTTAGTTTCTGAGATACAAAAAGATGAAGTTGAAAATTTATGAAAATCTTTGAAAAAAATTTTGACTCCACCGCTAGGCCTAGTCGCTCCGATAGAAAACCATGGAAACCACAACAATGTATCGATACTGTGTTTACAATATCAACACAACTGTTAGTTTCCAATTTAAACGTAGTTCTTTCATCTAAACAAACAAAATAAACAGATCTACTCGATAAAGATCTTTCCCAACAACCTACTTCACCTTTCGCAAAAAGTCGGCTTGCTACAAACAGCGTATGCAAAATTAAAACTGTTCAAAAGCCATTTGTAATCTAACATACGATACTTTAAACGCCTATGCAGACATCCACCAATAAGACGGAGAGTTGACCTGAGACCCTTGGTCCAACATGGTACTCCAGGATAAAAGACCACACTGAGTTAAAACAACATTTCACTACCTGGCATCAGGCACTCCGTTTGCCTGATTGAAAACCAGGATTATAGATTTCAGATTATAGACTACCTTTCCTCCTGCTGTCACTTCCAAGGCAGTTGAATACTTTGAATCCTTCACATCAAACAGCTTGCATACAAGTCCATGGACTTTACTTCTGTCAAAGTTTTTCTCTGGATCTTTATATTCAAACTTAAGATGTGGGTATCTGAAAGTTGACAGAAACATCTTGCATCAAGTCTAAAAGCAACACACAAAAATAGATTTTGAAAATAAATGTAAGACCTGTGTCTTCTTCTTCAGTGTTCATCCTGAAAAGGACGTTGTGATGCTTTGTCATAATTTACGATGAAGCTGTAAAATCTACACCTTTGGGCCTGACACATCCGATGTTCAGAGGGCTTTTTTGAGTACTGGATTTGCCTTCCCGCTGTGATTTCTATCCCTTGACCAGACTATACTAGTGGCTAGTACAGCCTGTTTCTAGGGCCGCCACATGGAGGTGGAAAAGGGTCTTGGTCAGTTATGGCTCATTGACCCTGATGCAACCAGCCAGCTATGAGTCAGTGGCTGCTGTCAGCTCATGCACTGTGCAAAATATAAATAAATTCTGCTATTTCAAATTTGAATCTTTGAGTAACTTTTCACAGCATAGATGATGTTCGTCCATCACAAGTGATGAAAACCACTCTCTATGTTCAGACGTGTGGACAGTCTTTTCTCTTGATGTGTTCGCTGAAATGGGTGACCTGCACGGGGGTTTGGATTTTAAAGTGAGGAAGAAACTGTGCCTTTTGTCAACCTCACTCTCTGGTCCTGAGCTACCTTTGGCCAGTGGCAAGATATTTATCGAGACGACTGGAGATAACATAGGATACAGATTTTTCCTCAGGGTTTACTCCCAAAACCTTTCCCGCAAACAGGTATTATGCAAGGCAGCAGAGGGGGGATGGCATCTAACATTATGTGTCGTGCCTTTTCCATAACCATAAGAGGTCGTAGGGACATCAGTCAGCGTGTGAGTGAGTCTGGCATCTCTCCCCAGCTGTGTTCAGTTCATTATAGTAGTGTCTTAATTTCTCACACGCCAATTTCGTGAAGTTTAGCTGTGTGAACTATGCCGTGAAATACGATACAGGTTTAAGCGCAGTGCCATTCATTTAGCCGATGTCCAGACCAAGATAATTGGGCGAAAGAAATCACAAAAGGGGAACAAATTAACCAGTCCAAACGGAAAACAACACATTTCCGTGAACACAAGTGTAAGTCGTCGACTAGTGTGAATTTCAGGCAAATCCGTGGTCTGGTGGCATCCATAATGAACCAAAACAGTAGAGCAATGTAGTTGCACCCAGTTACGACGCCATCTTTGTCGCCATCTATGCGCCAGCATAGATGCTTGGGGGAAAAAGATGCATGAACGAGATGGCAGCAGTCACCAACTCATAACTGACTGCTTGCATCAGGATCAGCAAACTAGAGCTGTCTAAGACCCTATTCCACCTTCAAGTGTTGACCCTGGACACATGCTGCCTGGCTGAGAGAATAGGGATCACAGAGGGAAGGCAAACCCAGTCCTAAAATTGTTCTATGCTGAAACCGAATGTGTCAAGTGGAAAGGTACAAATATCGCAGCCTCGCCACACAACATAAAAAAAAACAATAAATCCTTGGTTTAGACATGCTTCAGTCTACCCAGCTGCAAATGGGTACACGACCTACACTTACGAAAGAAATGACTGGAAAAAGAATGCGAATGTCAACTGATCAGTATCATTCAACTGTTAGAAACTGAATCACCGCTTGCTGATCCACCTTGGACAGATTCTGTATCACACTGGCCATGTTGTCAACGATCTACAGCAGAAGCTATGCAATGAGAATGAACACATGCTCAATTGTTCATTGGTCTGTGCTTATTACATGAACTGTGATGTCATCATTCTCCCCGTGTGCTGGTGTGCATCATGCATCACAGACAGGTTTCATTTGATCATGCCTCGTACTTTACTTCAAGTATTATAATGTCTTATTATGATGTTAAGTTAAGAATACAGAAGGCGAGAGGAGCTTTCATTGCACTGAGGACCTTATAGAAATTAAAAGTGATTAAAACTACCACCAAAATCTCAAAAGCTAGTGTAAAATCTGTTCTATTATTTGGCTCTGAAACACAGAGGACAACAAAGGCACTTATGAAAGGTACAGACTTTCATAAATGGTTGCCTGTGCAGAATATAAGGGCAGAAATGGTAGGATAAGATCCACTGTTGGATAGATTGGGACAGATACCAGTGGAGCATGACATACGGAGCAGGTGTTGGTGCTGGACAGACTACACATTGTAGACATCAGCTGATAACATGACAAGACAGTCTCTGTTCTGGAAACCATAGGGCAGAAGGAATGGTGGACGACCGAGATGCTCATGGAAGAGGGAGCTGGATGCCAATATTAGGGCGGCAGACAAGACGTGGACAGAACTGGCTCGGATAGATCATGATAAGACTTGGTATGTATTTGTGGAAGACCTACACTCTGCGAGGAGTTGTCAGGTATTTGATTGATTGATTAATTATAATGTATGAGAAATTCAACTGATGTAGAAGGTCTTTCACAAGAGAAATGCCTGATGGAGAAGTCTGTCTTTCTACCAGGTGCTTCAACTTGGTGGATTGTTAAAGGTCTGTAAATTTGCTGGTCAGCTGTGAATTGTATAAGCAGTTATGGACCATGCAAAGATATGAGAAAACAAATTATATGTTTGTTTTATAGCCTACTTACAAGTAATTATAGAGAGAAAGCCCAGTGTAGATTATATGGACCTGCATTGAGAGGAATGAATAGGACCACAATACCCCATGCATATTGTAAAAGATCACTATTGTAAAATATCCATGTTGCTAGCATCCTTACCGTATAGAACAAATTGTTACATGAACCCTCACTTCAAGAATGCTTTGCTGTATAATTCCTGTAAAGAGTCTTTGACAATGTTTATATGCTTCAGAAAAAGCAAAATGGAGAATAAGAATAATAATCAAGAAACATAGATTGATCTTAATCATGACAGCCGATAGAATAGTCTGATGTTTTCTCTTCTAATGCTATACTCCCAAGGGTTTTTGCTAGTGTCACTCGCACTTGAGTTGGGTACTCTTGATCACTTTCTTTGGAGGCAGGTTACAGCAGCCCTCCTCACATCCCAAGGCGTACTTGAGAAGGTGGACCAAGATCCTTCAGTGCAATGCTCCTCAGTAAGCTCACCCCTACAGGAATCACAGTGTCGATCTCCACCTCACTAGCTAGACTGCCATGAATCAACTTTGAGAGAGAGAAAACTGCTTGGAAGTAAGGTGCGGTCTTGATCAGTATGTTTCACCAGACCCTGACTAACATAGACTGGTCAGTATGTTTCACCAGACCCTGACTAACATAGACTGGTCAGTATGTTTCACCAGACCCTGACTAATATAGACTGGTCAGTATGTTTCACCAGACCCTGACTAATATAGACTGGTCAGTATGTTTCACCAGACCCTGACTAATATAGACTGGTCAGTATGTTTCACCAGACCCTGACTAACATAGACTGGTCAGTATGTTTCACCAGACCCTGACTAACATAGACTGGTCAGTATGTTTCACCTGATTGAGACATTGTTAGTCCCCTCTCTCCGTACTCACCAGAGTAGAAGTGAGCTAAATAAAAGAACAATAAGAAAACAAAAATACCTGGCCTCCATTGTTAACAGCTTCTCCCTGTGATCATCGACCTCCTTTGCCAAAGTCCTGCTCTCTGTTGCCAGTTTGTCCTCCAAGCCTTCTTCGTAACCAAACTTCTTGATATCCGCCTAAATTAATTAAACAAATTAATGAGGACAAAATTATAAAGTAAACACTCAGTTATTAATTTGAGTGGGTGGACTTCTTCTTCTTTGTTCGTTCTCAATCTCCCGTTATCAAGTCCTGAACAGGGCTTTGCAAGTTGCAGGATGTAGTCTGGAGAACCGATTGTCTTGTGCCACTAGTTTACAGCTTTCGGCACGACACATGCGAGCTTCGCTTATAAAATCAAAAATTTTTAAGAATTTCTCACAAGATTTTATGTTCTTCTCGTTAAACATTATGGTTTTATCAAATAAATGTCTCTAATTTATGTTATAACCTTTTTCATACCAGTGACAGAGATATGGTTACATAAGTTACTAATGTGTAAATATTAGTCAAATTTGTATGTTTTTTAGTTGTTTTCTAATTGAATATGACAATAATCCACTTAGGCAACCAACGGCTGGCGTGCCACGATTGATGGCAAAGGTCCATGAAGCGTATAGTTCTGATGAAGTGTGGCCGATTTGTCGCAGTCAGGTCTTGCACATGCGACCCCGGGACACCTCCATGTGGAACAAGGTCTTTTCATACCCTTAATTTCGACAGTCTGATGCAGGATCTACTGGCTGGGGCATCCTGAGGGAGACGGGTCACATGGACAAAGAAAGACAGTGGCGGACCATCACAGAAACAATACTCTCAAGATGCGTTTGTCGGATGACATCAATGTTAGTAACAAGGTCATACTAGTGGATAAATGGTACAGAAAGAGGTATTTAGTCACCACGAATTCTTCTCTCTTCGAGACACTGTAGGCCGGTTTTTCTGAGTCGTTCCTCATAACTGTAATTCTAGAATCCCACTATCATCTTTGTCGTTCTTTTTTGTATTCTTTCTAGCATGTTTATGTCCCCTCTATGATAAGGACTCCACACCTGTACACAGTACTCCAATCTAGGTCTAACTAAAGCTTTATACAGTTTGACGATCACTTCCTTGCTCCTATGTTTAATATTTCTTTTTATCATACCTAACATTGCATTTGCCTTTTTCACTGCTACCTTAACTTGTTCCCTCACCTTACCTGTATGATCTATTATAACCCCTAGGTCCCTTTTCTTATCTATCTTTCTAATATTGTTTTCTCCCATTCTGTAATTATGTTCCATATTGGATCTACCCATGTGGATGACAGTACATTTATCTACATTAAACTCCATTTGCCAGCTTACAGACCATTCTCGAATTTTATCTAAATCCGACATCAATATATCCACTTCCGCTTTAGATGAGACACTGCTGCATAGTTTTGTGTCATCAGCAAATTTTGTAATCATGGATCTCATATCAATGTCCAAATCATTTATATATATCAAGAACAAAATTGGTCCCAAAACCGAGCCCTGTGGCACACCACTTTTCACTTCACTCCACTCAGAGTACTCCTTATTTATGTCCACCCTCTGCCTTCTTCCCGTTAACCAATTTTCAATCCATTTGGCAACTTCCCCACCTATTCCATGTGATTTTAACTTTCGAAATAATCTTTGATGAGGTACTCTATCAAAGGCCTTTGCAAAGTCTAGATAAATAACATCCACTGACTCCCCTTTATCTATGATTTTAGTAACCTCCTCCGTGAATTCTAAAAGATTTGTTAAGCATGATCTCCCATCATCATTATCATCTATATGGGCAGATTCCAAGAACAGCCTCTGCAAGGACCAGACTCTGGGCAGTGTTCATAAATGATGCTACAAGTCTGAGTTTCCAAGTAATTTCCAGGCTACTGCATGCCTAAGAAATCTGTTGCCCAGGTAGATGACATCCTTGGTAGGATTGATGTGATTGCTGTTGTCCACTGTCAAGACTATAGGAATGAACATTCTGAATTATTTGTTGTGTTAAGGTTATTTTTCTTATTTTACCTCACATTTTCTCTTTATTTGCTATTCTCATTACCATGCCTATCATCGTTATCGTTGCTGTTGTTTCAAATGCCCACAATAGGGGACGGCGTGGCGTAGTGGTTAAGTGGCATGGCTCACAATCCGAAGGTGCTGTGTTCGATCCCTATCACAGCACAGGCCTTTACCCCGGGGAAGCAAACCCTTAGAAAATGCAGGAGGAAGCAGACCCTTACATAAAATGCATGCTGAAGTCGGATGCACTGGGCCTACAGGCGCAAAATAGAAACCACAGTGCAACGAACACTGCCTTGGGGATTAGAGAAATAAGGCAAACTAAAAAAAAAAAAAAAGTCCACAATGAGTAGGTTACTCTTGTGTGCACCCTGAAAAGGGCGTTATGTCACGGGTTGCAGTAGCTTATCTCACCCCGAGCATGCTGATGAAGGTGGACCGGGATCCTCCAGGCGGTTGTGCTATGCTCTGCCTCATCTGCGTGTCGCTCACTACTACGGAGATCACGTCAAACTTCACCTTGTTAGCCAGACTGTTGTCCTTGACAGCCTGTTTCCAGGACGACCAACGAGGTCAGGTGAGGGTCTTGACTAATATTTCTCCTGACCCTGGCTAACATTCTCTGATGAGTGTTTTGCCTGACCAGACGTTAGCCTCATCGTTCCAATCATTATCAGTCATCATTTGAATAATTTGCCAAATACAAGATATAGTTGACAGGGTGAAAAAAACAATCAGCTAAATTGGCTCTGAAAGTCAACACGTGGAAAACCAAGCTCCTTAAAATTAACTCGATAAACAATGAACCAATTATGCTAAACGGAGGAGCCGTTATAAGAGGTGGATCAATGTTTTTACTTATTTCGACAGTACTTCTTCTTCTTCGTACGCTGTCAGACGTCAACCTGTATTTTTTTTTAAAAAGCAGCTGTCATCCTGAGGCTGTCGAAACTGCCATAGAGCTTGTCTAGTGTTGCCACTGGTGATGGCCACATGTGCTTTCTCTGATCCTCGTAGGCCGGCAGTTTTGCAGCAGATGTTCAGCGGTCATTTTCCCAGTACCACACGTGCATTCGTCAGTGCCACCTATCTTCAATTTATTGAACAGGTGGTACCTCAGTCTATTGTGGCCTGTGCGGAGTCTGAAGACCACGACCTGCTCTCTTCTGTTCAACTGGTAATAGGCATCGTTTTTTGTGTAGCCAGTACGTTCTGTTTCCCATTTGGTCATGTATCTGGCCCTAATAAACCTTTTGGACTCTTCGTAGGTCACACTAGGATCTGGTTGTGGTAGTCTTGCACCTTCTTTTGCCAGTCTGTCTGCCTCCTCGTTGCCTTGGATGTTACAGTGGGATGGAACCCACTGTACCACTACTCTTTTTGGTGCGGACTGCTGGCATAGTTGACAGAGTACTGCTCTTAAATCATTAAGTTCAGTATTTTTCTGGCTTTTTAGTGCTGTAACTACGGCCAGGGCATCTGTAAACAGGACTATATGGCTTTCATTTCTTTTGCCTGTCACCATTTCTTCTACTGCAGCCCTCAGTGCCTCTGCCCTGAAATTACTATTTCGACAGTACAATTGATACGTCAGAAGGTACAGATGCAGGTGTACAGACAAGAATTGTAAAGGTCAGAAGGTCATTCCTGACATCAAACAACGTATTGAGGTCCAGAGAAATCAAGATTCACACCAAAGTTAGAGTATTCGATGTCAGTGTCAAGTCGGTGTTGCTGTATGGGGCGTAGACATGGAGAACAACCAAGGCCATACAACATAGACTCCTTTCCTTCGTTAACAGATGCCTACAAAGGATAATTGGTATAAAGTGGCAGGACATGGTGATGAATTAAGACCTGTGGGAAAGGAGCCAACAACAGCCACTGGAACAACAAATTAAGAGAAGAAAATGGGGCTGGATTGAACCTATAATGAGAAAAGCACTGTGCAACATAGGCAGGCTCTCACACGGAATCCTCAAAGCAAGTAACAGAGAGGTAGATTTAAAAAATACACGAAGAAGAGAATGTGAGAGGAAATTATGATTAAATGGTTACACCTGGAAAAAGACAGAAATAGTACCTCCGGAGATGTAACAAAATGTGGTCAATGACCAAGAGGAACGATGGGCTTCGATCAATTGATTGAACCATTTTCCAGTGATGTTCAATATATTCTGGTTATATATCTAGAACCAATTGGATTGGCTTTGTCTTAAGAAGAGAACCTGATACCAACATGCCATCAGTCCCGGAGGAAAGATATTGGATGAAAGAGAGGCCTACCTAAGAGAACTTGCCGTAAAACAATCAGTGCAGTCCAGGTGAAGTTCGGTGTGTCCTTAAGGACGCAATCACGCATGATGGTCACTGATTGTTTTGTCAGACATTGAACAAGGATTTAAAAAGACGTACCTTTAGCTCAGGAGAGCAATTGGTGGTAGGAACAGAGCATGGCGAATTCTACAGTGGTTACTTAGTCTCAGTATGATGGAAGAAACTACTCTAGATATCAAGTGCAAAGGTTTACATCTGTATAAGGTGGTTGTCGTTGAATGTCCACAATGAGTAGGATTGCTCTTTTTTGCGCCCTACAAAGAACGTTAAGTGGCAGGTTGTCATAGCTTTCCTCACATCCTGAGTGTGCTGATGAAGGTGAACCAGGGTCCTCCTGGCAGTTGTGATATGCTTGACTTCATCTGCATGTTGCTCACTACTACGAGATAAACGTCGATCCTCACCTCATTAGCCAGGCTGTTGTGAAAACAGTCTGTTTCCAGGACAGGCTGCATTGTAGGCGAGGTGAGGGTCTTGGCCAGTGTATTTTACATGGCCCTGATGAACATGTCTGATCAGTATATTTTGCCTGACCAGATGTTAGTCTTTCTTCCCATCTGGGTAAGGTGGAACATACTGACCTAGACCACATCTCACACCTAGAAACAGACTGTGTTGCAGAAGCCTGATCAATTAGGTGGACCTGCATTGCACTGCAGTAAGGAATTCTCAGGTCAACTTTTAGTATTCCTTGGGATGTAAGCTGAACCACTGTAACCGGCACCTAGAGAAAAATTTTATAAGAGTGAAAAACACAGCACCAGTAGCTTATAACAATGATTGGCATCCTGTCAGTCTCGAGAGACAATGAACTTCCCGCTAGCTAGGGGACAGTCAGTTGTTGCCCTTGCTTTGACCACAAATGTTTGGAGTCTGCATCCTGTCTTCCCTTGCCTGCAGAACAACATATAAAGCTTGCCTCCAGCCAGGTCTGTCTTTGGCAAGTTCCTACCAGTTCCAGGTGTTCATATCCAACGCCTTCAGGTCATGCTTGCAAACATCTATAACAATAACATCTTCATATTCATCCATATTTCTTATTGCCATCAGCTTAAAGCATCGACAACACAAATAAATCACCATGGCTCCCATGATAATTCAGATTAACATGTCTTGGAGTTGGTTTTGAAAAAACAAACAAATATTTTGTTAATGAGCAGATTCAGTTTAAGAAACCACTCTGGACAACAGAATATCGGTTCCTGTGAAAATCCTGTATAGCATTACTAATGGCACCTATAGGAAAACTTACCCAGTCAGTTGGAAACTCAGATTTCCAGTGCTACAATAACATGACCAAAGTTTGACAATTGGCCAACTAAGCAGACAAAATAAGACAATTCAAAACAAGACAAGACAAGATAATGAAACTAACCTCCAGTTTGCTGAGATTTTTTTTCAGGGCCTCATAGCTTGCCTGGTTCTTTTTATAATCCTGGTCTGTCTTCTTCAGATCTGCTTCTTTGGTCTTGATTTCCTGCTGTGCATGCTTCAGCCTGATAGAGAGAGAGAGATCATTGTTGTACCTCATGATGTGGTCCTCAGAGCAGAAGTGCAGTTCTTTCCTCCACAAAAGGGGAATTTTTTAATTTTATTTGGCGTTCACCTTATTTCTATATTCTCCAAGGCGGGTGTGCGTTACACTGTGGTTTTTATTTTGCACCTGTCGGCCCAGTGCATCCAACTTCAGCATGCATTTTATGTAAGGGTCTGCTTCCTCCTGCATTTTCTAAGGGTTTGCTTCCCCGGGGTAACGGTCGGTGCTGTGATGGAGATCAAACCAAGTACCTTCTGGTTGTGAGCCGTGCCACTTAACCACACCGTCCCCTCACAGGGGGAAATAATTGAACAAATTATGAATGTGGTAAATTTTTCGGCGTTTGTCCAGAAAAGATCATTGTGAGATAGTTTACAGTGAGGCTGTGATATCTGCACCTTTCAGTCCGACACATCCAGTTTCAGCTGGCTTTTTTGGGTATACAGCTAGCCTTCTTACTGCAACCATTATTCTCTTAGTTAGACTATACTTATGCCGCAGACGGATGTGTCGAACCAAAAGGTGCAAGTATCGCAGTCAAGATGTAAAGTAGCGATACAACGCATTCCGTTCTCCAGACTACATATTGGTACTTGCAAAGCCCTGTTCAGGGCTTGGTGGCGGGAGGTTGAGTACGAATGCAGAAGAAGAAAAATAATCTTGGAGGTTCCAGGGTTAACGAAGAAATGTGAGCAGTCAGCAATGGAACAAAAAATCCACTTTCTACAAGAGCTCAAGAGACAGTACCCTAGCAACTCTTGGACACACGTGTACACAGATGGATCTACCTCGGTGAGCAACAAATGGGGAGGCAGTGGAATCTACATCGAACACTCGAATGGCGACATAGAAAATCACCCCATACCAGCAGGAGAGACTTGTACCAATTTCAGAGCTGAAGCAAGAGCTGTTCATGCAGCAACTCAGATTCTTATCAGCTAAAACATAACTACAAGGAAAACTGTCATTCTAACAGACTCAAGGAGTTAAACTCTCATATGAAATAAAATACAACATAGGATTGCTGTCTCAAAAAACAGATTTAGTCCTACAATGGATTCCGGCCATTGTGGGATCCTTGAAAACGAGAAAGCAGATGAACTCACAAAAGCCGGAAGTGGAGGCACACAGACCCCCCATCCACAGAGCTATAAAGAAGCAAAGACACTCACCAAACTATCTATGAGAACAAATGGAGAGACCAGCACAAAGAATACTAGCCAGATAATGGCAGCATAGTCAAGCTTGGCAAAGATGGACAGACAAAGATCTTCAGACTCAGAATGGGACATTGTAGACTCAAGGCCTACATCCACAGAATGGGTCTCAGAGACACTGCCACGTGCGATTGTGGATCCCCCAAGCAAACACCAGAACATATTCTGCAAGAATGCCGTAACTATACAGACCAAAGAGAGGCAGTCTGGCTTGAGGGAGTGGCCATGTACAAAAAGCTGTGGGGGGGGGGGGGGGGGGCGAAGACCTGAAATGCAGAATGTCCTTCGCGAACCTCACCGGACTAGAAGCATAACAACAGTTGGTTGATGAAGAAGAAGGTCCTCTTCTGCCGTGAGGTGTAGAGGTTTGCCAGAGAGAACACTATACTGTTCTATCAGCTGACTTTCTCCTGGCCTTATTACAATTCAGCCCCCTGGTCATGTAGACACTGCCGTATATTGTCCTCCCAAGTACATCCAGGGGGTCTACGTCCGTGACTTTTTCTCTCCCATAACCGCCTTGGTTTCCAATCTTCCATTCTACAGACATGGCTAAATTATTGCAGTTGGGACTGCTCCACTAAGGTCTACAGGAGCTGGGCTTCCAGATTGTTCGATATTCACCCCATACGGCGATGAGGTATGACACCATTTGTAGAAGACTTAGTTCTCGGTCGGGGTGCCCTAAGCAGTAGATCAGCTACCTCACTGCGAACTGCTGAGACTCAACCCTTGACCATGAGATATGTCCGCACCAGGCGAACAACATCTCCGTGCAATGACCAGGCTTGTCCCCTGGTCAAATGCACTATTTCGAGAGGAATCACAGGTCGCTGACATTTGGTCCACGTGCTTGGCTGATAAGCTACCATCTGAGGGACTACGGCCGAACGCCTCTAAGCCAGAATCCCGCCCTAAATCTCAGCACCGCTGTGATGGGAGGCTACGACATGGCTGGGGCTTGCGTCTCAGCCCGGCCCGGTCAAGCCGCAGGAATGCACCTGGTAAAATGCACTCCTTCCTCGCTCTTTGCCTCTGTCTGCTATCAGTCATTCCAATGGACGCAGAAGAGATGCAGTCCAGCGGACATTGCTCCTCCTGCCCTATTGTGACAACCTCCCGGGTGGCGGGGAATGCTAGGCGTACCATCACTGCAGATGAGCCGAGAAAATAAAGGGAGCAACAAGATACCTCACTCACATGCATTTGCTACATTTCTGGCAGGACGTGACGATCCTGGGACAAAGTCACACTGGACTGCCTCTCTTCCGGGATAGTACAAACTAGTACATAGTCCATCATATCATTGCCAAACCCTATACACACGAGTAGGGAAGACTCGATAGTCCTGCAAGACAACTTCCTAAGAGAGACAACTCTGACCAAAAACAACTGCTGCCTTGCAGTTAGGCTGGGGACAGCTAAAGGCTAAGGAGGGCAACCCTACAGAAACGCCTGTTGAAATCGGATGCACTGAGCCACAGGCTAACAAATTAAAACAGTGCAACGTAAATATCGCTGTAAACAGCGTACGATGAAGAAGAAGATATTGTCTGGTTATGGATATTGTCCCTTTTCGCCATCTAGACCACCTTTCAGAAGTTTGTAGTTGCCTTTCTTCGGCTGTGGTCATCGCCCATGACTCACCACATCCATATGTCAGGACAGGAACATAGGTCGAACTGTATAAATCCATCTTTGTTTTCCTGCTTATTTCTCTTTTGCTGTTTAGTTCATGGAAAAGTTTACCAGCTGCTGCCTTTTGTGCAGCTAACTTTTTTGAAACCTAATTCTAAATTCTTGGCAATCCAAACATGTTGAGCATACATATATTTCTGCTAACAAAAACCAAGCCAAGATGGACAGAACATGAGTGCCTCCCCAAGCAACTGTCATACAGTGACCTCAGAACAGACAGATGCTCATCAGGAGTACAGAAGAAACACTACAGAGACTCCTTATAAATGTATCTGAAAAGCTCCAACGCTTATGTCACTTCCTGGGAGATGCATGCACAAAACCATCACACAAGGTGCTCAGTTCAAAGAGCAAAGCATCATCACCGAGGCTCAGAGAAGACGAGCCACTCAAAAGAACAACACAATGATTTCACAGCCAACTCCTTACACATGTGCCCCAGGTGCGGCACAGTCTGTCATGCCAGGATTGGACTTTACAGTCATATGAGATCACATCTTACAGCACAATCCTGATGATGTTGCCCTTTCCACTTGCGATGGGCAACTATTACTATTATTAATAGTCACGACGATACACCAGCGAGACAGGACAGGAACAGAAAAATCCTTACCTCAATTGAGCTTGCTTTGTTTCTGTCTCGGCTTTGCTTATGTCACTTTTGGCAGCTGGAAATTGTAAAAATTTCAATTAACATTTTTAAATTATGGAAGGTAAGTTTTGACTCACATGAGTGGTAACTAGCTTGAAAAACAGTCTGGAAACTTATTAAAAAAACTTAAGAATCCAGCGAGCGCTTCTACAGGCATAACACAGGTCACCCCTAATCAAATAGCCCACCAATTACTACTGAACGGGAAAACCACTCAAAAAGCAGAGCAAACCAATATCCAACAAGATTGTAAACAAAGTAGCAGGAGTTAAAGAAACTGGTACTTGTGCATTAATTCACCCACGGATTATAATAGGTCAAATTTAGTAGAATGTAGCCACACGAAGCACCATACTTTTCAATTCGCATGTTTTCAATTCGCGCGTCGTCAATTCGCGCGGTAAACCTATGTCCATGTCATTCTCAGATTTAACACCGTTAGTGGAAGATGAATTTATTGCAGTTGTCACACTTGACATGCAAGAAAATAAATTGTGTGCAGTTTTTGCAGGAAAGACGAATTATACACACCGTCCGACTGTGTGCTAAAAATCATGTTATGACTTTGTCTCTCACAGTTCGCCAAGATCGTTAGAGATGTCACACATATCAGCAGGACATTCCTGTTCGTTCTGGCACATGGTTAGAGGGCACCTAACCCTAACCCTAACCAAAACGGAACACACAGACACATGATAGATTCCTACATGTGTGAGTTTCTGTGGCGACATCAGTCCGTCAGTTAGACCCGTTCGACAATATTCTGCAGGACGTCACAGAATTTTGGCCTCCTCTTTAAATTGTGCAGCTACGAACGAACAGCATGTGTATGTCCTGATATGTACATAGCTTCAGCGATCCTGGGTAATCTGTTCCCCTTACGGCCCTTTTCAGGGCCCACAAAACCCACATCAAGATCCTTTTTAGGGCCCACAAAAAACAACAAAACTGCACCCTGATAACTAGATACGTATAATTATTTTTTTACGGAAACCCGTGTGGTCATTGAATGGTATCAAATTTCAGATTGGGTGAATTAACACACAAGAACCAAGAAACTTACTAATCAGCTGGTCATTGAGAGTGGCCGCCTCCCCATCAGAATTAGATGACAGGCCAGTGCTAACAGCCTGAAAGTGTTTCTTCGCTGCTTCATACTCTTGTTCTGCAGCCTGTTTATCCGACCTCATTTTCTCAACATTGGCTTCAATTTTGTTAAGATCCTTTTCTCTGCTGGCAACCGTGGCCTTGTTCTGAATAAAGACAGCAACACAGAAAATGCTTTAACCATCCAATTGAAAAATATGATGTATGTAATTAATTTTGGTCTACCTTAGGGTGAGTGTGCAAATTAAGCTAGAATGAGAGGGACTGAGATGCTGCTAGTTCGGTCAAACACAACATACTGACCAGGAAGTTGCGTCAATGGACAAGCGTAATATACTGGCCAAGACCACAACTCTATTCCATGTAGTGTCCCCTGGAAACAGTCTGTTTCCAGGGCAGTCCTCTTCTTCTTCGTTCTCAATCTCCCGCTACCAAACCCTGAAAGGGCTTAAGGAGCAGAATATAGTCCAGAGAACGGAATGCGTTGTGTAGTAGTTTACAGCTTGGCTGCGATATTTGCACCTTTCGGTTCAACACATCCGACTTCAGTAAGCATTTTTTTAGTACTGGGTTACCATTCCCTCTTCAATCCCTTCTCTTTAGCCAGTCTGCCCTGCTGCAGCCTGTTATCCAGGATCACCTTGAGGTGTAGAAGGGTCTGGCAGCTCTGGTTCGCTGGCCCTGACGCTAGCAGTCAGCTATGGGTCGCTGACCACTGCAGCTCATGCGCTGCTCAGCATCTTGATCCCGAATGTGCTTTTGAGATCTGTCAGTCAGGTGACTTGCGTTGTTTGAGACCCGACCAAATAAGAGGTCACAAGAATGCACACGTGGAAGGCTTCAACAAGCTTCTGATCGATATGATGAATAGTCCAGGTTTTGAAAGCATACAGTACGATGGGGATGACATAGGCCAGAATAGTCCAGGTTTTGAAAGCATACAGTACGATGGGGATGACACAGGCCAGAATAGTCCAGGTTTTGAAAGCATTCGGTACGAATGGGAAGGCACATGCCAGAATAGTCCAGGTTTTGAAAGCATACAGTACGGTGGGGACGACACAGTTTTGAAAACATACAGTACGATGGGGACGACACAGGCCATGAAAATCCGTAGCTTGTCCTTCAGTGGAAGCTTCTGTAGAATAGTCCAGGTTTTGAAAGCATACAGTACGATGGGGATGACACAGGCCATGAGAATCCGTTAGCTTGTCCTTCAGTGAAAACTTCTGCTGGTTCCAAATTTGATGCAGGGCGTTGGTGGAGGTGGCAGCCACACTGATATCTGGGTGGGTTTGTGCATCAGAGTTCTGTTTGTTGCCCTGGTAAATGGAATGTAGTGGTAGAAGAGTAGTGACTAAATGAAGCCATAAAAGTGCAGTAGGACTACTCGTTCCTTCCTCATAAGGGGTTCATGAATCCAAATAGGGAGACTACAATATTCATTGATTACATAGGTAAAACATAATTACATCAGCAATGTTCTTGTTGAACTCCTTCTGCCTTTTTTGTTCTGTTTTCAGCATATCCTTCTTGGCATCCACTGCACTCTGAACCTTGACATGCAGCAACTTTTTGTCAGCCAAATCTGCTTCCAGCTCTGATGTCATGCTTGCTGACTCCTGTTCAAAGATAGAATTATTCAGGTAATTAACTTTTGAATAAACAACAAAATGAACATGTATGTTTTAAAATTCAATAAATGAGCCACATTAATTCATTTGGCCCTGTGTGGAGGATAGTGCAACCAACATTGCTAGATAGTTTACAGGAAGCCTGCAACCAAGCACCTGCAGTTTCTGAAGCAGTTGATTTTACTTGAACAGGTTAGAAAGCGAAGAGTAATACCAGTGTTCAGGTGAAACATACTGATCCAGGTGGGAGTGATGAAAAACATCAGGGTCAGGTGAAACATATTGAATTAAGGTGGGAGTGAACAGTAACATCAGGGTCAGGTGAAACATCCCAATTTAGGTGAATCATACCGTTCAAAGTTAGAGTGAACAGTAACATCTGGGTCAGGTGAAACATCCCATTTTAGGTGAATCATACCGTTCAAAGTTGGAGTGAAGAGTAACATCTGGGTCAGGTGAAATATCCCATTTTAGGTGAATTATACCGTTCAAAGTTGGAGTGAAGAGTAACATCTTCTTCTTCTTCGTACGCTGTCAGACGTCAACTTGAATTTGTTCGAAGAAAGCAGCTGTCATTCTGAGGCTGTCGACACTGCCATAGTGCTTATCTAGTGTTGCCACTGGTGATGGCCACATGTGCTTTCTCTGGTCCTCGTACGTCGGGCAATTTTGTAGTAGATGTTCAGCTGTCATTTGCCCTGTGCCACACAAGCCTTCATCAGTACCACCTATCTTCAATTTATTGAATAGATGGTACCTCAGTCTGTTGTGGCCTGTGCGGAGTCTGAAGACCATGACCTGCTCGAAGAGTAACATCTGGGTCAGGTGAAACATTCTCACCTCCCATCCACCTTCCTGTAATCCCAATAGTGTTGAGTCTACTGATGAGCCTGCAATGAGCTACAGACAAGGGGATCCCGACCCACTTAACCAAGTACGCCTTGGGATGTAAGAAGAGGCACTGTAAGCCGCTACCAAAGAAACATCACCAAGAGCTGAATTATCTCAATACAAGTGGATTCCATAACAGCAACATGATAAGGTTGCTAACCCCATGCACATTCTTCTTTAGTAAATTCATCATGTTAACCAATGATTTACAGAAACCACCGTTGCAAAACCAGCGTACAGGTTTTATCCAAGAATTCCAACTGCAGTGGTGGCCTTGTATTCCGTATTCCAAATGGAGGGAAAAATAAAAGATTACTGCTTTTGGTTTAGATTAGCAAAGTACACAGCTACCATCTCTTTCTGAGCTGCAGAAGAGAACGATATCTAGAATTAAATCTAGATCTAGACTTCTTTTTATTCAGCTTGAAGAACAGGCAATCAACCAATACTTTCCAATAAGTTCTTTCTTATTTTCTCCAGCTCTTATCAGCTTCTCCCTGTTTTTCTTGTATTTATATCTCCTATCTGTGTGTTCCTTAGCTTTCCTTTTTCGTAGTGGGTTACATGGCAGAGATCACCTAGTGATACTGGCTTGGGCCTTTCGCAATATGTAGCCTATCTAATGCCAACTTTTTCCTAAAATGTCCTGTTCTCTATCCTAAGCATTAATTTGCAACCAAGTTGAACCATTACAGACCAAGAACGTGTTGATAAATCTTTAACCTTTACCACCCTATACTAAAAATTTATGCAATTTCCCCTGCATTGTTTTTCATGACATCACGTCGTTTAACTATGGTTGTTACTTTCAGGGCCTGTAACATTTTTATTTGACGGTCTATTCATATGATTTGTTTGTGAGTAGAGAAATAAATGAATAAAAAATTTGTTGGTATTATTGTTTTGTATGTGTGTGTATTAGTTTTTGAGATAACAAAAAATTAAGGTGATAGTGTTGAAAAAGAGCAGACACATTTAGACTCTCCCGCTTTCAGTATCCCTTGGTTGGATAAGAAAAAAAAAACCGCTGACAACAGATTACTGATGTTTACCATAATGATCATATTTGTCACTTTTAACAATAAACGTAATTATTGTATCTATATAAACAATCTTAACAGATCTACCTCAGAAAAACCTGTTGCAGAAACTTGACTTCCCCATTCCCAAAAATGGGTGAATCTTCAAACACAAGCTAAAAACATAAGAAATCATTTCCAAAACATTAAATCAAATTTCAGGGACGACGTGGCCTAGTGGTTAAGTGGCATAGCTCACAATCCGAAGGTGCTGGGTTCGATCCCCATCACAGCATCTGCCGTTATCCCGGGGAAGCAAACCCTTAGAAAATGCAGGAGGAAGCAGACCCTTACATAAAATGCATGCTGAAGTCGGATGTATTGGGCCAACAGGCGCAAAATAAAAACACAGTGCAACGCACACTGCCTTGGGGATTAGAAAAATAAGGCAAACGCAAGCAACAACAACAAAAAAACAAAAATAAATCAAATTAAATTTCGGGATCAAGATGCTGAGCAGCGCATGAGCTGCAGTGGTCAGCGACCCATAGCTGACTGCTGGCGTCAGGGCCAGCAAACCATAGCTGCCAAGACCCTTCTACACCTCCACGCGGTGATCCTGTATAACAGGCTGCAGCAGGGCAGACTGGCTAAGGAGAAGGGATCGAAGAGGGAATGCTAACCCGGTACTCAAAAAATGCTTGCTGAAGTCGGATGTATTGGACCGAAAGGTGCAAATATCGCAGCCAAGCTGTAAACTACGACACAACGCATTCCGTTCTCTGGACTACATTCTGGTACTTTACCCTTTCAGGGTTTGGTAGTGGGATATTGAGAACGAACGAAGAAGAAATCAAATTTCAAAATTGCTGATTTTGGTATCTAACAGTACATTACAGAAGTCAGAACTCTCTACAATTTAAAGAGTTCGGACTATTTATACGTAGCCGCACATTTTACAAATTAATTAGAATGGCCGGCGCATATGGCGACCTGCGCTCTTATCTGTGTTCGCCGCTGTAGGGGCAACGCTCGAGCCGTAAAGATTAAATATTGAATTTGGTCATCTGTCCTGTATCAACGTATGATTGGTGTTAGAGCACTCACTTTTCACGGCTAAGGTATAGGGTTCAACCCCCATTACTGGCACACTCCAGCTGCAAATGGATACCTAGCTTGCTATTAGTAAGGGAACTGGCCACTCCACCTCATAAACAAGGCATAGCCTCTTATAATGAAATCTCTAACACTTCATCCCCGACAGCAGCGTCTCTATGGATCTACCTTTACGAGTAAAAGATGCAGCAGTGAATGAGCTGACAGAAACCAGTGACTCATAGCTGGCCGCTTGCATCAGGGTCAGCGAACCAGAGTTGACCAAGATCAAATTCCACCTTCAAGCGGCGGCCCTGGAAACAGGATGCGCTAGTGTAGTCAGGCAAAATGAATTGGGACTGCAGTAAAGGCAAATCTGGTAACTGAAAAAGTCCGAGAAGGTGTATTGGGCCCGAAAGGTGCAGATGATGTTTCGAATACCCACAATGAGTAGGTTTACTGTTTTGTGCGCCCTGAAAAGGACGTTAAGTGACGGGTTGCAGTAGCTTTCCTCACATCCAGAGCGTGCTGATGAAGGTGGACCAGGATCCTCCAGGCTTCATCTGAGTGTCACTCACCACTACAGGGATCATGTCGATCTCCATTAGCCAGGCTGCCATGAAAACAGTCCGTTTCCAGGGAGGGCTACGAGGAAGTCGAGGTGAGGGTATTGGCCAGTATATTTTGCCTGACCTTGACTAACGTCTGATCAGTATATTTTTTCTGACCAGACATTAGTCTTCCTCCACAAAAGGTGCAGATATCGCAGCCTCTCTGTAAACTACAACACAACGTCCTTTTCAGGACAAATGCTTAAGAAGAAGACCTACCTTCACCGTCATGTGTCAGACTCATACAAAAGAACCAACTTCACATTGTAGTTAACCAGTTAAAGATCTGTATCTTGGTATACATTTGTATCATCTTAGAGTCCCATGTTGCACTGACTACAAAAGAGCAAAGAACTCTTCAACTAGTTGAATAACAACAGATGATACATAAGACTTATAGCAAATACCTCAGTCCTCTTCTTGTCAAGCTGTGCTATGGCAACATCTATTTCAGAGATTTTGGCCTTGATCTGATTGAAAAGAAAACTTGCTTTAAAGTTTATAAAGAGATATTACAAGCAAAAACTATAATTTGTAAAGTTTATAAAGAAATCTTACAGGCAAAAACTATCATCTTTAAAGTTTATTAAGAAATCTTACAAACAAAAACTATTATCTTTAAAGTTTATAAAGAAATCTTACAAACAAAAACTTTAAAGTTTATAAAGAGATCTTACAAACAAAAACTATCATCTTTAAAGTTTATTAAGAAATCTTACAAACAAAAAACTTTAAAGTTTATAAAGAGATCTTACAAACAAACTATAATCTTTCAAGCTTATAAAGAGATCTTACAAACAAAATTTATAACCATTAAAGAATAGACAAGTTAAATTTCAGAGAAGATAAATTATTTTTTTTGCAAGAATAAATTGAAAAAAATATGAATAAAACAAATTCAGATTTTCCTTTAAATAAAAGGTGATTAAGAAAGAAAAATAACCAACAAACATTTCAATTCAATCAATCTGATCACTCCTTGCGGAGCATAGACTCCTTGCGGAGCATAGGTCCTCAATAAATACACGCCAATTCTTCCTATCATGAGCCACCCGAGCCAGCACTGTTCACGACTTGTCTGCCGCCCTGAAATTGGCACATTTCCATGTTCCTGAGTGTCTCTGCCATCCGCTATTCTTCCTGCGCTGTGTATTTCACAGTAGAGACTGTCTTGTAATGCCATCATGTCTGTAATGTGTGGCCTATTGAATCTAACCAGACTGCGAGCAAAAAGTAAGAGAAGGGAGACTGTCATTCGGGATATGCTCTTCGCAGACGATACTAACCTGGTCACCCACACCGAAGCCGAATTACAGATCCTCATTAATAGATTGGCAAAATCCTGTGATCTGTTTGGACTTACCATAAGCGTACAAAAGACGAAAGTGATGGCTCAGGGTACAGGTCCTCCAGACATTGTCTTAAACAATAAAAATCTGGAGGTAGTAAATCACTTCAGCTACCCCAGATCTATCATCACAGACAACCTTCCACTGGACACAGAGCTGCAGAAACAATTAGGAATGGCCTGATCAGCACTTACCAGACTCTCAGAGAGTGTGGAATAACAACATGCTGACCATCTACACAAAGGGTGATGTGTACAGATCTTGTGTTATTAGTACCCAGCTCTATGGCAGCAAAACATGGACTCTGTTTGCCTCACATGAAAAAAGGCGAAATGCTTTTCCTATGCGCTGCCTGAGACGCATATTTGGAATTTCATGGAGTGACTAACAACGAAGTGTTGGGCCACGAAAAATATTGTCAGCTTAGTTACGATCCTCCACCAGCGCCGCTTGTGGTGGCTTGGACACGTGCGCAGAATGGAGGATGGGCGAATACCAAAAGATATTATTTATGGAGAGCTGACCATAAGTGCTGATTGGCAAGCATAAAAAAAGGTAGACCCTTCCTCCGCTACAAAGATGTTTGCAAGCGTGACCTGAAGGCGTTGGATATGAACATCTGCAACTGGGAGGAACTTGCCATAGACAGACCCGGCTGGAGGCAGGCTTTGTGTGTTGGTCGCAGGCAGGGGAAGACAAGATGCGTCAAGGACAGACCCAGCTGGAGGCAGGCTTTGTGTGTTGGTCGCAGGCAGGGGAAGACAAGATGCAGATTACAAACGTTTGTGGCGAAAGCTAGAGCAACAACTGGCTGTCTCCTCTCTAGTGTGAAGTCAATTGTCTCTTGAGACTGACAGGATGCCAATCAATGTGAGGCTTGTCCATCACCTCCCCTTTACGCCATGCTCCGCTGGTATCTGTCTATATTATTTCCAACAGTTCCATATTTGTGATCTTATCGCACTATTTCCACTCTTGTATTATGCGCAGGCAACCATTTATAAAAGTCTGATCATTTTTCATAAGTGCCTTTGTTGTCCTCCATGTCTCAGAGCCATACAATGGAATGAACTTTACGTTATAGTTGAAGATTTTTTAATTGGTGGTAGTTTTAATCTCTTTTGATTTCCATAAGGTCCTCAGTGCAATGAAAGCTCCTCTCGCCTTCTGTATTTTTAACTTAACATCATAATAGGACATTATAATACTTGAAGTAAAGTACGAGGCATGATCAAATGAAACCTTTCTGTGCTGCGCCATGCACGCCAGCACACGGGGGAGAATGATGACATCACAGTTCATGTAATAAGCACAGACCAATGAACAATTGAGCATGTGTTCATTCTCATTGCATAGCTTCTGCTGTAGATCGTTGACAACATGGCCGGTGTGATACAGAATCTGTCCAAGGTGGATCAGCAAGCGATGATTCAGTTCCTAACTGCCGAATGATATCGATCAGTTGACATTCACATTCTTTTTCCAGTTGCCATTTCTTTCGTAAGTGTAGGTCATACACCCACTTGCAGCTGGGTTGTTGTTTGCCACAATGAGTAGCTTACTCTTTTGTGTGCCCTAAAAAGTGGCGGGTTGCAGTAGCTTTCCTCAAATCCAGAGCGGATCTGATGAAGATGGACCAGGGTCCTCTAGGCGGTTGTGCTATGCTTGGCTTCATTTGTGATTTACTAACTACTACGCGAATCATGTCGATCTCTCACCTCATTAGCCAGGCTGTCATAAAAACAGTTCGTTTCCAGAGAGGGCTACTAGGAAGCCAAGGTGAGGGTCTAGGCTAGTATGTTTTGCCTGACATTGACTAACATGTCTGTTCAGAATATTTTGCCAGTATGTTTTGCCTGACATTGACTAACATGTCTGATCAGTATGTTTTGCCTGACATTGACTAACATGTCTGATCAGTATATTTTGCCTGACATTGACTAACATGTCTGATCAGTATATTTTGCCTGACATTGACTAACATGTCTGATCAGTATATTTTGCCTGACATTGACTAACATGTCTGATCAGTATATTTTGCCTGACATTGACTAACATGTCTGATCAGAATATTTTGCCAGTATGTTTTGCCTGACATTGACTAACATGTCTGATCAGTATATTTTAGTCATCCTCCCCATGTGGTTGGGTAGACTGAAGCATGTTTAATCCAAGGATTTCTTCATTTTGAGTTCCATTATGTTCCTAATACAATGGCAGCTCCTCTCACCATAATTCTTAACTGAACATAATTTTCTGTACGTTCGTTCTCAATCTCCCGCTACCAAACCCTGAAAGGGCTTATGTAGCAGAATGTAGTCCAGAGAACGGAATGCGTTGTGTCGTAGTTTACAGCTTGACTGTGATATTTGCACCTTTCGGTCCAACACATCCGACTTCAGTAAGCATTTTTTGAGTACCGGTTAGCATTCCCTCTTCGATCTCTTCTCCTTATCCTGTTTGCCCTGTTGCAGTCTGTTATCCAGGATCACCGCGTGGAGGTGTAGAAGCGTCTTGGCAGCTCTGGTTCGCTGGCAGTAAGCTATGGGTCACTAACCCCTGCAGCTCATTCACTGCTCAGCATCTTAATCCCTGTACCTTCTAATATCTATATTGCTACCAAGATTTATGAAAGATTCTGAAGGAAGGTGTCTCCCAACACAAATCTTTCATTGTTAGTTGCATTTATTTGTATAAATCCTTGAATTTGTATTTGTGTATTTTCAGACCCAATTGCAGTTACCGCTCTTGAAGTCAACATCATTTTATTTTGCATCTGGCTGTGGGCATGGGCCAGAAGAGCCAAATCATCGACAAGGTCGAGATCCTCAAGTTGTCCTGATAGTGTCCATTTAATGCCATTGTCTCTGGATGATGATGTTGACTTCATAATCCAGTCAACAGACATCAGGACAGAGAGTAATGGTGATTATAGACAGCCCTGTTGAACCCAAGTTCCGTTCCAAAGGGTTCAGAAAGTTGATCTTAATGTAGCATTCGACATCTCGTAACCTCATGTTTTCTAGATTGTGTGCGAGAACTTCAGGGGCATTCCATAGCAACCGAGCAACTTCCTTAGCGATGCCCTGTCCAAGGCATTTTTGTAGTCCACGAATTCTATAAGAAATGGTAAGTTCCATTCCACACTTTGTTCAACTATTATTTTCAGCGTAGGGATCAAGATTCTGAGCAGCGCATGAGCTGCAGGGCCAGGCCCAGCAACCAGAGTTGCCAAGACCGTTAACATCTCCAGCGAAGGGGGAATGCTAACCCAGCACTCAAAAAATGCTTGCCGAAGTTGGATGTGTTGTACCAAAAGGTGCAAATATCACAGTCAAGCTGTAAACTATGACACAATGCATTCCATTATCTGGACTACATTATCCTCCTTAAGCCTCTTTTCAGGGTTTGGTAGCGGGAGATTGAGAATGAACGAAGCCAAGCCATTCTCAGCGTAGCTATCTGGTCTGTACAGGACCTATTTTGCTCATCACTAACAAACATTTACTTGAAACCAATTTGCAAGTGCTGTAACGAAAAGTGTCCAGAGCATTCAAAGAATAATTGTTTGTAAAAAATACAATTATTGTAGCGTTTTTGCCATTGCTGAAACAGAGCGCAAGGAGAAAGAGAGAGGGATAGGAAGGAGATGGCAGGAGAGAGAGGGGAAAGAGAAAGAGAGTGGTAGGAGAAAGAGAGAGAGGAAGGAGAAAGAAAGAGAGAGGAAGGAGAAAGAGAGAGGAAGGAGAAAAAGAGGAAGGAGAAAGAAAGAGATAAGGAAGGAGAAAGAGAGAGGAAGGAGAAAAAGAGGAAGGAGAAAGAAAGAGATAAGGAAGGAGAAAGAGAGAGGAAGGAGAAAAAGAGGAAGGAGAAAGAAAGAGAGAGGAAGGAGAAAGAGAGAGGAAGGAGGAAAAGAGAGGAAGGCGAAAAAGAGGAAGGCGAAAAAGAGGAAGGAGAAAGAAAGAGAGAGGAAGGAGAAAGAGAGAGGAAGGAGAAAAAGAGGAAGGAGAAAGAAAGAGATAAGGAAGGAGAAAGAGAGAGGAAGGAGAAAAAGAGGAAGGAGAAAGAAAGAGAGAGGAAGGAGAAAGAGAGAGGAAGGAGGAAAAGAGAGGAAGGCGAAAAAGAGGAAGGAGAAAGAAAGAGAGAGGAAGGAGAAAGAGAGAGGAAGGAGAAAAAGAGGAAGGAGAAAGAAAGAGATAAGGAAGGAGAAAGAGAGAGGAAGGAGAAAAAGAGGAAAGAGAGAGGAAGGAGAAAGAGAGAGGAAGGAGGAAAAGAGAGGAAGGCGAAAAAGAGGAAGGAGAAAGAAAGAGAGAGGAAGGAGAAAGAGAGAGGAAGGAGAAAAAGAGGAAGGAGAAAGAAAGAGATAAGGAAGGAGAAAGAGAGAGGAAGGAGAAAAAGAGGAAGGAGAAAGAAAGAGAGAGGAAGGAGAGAGAGAGTAAGGAAGGAAAGAGAGAGAGTGAGGAAGGAGAGAAGGAAAATATATGGAATGCCAAAATACAGCATAAACACTGCCAACTTATGATGAAATTACCTCTTCCATTCTGTCTTTGGTTTTGATGATCAACTCTTGCATTTCTACCAACTCGTCTGCAGATTTCTTCTTTCGTTCCTGAAATAATTGAAAAGATATTTTAATTTATTGACAAAGAAGGATAAATAATATGTTTTTAAATATCATTTGGTGAGAGTTTCAATTACAAAACAAGGCAAATGTTAACCTTTGCCGGCCAAACGACGTGAGATTGCGACGATTTGGCTCCGTTCCACTGGCATTGCACACTGCCAGTATTAGGGGCAATGCTTTATTGTATATAAACTACCGTATAATGCCATAGAAACGGCTGAAAATACTGAACTTTTGATTGTAGAGAGTTTCAACTTCTATCGTGTGCAGTCAGACGAAAACAATGACGATTTTAAAATTTGTTTTAGATTGGAAAGGATTTGTTTTTCACTTGGATTTGAAGATTCACCCATTATTGAGAATGGGGGAGTAAAGTTTCTGCAACGGATTTTTCTGGGGCAGATCTAGTTAGTTTATTTATGTAGATACACTAATTATATTTATAGTCGAAGAGACAGATATAGCCATTACGGTAAATGATACTACGATAGTAGTATTTTAACGTTTTTCGTAGTCATCCACATGGGTTGATCCAATATGGAACATAATGGGTGAGAACAATATTAGAATGATAGAGAAAGAAAAGGACCTAGGGGTTATAATAGATCATACAGGTAAGGTGAATAAGCAAGTCCAGGGTTATAATAGATCATACAGGTAAGGTGAATAAGCAAGTCCAGGTAGCAGTGAAAAAGCCAAATGCAATGTTATGTATGATAAAAAGAAATATTAACCTTACGCACTCCAATATATTTTTGAAAAAAATTTGACCTAATTAATTTTCTTAATTAGTCGCCGTGGTAGTCGTCTTTCAAAATTTGTAACTTTTATATTTGTTTGTCAATAAATATGATTTTCTGGCGTGTAGATACACAATAGCATAACGAACATGTGGGTGTTATTGTTTTTGTTGTATGTTTGTTAGTTTTTGAGATTTAAAAAGATGAAGTTCAAAATTTATGAAAATCTCGGAAAAAGTTTGGACTCGACCACTAGGCCTAGTCGCTTCGATAGAAAACCATGGAAACCACAACAACGTATCGATACTGTGTTTAAAATATCGCCACAACTGTTAGTTTCCAATTTAAACGTAGTTCTTTCATTTAAACAAACAAAATAAACAGATCTACGCGATAAAAATCTTTCTCAACAACCTACTTCCCCTTTCGCAAAAAGTCGGGTTGCTCCAAACGGCGTATACAAAATTAAAACTGTTCAAAAGCCATTTGTAATCGCACATACGATACTTTAACCGGCAAAATATCGTGTATATATGGAGGGCGTAGTCAGCAGTAAAAAATGGCTGTCAGGAGTGACTCCGTTCAAAAAAAAATAATTTTTTTCCGCACACCGTTTTTGTAGGCCGAGCTGGTCCAAAGGGATCGGACATTGGAGTGCTACAGGTTAAACATAGGAGCAAGGAAGTGATAGTCAAACTGTATAAAGCATTTGTTAGACCTAGATTGGAGTACTGTGTACAGATGTGGAGTCCCTATTGTAGAGGGGAAATCAAAATGCTGGAAGGGATACAAAAAGAGCGACAAAGCTGTTAGTTGGATTCCAGAATTACAGTTACGAGGAAAGACTCAGAAAAACCGGCCAAAATTGTCTAAAAAAGAGAAGAATTAGAGGTGACTTAATACAGGTTTATAAGATAATCAAAGGAATGGATAAATTAGACTATAGCAAGTTTTTAAAAATACAACCACTTACAAGAACAAGAGGGCATTGCTACAAATTAACCATAGAAAGGTCCAGATTAGATATTAGGAAATATTTTTGTAGTCAAAGAGCAGTGAATGCTTGGAATGCATAGCCACATGAAGTAGTGGAGGCAGGGACAATTAATGCATTTAAGAATAGATTGGACGCACAAAGCTTTTAGAACAAGGAAGGGCTGTTTACAAACTCAATCGTTAAGTTAAGTTTAAAAACAAAAAGGAACAAAATTAATACTGATTTTCAAATTTAAAAATTCAGCTTTTGTTTATAAATCAAATTTAGCTAAATAACAAGATATGGAACATGTGGCTTCAGATACATCGGACTGTAAGCAGTGCTACTTTAGTTGATTACAATGGACAATTTGGACTAACGGGTTAAAGACATTTTTGTACACAAACATCATGAACTCACTTCTGCCTTAACAAACTGGTATGCAATATACAGTTTGTTGAGATGTTCCAGCTCACGAATAATCTTCTGGTACTCTAAATAAGAAGACCGCTCCTGCCGTAGCTTTGTCAGTGTTGGTGTGATGTCTTCGTTGAGAACCTGTAATAGTGATTTAATTATAGTAGTCAAGCAGATTTTTGATAGTCATGCTATGAAAATTATCATAATTTATCCATCCAGCTCCCCCTGGAACATAATGCTGCAACAGATGATGTCCATCTGTTCCTATTTT
Source organism: Ariolimax columbianus (assembly GCA_036924085.1). Lineage (NCBI taxonomy): Eukaryota > Metazoa > Mollusca > Gastropoda > Stylommatophora > Arionidae > Ariolimax > Ariolimax columbianus. Next base: position 21,992,413 of record JAVGWX010000008.1, read on the forward strand.
GTGCCGTCTTCTTGAATTATGCCTACGAGACCCTGATTAGACTGACATGTAGTTTATGGCAGTGAGACATGGTTTACCTACATGCACCAGGAGAGAAGGCTAAACAGCTATCACATGAGGTGCCTGCGCAGAATCCTGGGGGTTGGGTGGCAAGACAAGATCACCAACGCAGAGGTATTGGAGAGAACAGGCACTGTCATAATCTTTTCCATGCTTAGTCTTCAAAGGCTCCGATGACTGGAACACACTCGGAGGATGGATGATGGCAGAATACCAAAATATCTTCTCTATGGGGAATTACAGTTGGAAAAAGGTCTCGGGGCCGGCTATTACTTCGGCACAAGGATGTATCCAAGCGGGATATGAATGATGAAGTCATCAATTAGGAATCATAGGAACATGACGCCATGGATCGTGTTACATGATGGGCAGGATTAAGCATGGAATAAAAACAAAGGAGATACTGATTGCTGATAGGCTAAAGACTCGAGTAATATTCGTTAACTTCATGGAATGTAGTTACATACTCTTTTTTCAAAGCACAATTACTATCATTTGACAAGACGGAAAGATCCATTGTGTTGGGGGTTCAATAACATAAGTAGTTAAGTGTGCAAATATTTTTAAAAGCCAATGGTAGTCTAGTTCATTGCTTACTGAGTCAATCTCCCTCAGCTTGGCATCTTTCTTCTCAATAGTTTTTTGAGCTGCCTCTTTCTTTGTTTCATACAGTCGAGTTCCAGCCGCTTCTTCGATCATGGACAGAATCTGGGAACACAGACAAAGATCTCATTATTTCTGTTGCGCATAAGGGAAGAAAACATTGTGATAAATTGTGAAACTTAATTTAATAAAACTTCAACCCAAATAATAAGTCTGATCTCTTGTTTTGTTGGTGAATGCTTACATTCAGAAATTTCTTTGCTGGTTCTAAGTTAGTTTGGAATATCCGCTGATTTCTGTTTCCCTTTGGATCAGTGTATGAATACAGACAGATCAGTAAGTGACCATCAGCTCTAATGATGCCTTTTGGGGCAGCAACAATCTGTGTAAGTCACTGTATTATTTGGTAGGTTGCACCAATAAGCAAATTGATCAATTGTACCGATTAATCTGCCTCGCATTATCAGCCAATACCTATTAATTAATCAGCAGACAACAATTATTTATAATGTAGTTATGTATCATGATATGAAATGTGTATTGTAATTAATTGTAGGTAATTTATTCTAATATTACATAATCAATCACAATTATGGAGCTACTTTAGATAAGTAAAAAGTGGTGTAAATTATACAACATTAAATATTATCTTAATTATACTTGTTGCAAAATTTTGATATTTTTACATTTTAATTTTTTAATTTAAGAGTTCTCATATTTGATTATAAAATCAATTTTTTTTGTTTTAGAGGATAACAGAAATCATTATTAATGTAAACTTTTTAAATACCTTTAAATAAACATGTAAACAGAATATTTCTATTTTTTAAATTAATTCCTTTTTTTTTTGTCACCTTATTTCTCTATTCCCCAAGACGGTGTGCATTGCACTATGTTTTTATTTTGCGCCTGTCAGCCCAGTGCATCCGACTTCGTCAAAATCTTCATCAACAGATGTCTCTGTTTAACCAGACATGTACTGGACTGGAACCCACGATGAAAGAGAAGGGCAAGGAAACAAAAGAACACATGGTGAAGAACTAAAGCAAAGGCTGTAAGAGGTCATGTGTGGAGCTAAAAATTGAAATAAGTGGAGATAATCCATCACAGCAATATGGTCCAAAAGGACCCAGAAGGAATAGGTCAGGCACACAAAGGACTATAATTCTTCTTCGGTGTTCGTCCTCAAAAGGACATTTTGTGAGGATGAGTTGCTGTTTACAGCAATGCTGTGATATCTGTGCCTTCCAGTACGACACATCGGATTTCAGCATTGCCTTGTTGGAACTTGATTTGCCTTGTCGCTTCAATACCTAATCTCAAAGCCAGGCTGCATGGTTGCAGTCTGTGTCCAGGGCTGCCACTTGGAAGCGGAATAGGGTCTTGGTCAGCCATGGGTTCTAGACCCTGATACAAGCAGCTATGAGTCACTGACTACTGTCAGCTCATTCACTGCTGCATCTTCCGTCCCTTGGACATAATTAAATTGTATACAAACCTCGGGGGGCTTCATGTTCAATACTTTGGTGATTCGTCCTTGCATAATGAGAAAATGAGGATTGTTGACATTCAGCTGAACAGATCGGAACAGATCTTGCACCCGCATATTGTTAGCATTGCTACCATTTATAAGGTACTTGTTACGACCGCCGATGACAACCTAAAGACCAAATTTTACAAATGTATCAGAAACAATAGATGTACTCATACAAGATGTGCAATCATTCATATATCTTGGTCACAATATAGACAAAGCAAGAAGTAAATATCTTCTCCTTCTTCTTCGAACGCTGTCAGACGTCAACCTTTATTTTTTCGAAAAAAGCAGCGGTCATCCTGAGGCTGTCGACACTGCCATAGTGCTTGTCTAGTGTTGCCACTGGTGATGGCCACATCTGCTTTCTCTGATCCTCGTATGTCGGGCAGTTTTGCAGCAGATGTTCAGCGGTCATTTTCCCAGTACCACACATGCATTCGTCAGTGCCACCTATCTTCAATTAATTGAATAGAAGGTACCTCAGTCTATTGTGGCCTGTGCGGAATCTGAAGACCACGACCTGCTCTCTTCTGTTCAACTGGTAATAGGCATCGTTTTTTGTGTAGCCAGTATGTTCTGTTTCCCATTTGGTCATGTATCTGGCTCTAATAAACCTTTTGGACTCTTCGTAGGTCACACTAGGATCTGGTTGTGGTAGTCTTGCACCTTCTTTTGCCAGTCTGTCTGCCTCCTCGTTGCCTTGGATGTTACAGTGGGATGGAACCCACTGTAATACTACTCTTTTTAGTGCGGACTGCTGGCATAGTTGACAGAGTACTGCTCTTAAATCATTAAAGAGGTACATATAAAGATAGCAAAATAAGAATACTAAATGCAAGAGAAATGTTCATTGCACTGGGTAACGTATGGCAATCAAAAGAAATTAAGTCCAACATAAAAATATGCATGTAATGGCAGTGCTATTGTATACATGAAATATGGAATCAAGATACGGAACAGTGCATGAGCTTAACATGGTCCTACTGGGGTGAAAAAGTAATAATGGTGATCTTCCTTTCTTTCTTCCTGGTGGTAGTTCAAAAAGAACATTGTCATAGTTTACAGCGAGGCTGAGCCTTTTGAAAACAGCCTTTTTGGAACCAGGTTTGCCTTCTCTCTTCAATCCATATTCTCCAATTCCATACTACATGAATGCAGCCTTTGTGCTGCAGTCTGGATGTTTTCACTAAGCTGTAGTCAATACTCATTTGCACACAGACGAGCTGTTTGTTGTACCTGGCTTCTGGTGGACTTGAAATTGTACAGACTACCTGCATTTGGAAGCTGCTTGTATCAGAGGAACGCACTTGACCTCAATGACAGGTGCCCTATCCTCCACTTTCGCTTCAAACCAGTCATCTGGTTTAACAGTTCTTTTAAATGGTGCAAGTGCAGTGTAGCGTATGATATTTTGAAGATGCTGCCAGGTCTCTGTAGCAGCGGTGTCATGATGTTGGATATTGAGAGTTTCCTGAACAGCATTGTGAAATCTCTTGATCAGTGCAGGGTCCAAAATTATACTTGTGTCAATGCATGGCTTGCCTTTGTTTCTGGTGTGATGGAACTTCTTTGGCTGCAATTTTATTTTACAGCGAACCAAAGAATGATCAGAGTCACAGTCTGCACTATGGTAAGTGCACGTCAGGACCACATACTTAAGGAGAGATCTTCTGACAAGAATTAGATCCATATCTTATGTTCGGGTTTGGTCTGAAAATAAGATATGGTATGTCAGTACGTTGTGCTTGACTGGACTAATGTCTCAGTTCCCCAAATGCAGCCTGTATCCAGGCTGCCACTTGGGGAAGGAATAGGGTCTTGGTCAGCTATTGTTCATTAATCCTGATGCATGCAACTAGCTACGAGTCGTTGGCTGCGGTCAGCTCATTTACTGCTCAGCCTTGGGCACCATCATATCCTATATCACAATATGTTAGAAAAGTTATTATTATTCCCTGGAAAACTCATAGGTTATTATTTGCTTGAATGTTGTCCGCTGGTCATCACACAACTATGTAACAGTATTTCATAGCTAATGGTTTTCTTTAAGGATTGCTGTATGTTTGATATATACCTGGGCTGAAGATGCAGCACAGTGAATGAGCTGACATCAGCCAGTGATTCATAGCTGGCAGCTTACATCAGGATCAGCGAACCAGATCTGACCAACCAAAACCCTATTCCACCTCCAAGCGACGGCCCTGGAAACAAGTGCACTTGTGTACTCTAGCTAAGAGAATAGGAATCGCAGTGCACCCGTCACCCAAAAAAAAAAATTAAATTGGATGTGTTGGACCAAAATCCGCAGCCTAGCTGTAAACTATGACACCATGCCCTTTTCAGGACAAATTTCGAACATGACTAATATTATTATGTCACTATTTGGAAGTATTGCGCTGCCTAGTATAGTTTTTTTTAAAAGTTAGTAGCATGTCCTTTGCTGAACGTAGCTTGTTACAACAAAAGTTTCTTGGCAGGTATGTAGTACTGTAGGTTCACCATTACTTTCCGTACATAGAGGGCAGTAAATTTTATGTGCATAGGTCTTATCCACAAAAAATCCTCAGTGCTGACCACATTAGTACCTCACATGCAGTCATAATAGTTATGAAATGAACATTCAAAGACATCTGACAGCGACAAGGCAAACATTAGCAAAGAAGGAATCAAGACAGGAACAACCATAGACAGCAACAACAGAAAGGAAACTTGGCTAAACATATGGGCAGTCATGTAAATCACTGAGATCTTTGTGCATATGGTAAGGACTAATCTTAATGACAGCATCAATCAACTCAAAGAGAAGAATCAAAACCCCTTATCTGGTTACAAACCCAGCACATCCCACTTAACAACCAGCTAATGAGAATCCAACCACAACACATTCCGAAGTAGCAGCTGTGTACACACCCATACAAAACTATTAATCATCATCTTATTGAGTGCTCGACAAGGCATGATAAGTAAAACTGTTTGGAACTAAACAAAAACTAAAAACACATACAGACACTATCACACGACCTTGTGTCGAGAACGAGAGAAAATTTACGTTAAATCTATAACAAAAAATTCACAGAGAATGGTGAGGCAGATATATTTTTACCTGTCTCGTTACAGTAATTTCATCATAATGTTCATATCCTAAAGGTGTTTGATTCTTGTCCATGTTATCAAAGGTGATACTAACAGTAGCCTTGGTAACACCAGCTTGACCACTTTTGTACACCAGGTCCTGAAGACTTCCTGCTCTGACCTGATTTTGCAAAAAGTAAACTTGACCATTATATATGCGCAGAACAAATAATCTCACAGGGAAAACAAGTTCATCACTCTTTTATTCCTGTATTGAATTGCATAGCCTATGGGATATCTTTGCTATAGCTTTATTTTAAGCCCAGAGGACTATTCTAAATTCTGCAGGTCTTTGGGTCCGTGTGAATGGCTAGATGTGTAAAGTCCTGAGTTGAAAAGTTTTCTAACCTAGAAGGGTTTTTTACACCATCGTTAGTCAAATCTTATCTTATCTTCTTTCGTTCACTTTAAAATATTGTCTATATCTGGAATGTTGTCGCTTGTATAAACTTCATTGTCTTTTGTAGTTCACATACAGGTCCATAAAGTTTCTCTTCCAGTGTTGTTTCTATGGGCCAGTGAGATTTTCTCTGTATATTATATTCGGGGCAGTTTTGTAGTATGTGCTCTGCTGTCTGGGGTGCCTGTCCACATGTACACATGGCTGATTTGCCAATCTTCATTTTTGTGTACATGTGGCTGCGGAGTCGGTTGTGTCCTGTTCTAAGGCGCAACACAACAGTTTGTTCTTGTCTGTTCATGTTATGGTAATTGTCTGGTATTACTATTGGTGGCTTTCTGATTGATTTGATCATCCTTATCTTCTGTTGGTATGTATCTGGCACATCTCGTTGCTCGTCTGCAGCACTCTCCTTTACCAGTAGATCTGCTCTCTCGTTTCCTGTTACTCCACAATGAGAAGGTATCCACTGCATGACAATCTTGCGCTGTTTGCTTAGTTCAGACTGTAGAGCCTGTAGATCTGGCAGTTTCTCAAATTTCAGTGCTTGGAGTGCTGATTGTGCATCTGTCAGAAATACTACAGGTTGTGAACTGACATTGGTGTTCAACAGTTTCTCAGTTGCCACCTTGATTGCCTGTATTTCTGCATCATATGTATGACAGAATTTTCCAGTTGGTACTCTGACTGTATCCCTAATGTTTGGGTATTTTATGTACACTCCCATTCCACCATTCTTTTCTGCATTCAGTCAAATCTTCTGAGATGCTATGAGTATTACTACTAGCAGTACTAAAGTATTCCCATCTGTCGCAAGGATACTGTGAGAGGCAGAGCCTTCACAGAAACCACCTGTGCAAAATTACCTTATTAGCTTCTCAGTGCTGATCATGAAGCTCCTTAGTGAGAGAAGAATGTGACCATGACACCCACATGCACTTCATGTACGTATCATAAAAGTGCTTCAAACTGCTTCCACTGTGTGCTTTTATAATGGTGGTTTCTGTAGCAATTTGTTTTACATGATTTGAGTTGCTTGCCCAATATCCCCTCTTTAGTCACCTTTTATGGCATGTTTTAAAGGTTGCAGTGGGCATATCTTTGCTTCCCTAGGATATACGAACATGGGTTATAACAGATTCAGTATTTAGATTGATAAACTACGAGGCGTGTTCAAATGAAACCAGATCAAAATGCAACAAGTGAACATACATATGATGCGCATGATGACGCCACTTCTGGTGTAAACAGCACATACTAACCATCAAGTTTGCCAAATTTCATTATCCTCTGACTCAGTTTCCTCAGCAGATTGTTGAAAACATGGCGGGTGTGATACGGAATCCGTCAAGGGTTGATCGGCGAGCTGTGATTCGGGTTTTAACAGCTGAAGGATGTCAACCAGTTGACATTCATTGCAGAATGCAGGCAGTGTATGGTGACAAAACTGTGTCGAAGACAACAGTGAAGAACAGGACAACGATGTTTAAAGAAGGACGTGAGTTAACCAAAGATCTTCCGAGACCAGGTCAGATGAATATTGTTGCGCCAGAAGATGCCATCGCCAAAATTGATGCAGTAATTCGGGTGGACCGCCGCCGGAACTTACGTTCGATAGCAGATGGAATTCGCTGTGTCACTAGGGACAGTTCAAATGGTGGTTAGCAAGAAACTTAAGTATCGGAAGGTGTGTTTACAATGGGTACCTCGGTTGCTGACCAACCACCATAAAGTAGACATGCATGGGATGGAGTTTGAACCACTTGCTGCGATACGAAGTGGAGAGTGAATTGTTTCTTTTGAGCATATTAGCAGGTGATGAATTGTGGTGCCACCACTTTGAGCCGAGCAGCAAAACTGATAGCATGCAATTGAAACATCACGGATCACAGAAACCAAAAAAATTCAAGTCACATTTCTGCTAGTAAGGTTATGCTGACACGTTTTTTTTACCATGAGGGACTTTTGTTGGTAGACTTTTAAGAGCTTGCCGTGAACATCAATGACACACTAGACAAGCTGATTACAGCAATCAAGAATAAACGACCCGGTATGATTCTGTTGCACGACAATGTGCGTCCACATGTCACAAACAATGTTCAGAAAGCATAGAAAAGGTGGGAAGTACTGCCCAAATCCATCCTATAGCCCGATATGTCCCCTTGTTACTTCCATTTGTTCGGACTCTTACAAAAATTTATGAAGGGACAAGGATTCAGCTCCGATGCAGACATCATGGCCTCGGTGACCACGACTTTTTCTAACTAACCCTGTGGCATGTTTGCTTCATAACAATTGCTATATTTAATTCTGTCACACCAGATGATGCAACTTTCATATTTTTATAATAAAGCCACTGGGTCTGGTTTCAGTTGAACACGCCTCGTAATATGAATAAATTATATAATTAATATTTAACAATGAAAGTGACATCTTGGCCACCCCTCATAGTGACATCCATATAAATATAGTCTACTGCTGTTGAGTCTTCAAATCCAAAATAATGAAGTTAAGTAAAGGACAGACTCTGAGACTAAATGAGTAAATGCAGCATAGAAGTTTAAACTTCTTTGAATTTGAGTCTATAGAAGTCTAAAGATTAGAAGGACTACTAAGGTTTATTTTTGTTCAACTAGACAATAAGAAACTTTCAAGAATAAGAATGTGTGTTACACTTGAAGTTGATAGATCGTATTTTTTTTTTTGCCGTTCGCCTTATTCTCTATTCCCAAGGCAGTATGCGGTCATGTTGTTATTGTTCGCCTACCAGCGCAGTGCATCCGACTTCAGCATGCATTTTATGTAAGGGTCTACTTCCTCCTGCATTTTCTAAGGGTTTGCTTCCTCTGAGTAATGGCCGGTGCTGTGATTGGGGATAGAACCGAGCACCTTCAGATTGTGAGCCATGTCACTTAAACAGTCCACGCCGTCCTCGATAGATCATATGACTGATATGTTAAGCTGCTCGAACCTAGCCCGATAAGCAGGACACCCTTTTCCTGGCTACATCCAGCTCATACCAGAGCTGGGACCTGTAGAAATACAGGTCGACAAAGAATAAGAATAACAATATAACATTAACATTATTAATACTCCGCTGCATTGGGGCAAGCAATTACAGAAGGTGGTTAACCAATGTGCCAGTCCATCTTAATAGACTCAAACACTAGACTACTAGGGGACGGCGTGGGCTAGTGGTTAAGTGACACGCCTCACAAGCACAAGGTGCTGGGTTCGATCCCCATCACAGCACCGGTCGTTACCCCGGGGAAGCAAACCCTTAGAAAATGCAGGAGGAAGCAGACCCTTACATAAAATGCATGCTGAAGTCAGATGCACTGGGCCGACAGGGGCAAAATAAAAACCACAGTGCAACGCACAACAGCTTTGGGGATTAGAGAAATAAGGCGAACGCAAACAAAAAAAAACAAAAATGAGGCTGTAGTCTGTAGTACTAGTACTCAGTACTGAGTACTAGTATAAGTGTAGTGTAGTCCAGAGTTGTAGTCATATCATATATAATTATAATATATGTTAGACTTTGAGCGTAAAAGATAATCAATCAATATGTAGTACATTATCACTAAGCACGTATGTAGTGTTTTGCTTGTTTATTTGTAACAGTAATACTCAAATACTGTACTAGTGTAGACTACCTGTGATAAATTTGATATCCCAAGAAGAAAACAAATTGAATCCAAAATGTTTGACTTTCCACTCCCATTCAAGCCTGTAATAGCATTGAACAGTGGATCGAAGCCATTAATTTCCGTTCGTTGGGCATATGACTTAAACCCGTCAATCACTATTGATTTTATATGCATTTTTGTGCAATTCTTTGATATATTAATCACTAGGTGAACACTTCCAAACAGAGGGAATCAAAAAAAGGCGCCTGCATATAAACTTCCGGTTTTCCATGCAATTCTGCATTTCAACAGCCGTGATCGTTAAAATAGTGGCTCGGTTCTTTATTGTGTTTAAAAATATGAAGATTGTGTATCTCCTTTACTGTATTTAAAATGTGAAGGTTGTGTACTATCTTTGTGTACCAAAAAAGGCAATCTGAAGCTGTGCACGAACTACCGAACTATCGCGCTGATCAGCCGCCCTAGCAAGATACTCTTGCGAATCCTAAGGATAGAGAAAAGGTTTGAATCTGAAATTCACCTAGTCCGGACAGGTTTTAGGAAAGACAGAGGGACCAGGGACCACATATTCAATTTAAGGAATATCTACGAAAAATGTAGAGTTTAATGTAGACCTGTACACCTGTTTCATTGATTACACCAAGGCCTTCGACACGGTAAAACATCAAAATATGTGGAGAATTATGAAGGAAATTCGGTTTCCCTTGCATATAGTCCATCTCATTGAAACATTATACCAAGATCAACAAGCCGCTGTCTGAGTATCTAGGCAAACATCAGATTGGTTTGCAGTACAAAAGGGAGTCTGACAGGAATGTATCCTGTCAGAAGGAAGACCCTTTTCAATTAATTTATATTGTACTCTTAATCCTTATGTATCATGTATATTGTTTGTCATATTTCCCAATCATTCCATTTCATTCATTCTCGTTGTACACCTCACTACACTGCTATCTTCACAATTATGTATAAAATGTATGATGGGGTTTTAAATTTAAAAAAAATTTTAATATACATTTTAAAAAAAGGGGGATATATATATTTAAATCAGGAAATAAATAAAGAGACCCGAATCAAGTATGAAGGAAAATAAATATACTCATTCCCAAAATGGTCCCAGGAAAACAATTGTGCATATCTATGCAAATAACTACGGCGGACAACTAGGATCATCAAAAGCGAGGAACAACGGGAGAAACATCACGGAAATACCAGGCTAGGTACAAACAGATACACACACGCATCCAAGCACTGGTTTATGCGTCTTAGTATCGCCCAAATTGACTGCGGAATAGGCGCGCCTCCGCCAGTAGAAACTAGTGAGGCAAACACATAAAATTTAAAAAATATTTTTTTTTTTAAATGTATCCTCTCACCTTATCTGTACAACATATATGCAGAATGTATAATGAGAAATGTTCGAGAAGACGAGAACATTGAAAGTTTCGACCCATTTACAGTGATAATATCAAGAAGTGCAGAAGGGCTAGAGCAGCTACTTTCATCCATTAATGGACATAGTAAAGATCAAAACCTGTTCATAAACATAAATAAAACAAAGATCATGACCACTGACAAAACACAATGTCAGCATAAATTTACAGTGGGTGGTGAGGAAATAGATCAGGTCACACATTTTGAATATCTGGGCTCCAGAATTGACAAAACCGGCGACTGCTCGAAAGAAATCAGAAGAAGACTAGCTATGGCAGTGCAGAGACTGGACAGCCTGAAGAAATTATGGTAGAGCATCAACAAAATGATAAAAGTAAAAGTCTTGAGTGCCTGTGTTTTTCCTTTTGCAGCTTATGGCTGTGAATCATGGACGATTACCAAAACTTCTAGACAAAGAATAGAATCCTTCGATTCAAAATGTTACAGAAAGATCCTCAAAATACCCTGGACAGAGAAAAAAACAAATGTAGACATTCGGCAAGAGTTGAGCATAGAAGAGAACTGGTTTATCAATTCCATTTTGGCTAGAAAATGCAAATACTTTGGTCACATCAAGAGACACAACGGTCTTGAGAGAACGGTGATGGAAGGTATGGTGCCAGGCAAAAGAGGAAAGGGTAGACCAAGAAGACGATGGCACCAAGATATCCAGGAATGCTTAGGTATGCCTGTGGCGGAGGCTAGAGTTTTGGCAAGAGAACAAGTTTCTTTCAAACAGACTGTGATGGGAGAGACGTTCTACAAAGGACATGATGATGATGATGAACTTTCTTCTTTACTGTTTACCACATGTCATATATAGATGCAATGTGTTATTTGTGTTTTAGTCAGTGTTTCTTCTTCTTCTTCTTCTTCTTCTTCTTCTTCTTCTTCTTATCTTCTTCTTCTTCTTCTGCGTTCGTTCTCAATCTCCAGCTACCAAACCCTGAAAGGGCTTAAGGGGCAGAATGTAGTCCAAAGAACGGAATGCGTTGTGTCGTAGTTTACAGCTTGACTGCGATATTTGCATCTTTCGGTCCAACACATCCGACTTCAGCAAGCATTTTTTGAGTACCGGTTTAGCATTCTCTCTTCGATCCCTGCCCTGCTGCAGCCTGTTATCAAGGATCACCACGTGGAGGTATAGAAGGTCTTGGCAGCTCTGGTTCGCTGGCCCTGACGCTAGCAGTCAGCTATGGGTCGTTGACCACTGCAGCTCATGCGCTGCTCAGCGTCTTGATCCCAGGCAGTGTTTGGTAAGGTAAAATAAATGGTTGGTAAGAATATAGGGCATTCAATTTTATAAATTATATATACATATTATTAGAATCGATTTCACTGCACTCAGGGCAAAACCAAAGGTACGCAGTCTCTCTCAGAAAATTGCGGCTCGCACCCCCCCCCCCCCCCCCCCCCGTTGTTATTACTAAGCGATATGTTACTGAGATCTTAATAAGCAATAATGATTATTAACTATGTAACTAATACTTTGAATTGATGCCTAATTATTGGCGAACCTAGGAAGACGTATGCAGTGTATGTTCCTGCATTATGTCAGGCCATGGCTCAGTTTACATTGATTCTCAGATTGAATTGGTTGCCATGAAAGCGAAGGCTACGTAAGCCCCACTGAACTTCTAGGCGTCATAGCCCCACTGAACTTCTAGGCGTCATAGCCCCACTGGACTCGCAGAATGCCATCAAATGTTACTCAGATGTATTTCAATATGTCACCCCTTTCAATAACACGTCCATCAAATGTAACGCCCGAGAGCTAAACCTCCACAATGAGCTGTTTAAGGAGCAACACATCACGCATGCCTAGTAAGAATTGATTTGGAATCCCTCAAAACTGCAATTCCATGCCTATCTGAGAAGATCCTCTACGTCAAGATGTCATCTTCAAATGTCCATGTTCCGCCGAATTCTCACATGTGTGCCCTGGGTCCGGCAGATTATATCGTACTAGGATACATTGTTATAGCCAAGTCTGATGCTGCCGCCATCTTCGCTTGTGTTTGGCAACTGTTATGCCATATGTGCTTAGAACGTGAGTCCAGGATTTTGAGGACCGGATATTGCTCAGGGTCCAGACATTTCATGTAATTATCCTTACAGTTTTCCTTAAGTCTGGAGCTATGCGCAGTAAGCAGGTTTTCTGGTTGGAGCCGTCCCTATAGCTTTGGAATTTCTTAGAATATGTGAGGATTCCCAGCACACTCCCAGCGACTAATCGAGCAGTTACGCTTCAGCACTGGAGCAAAAGCATCACCCGCTTTGACTGCGCTTCTCCAGTCAGATCTGTTTTGCTCAAGATATTCCCGGGTGTCAATGTCTATCTGACAACTTTTCAGTGGGTCTCTCATACCGTCTTTAAAACATTTCTTTGGGCGCTCTCTCTGGCACCATCCCTCTCTCAGCTCGCCGTAGAGAAGCTTCTTTGGGAGCCACTCGTCTGACATACGGACGAGGTGTCCGGACCATCCTAGTCGTGCTTTTTCTAACAGTGCATGGATGCTGGGCAAGTTAGTCCACGAGAGAACCTCGATATCAGTGACACGATCTCGCCATCGGATGTAGAATATTCACATCAGGCAACCTATGTGGAAGTGGTTTAACCTCCTTATATGTCCAGAGTATACAGTCCAGCATTCGCAGACGTAGAGTAGGGTTGGAATGATGGTGGCACGGTAGATTTTTAGTTTGGTCTTGACGCTGATGCCACGACGTTCCCACACCATCAAGCACATTCTACCAAAGGCTGTTCTGGCCCTTGTTATTCCTCTTTGTTATTCATCATCAAGGCTGACAGATCTCGACAGCGTGCAGCCCAGATACGTGAATTTGTCTACGACATTCAGCGTCTGCCCCAATCTAACCACTAATACAATCACCGAAGAATCTAGACAATACATCTAGATTAGGCTTGCATATCTCATTGGGAAAAAAGAACCAATTTACCAAACCTTAGCTGCAGTCCCACAACTGAGTGAGCAAGTGAGTGAGCAAGTGAGTGAGTGAGCGAACGAGTGAGCAAGTGAGTGATCAAGTGAGCAAGTGAGTGAGCTAGTGAGTGAGTGAGTGAGCTAGTGAGTGAGCAAGTGAGTGAGTGAGTGAGCAAGTGAGTGAGTGAGCGGACGAGTGAGCAAGTGAGTGAGCTAGTGAGTGAGTGAGCTAGTGAGTGAGCAAGTGAGTGAGTGAGTGAGCAAGTGAGTGAGTGAGCGGACGAGTGAGCAAGTGAGTGAGCGAGTGAGTGAGTGAGTGAGCGGACGAGTGAGTGAGCTAGTGAGTGAGTGAGTGAGCTAGTGAGTGAGCAAGTGAGTGAGTGAGTGAGCAAGTGAGTGAGTGAGCGGACGAGTGAGCAAGTGAGTGAGCTAGTGAGTGAGTGAGTGAGCTAGTGAGTGAGCAAGTGAGTGAGCAAGTGAGTGAGTGAGCGGACGAGTGAGCAAGTGAGTGAGCAAATGAGTGAGCTAGTGAGTGAGTGAGTGAGCAAGTGAGTGAGTGAGTGAGCAAGTGAGTGAGTGAGCGAACGAGTGAGCAAGTGAGTGAGCAAGTGAGCAAGTGAGGGAACAAGTGAGTGAGCAAGTGAGTGAGTGAGTGAGTGGGTGGGTAGGTGGGTAATTATTAGGTATGATAAAAATAAATATTAAACATAGAAGTAATTAGGTGATAGTCAAACTGTATAAAGCATTAGTTAGACCCAGATTGAAGTAATGTGTATAGGTGTGGAGTCCTTATCGTAGATGAGATATAAACATGTTGGAACGCATACAAAAAAGAGCGACAAATCTGATAGTGGGATTCCACAATTACAGTTACGAGGAAAGACTCAGAAAAATCAGCCTACGGTGTCTAGAAAAAAGGGAAAAAATTAGAGGGAACAATACAGGTTTATAGGATAATCTCAGGAAAGGTAAAATTAGACTATAACAAGTTTTTCAAAATACAACCACCAACGAGAACAAGAGGGCTCACAATCCGAAGGTGCTGGGTTCGATCCCCACCACATCAGCGACCATAGCTGACTGCTAGTGTCAGGGCCAGCGAACCATAGCTGCCAAGACCCTTCTACACCTCCACGTGGTGATCCTGGATAACAGGCTGCAGCAGGGCAGACTGGCTAAGGAGAAGGGATCAAAGAGGGAATGCTAACCCGGTACTCAAAAAATGCTTGCTGAAGTCGGATGTGTTGGACCGAAAGGTGCAAATATCGCAGCCAAGCTGTAAAACTACGACACAACGCATTCCGTTCTCTGGACTACATTCTGCTACTTAAGCCCTTTCAGGGTTTGGTAGTGGGAGATTGAAAACGAACGAAGAAGAAGAAGAAGAAGAAGATCCCCACCACATCACCGACCGTTATCCCGGGGAAGGAAACCCTTAGAAAATGCAGGAGGAAGCAGACCTTTACATAAAATGCACGTTGAAGTCGGATGCATCAGTCCGACAGGCGCAAAAACAAAAACCACAGTGCAACGCACACCGCCTTGGGGATTAGAGAAATAAGGCGAAAGCAAAAAAAACAACAACCCCCCCCACCCCCCCCCCCCAAAAAAAAAACACAAAAGAAAAACACAAAACAAACAAGAAAACAAAACATAATAACAAGAGGGCACATAAACATATTAACTAAAGAAAGGTCCAGATTGGATATTAGGAAATATTTGTTTAGTCAGAGAGTGATGAATGCTTGGAATGCATTGCCACGAAAGTTACTGGGGGCAGATACAGTTAATGCTTTTAAGAATAAATCGGATGGTCATAACTTTTAGAACAAGCTGCAAGGTGATGTAAATGAAACTGGTTGTATACAGACTCTGCAGAGTCTTCTCAACTAGTTTAAAGACGTTAAGTTAAGTTATAATAATCATTCAAGAAAGGTAACTCTAATATAATAAACATAACTTCCGTATACACAAAATGCCATGATTGTTCACACGTTGTATTCTTTGTGAAACAAGAGAGGAACTGACGAACTTCTAATAATCAAGACAACTGAGGTAAACAATAAAGGTTACATACTGTCGTTGGTTGTAAATGTCCGAGTAGAGACTTAAGTGCAAGGTCTGAGATGCTAGGTTAAAAAGCAGTTTGAGTTTTACACAATAGGACATTATCATTGTTTTGTTACGGTTACGACTATCGGACTAGTACTAAAGTACTAGACTACAGTTACCACTTACAAAGTTACAGTACTATGAGTATTTAGGCGCAGACAATATAAACATTAATGTGATTGATCTAGAAGAGAGCAAGCATTAGGGCAAGAGGAAAGATGTGGACATAGGTGGAATGGATTACTCAGCACAGGAAAACTTGGAGTGTATTTGTTGAGTGCCTGTACTTAGGAAACTGAAGAAAGAAAGTGAAAGGTTTTGATTGATTGATGAACCATTCATTTCTGATATTTAATACAAAAACTTTTCCTGGTGATCAATTTGCTACATAGTTCACTAGCGAGGCTAAGGAATACATGATGCTCAAGGTTAGGCATTAACCACGAACTTGAATTACCTCCATATTGTGCATTCTTAAAACATACAAATTGTATTACAATACAATTAAATACACTCATCTAGTACTGTTGACTGTAATTGTCTGGTAAATCTTATTCTTAGTCTTAGGGATGGAGTAACTCAAGTAACTACAACTGAGCAGCCAGCATTTCAATTCTCTTTATGTTGTAATATGTTGAGTGGCCAGCATTGCATATTTGGCTTGGCTTGGCTTCATTCGTTCTCAATCTCCCACTACCAAACCGTAAAAGGGCTTAAGTAGCAGAATGTAGTCCAGAGAACAGAATGCATTGTGTTGTAGTTTACAGCTTGACTGCGATATTTGCACCTTTTGCTCCAACACATCCGACTTCAGCAAGCATTTTTTGCGTACCGGGTTAGCATTCCCTCTTCGATCCCTTCTCCTTAGCCAGTCTGCCCTGCTGGAGCCTGTTATCCAGGATCACTGCGTGGAGGTGTAGAAAGGTCTTGGCAGCTCTGTTTCGCTGGCCCTGACGCTAGCAGTCAGCTATGGATCGCTGACCACTGCAGCTCATGCGCTGCTCCCATTGCATATTTAATCTGGTAGAACAACATAGGCTCTGATGTCAAGCTGCTTCAAGTGGCAGTCCTGGAAACAGACTATACTCATGCAGCCTCGAAGAGAGAATAGAAATTGCAACCTGGTCTCAACAATGCTGTGTTCTTAAATCCAATGTGTGGGGATGGTGTGGGTCAGTGGTTAAGTAAAAAATCAGATATCTCAGGCATATTCGCTGTAACATACGGCACAACGTAACAAATCATCCATAACAGGATGAACCAAGAAGAAGGGAAAAAAGAAGTTCAGTTCAAGTGCCATCTCTACATCAAAGGTCAGCTGCAATGGATCTTCAGTATCTCTTGCCGTAATGGTGCAATCTGACAGACTTTTTCCAGTTCATTTCCTGATGTTATCCACCTACTAATTACGTTGTCTGCATCTTTAATGACTGCCTTCCAGTCTACTCTCTAGTATGGTTTTCAGCAGGGAGGTATGTTCGTGTTATATGACCAAAATAACATAACTGTCTAACCCTGATTTCAGTCAGTAATTCTCTCTTCACCTCAACTGTTTCAATACCTCCACATTTGTTTTCTTCTTTTTTCCAAGAAATGCGACCCAATCTTCTATGTACCCACATTTAGAAGACTTCAATACTCTTTTACAACTTGTTATTCATTGTCCATGTTTCTGTGCCATAAAGTAGTGACAAGTTTACATAAGACTTGACAATTCTCATTTTCAATGTATGGTTTATCCGTTTGGATGTCAGTATGCGTCAACACACTTCGTTCTCCGGACTACATCCTGCTACTTGCAAAGACCTGTTCAGGGCTTGGTAGTGGGAAATTGAGAACAAACGTAGAAGAAAAAGAAGAAGAAGAAGAGCTTGATGGTGGGAAATACATAATCTGCCACTCTTTTCTCCCACTGTGACCAAAAACTAGACAGGGTATTCCGATTGCTTGCTGTGTTTGGATGCAATGTCTGAGAGGTGGGATAGGACTCATAACTTCAACCAATTGCTCAAGGGTAGAAGAGCTACAAGATAACCAGAAGGTCTTAGTTGTCAAGAAAACTTGCCATGGCAGTCATCCACTAGCGCAAGGTTGCAGTAGTTGGTTTTGAAATTGGTGATACACATTTGCCATTTATTTTATTAGCAAATGACACATTAAAAAAAAAATATTTATAAATATATATAAAAAATTAAAAGTAGTGTACGTTGCACTACGTTTTTATGTTGCGCCTGTCGGCCCAGTGCATCCGATTTCGACATACATATTATGCAAGGGACTGCTTCCTCCTGCATTTGCTAAAGGTTTGCTACCTCGGGGTAATGGCTGGTGCTGTAATTGGTGAGCGAACCCAGCACCTTTGGCTTGTGAGCCGTGTCACTTAACCACTAGCCCACGCGGTCCCCATTTGTTGGTAGTGTTGTCATAGGATTGAATTTCCTTCATGTCTTTATTCAGATTTACTTCAGTGTTGGATATTGTTTTTATTACATATTACAATGAACTAGTGAAATTGTGAATTGTTTATAGATATAGAAAGATTCTTTAAGGAAAAAAAACACTATTTTGTGTGCAGAAAAATAGGACATCGTGAAACCATGTCAGTGACAGCTTTCAGCTCTGGAGACGATGTGATTCAAAGAAAAATTGACTGCCATCATCCTGCTGTAAAAACAGACCATGTGAATGAAGTTTATGAAATTGATAACTCCATATCATGGATCACAGAGTGTGGCTTTAAGAGGGTAAGAACATGATACTGTCTTCTATTGTAACTGTTCTTTCTTTTAAAATTATTATGCATGGGGTATTGGGAAAATGACCCCTGAACATCTGCTCTGAACATCTGACCAGAGTGTCTGCATCCCGAGTTACCTCCAGTCGCCTCCAATGTCTTGACCAATAGTCTTGTCACTGATCCAAGGTAACTCGGGACAAGAGAGTGAGATTAATAACAAGCGCATTCTCTTCCTCACTAAAATCTAAATACAGAGCACATCACATTATTAAGACAAAACCGTCTGATGTTGTGGCCATCATCGCTTGCGATGGGCAATAACTTACTTACCAGGCAAAAATGATCTACCTGATTTGTGTTTGTTTCTTCCACCTTGTGGCTAAGACGAAATGCGCTGACTGTGTATTGAACCTTATAGGTCAGTGCACCCGACTTCGGTATACATTTTTTATTTGGCTCACTTTCCATAGGGGTACGACTTTGCTGATTCATGAATACAAACACATGAAAGATTGGTTTGTGAGTCATGTCTCTAAACTCTATGTAATTCCTTTCTCCAAATCTGCATGAGTGAGCGATAAGATTAAAATATCATAGTTCTTTTCTGGTAAAAAAAACACAATTGTGTGTTGTGCATGGGACTACCAATTTCATTATGTAAAATATATTGATGAAGACGTTCTGTAAGAGACAGTTTTCCTGTGTCCTTATGCTTTGTAAGGATCAAATAGAGGACCAGACGAAGAAGATGTATGATGATAAAAGAAGCACATCCCATATTTCTATTGCACTGAAATCTTTTGTTCAGTAGTTTTATTTCTGCTGAGCAGCGCGTGAGTTGCAGCGGTCAGCGACCCGTAGCTGACTGCTAGTGCCAGAGCAGCGAACCAGAGCTGCCGAGACCCTTCTACACCTGCATGTGGGGATCCTGGATAACAGGCTGCAACAGAGCAGACTGGCTAATGAGAAGGATGTATAAAATAATAAAAAACAGCAAATACAATGAATGATACTCAAACTGCCAAATAGCGGGAGATTGAGAACGTACGAAGCCAAGCCAAGCTGCGAAATTTGCCAGTTTGATTCTCAAAGATCCCTCGCAACCAAGACCCATGGCATGACCCGATAAAAACCAGGGCCAGGCAGCTGGAGCCTAATGGTAGGAGACAACTAGATGACCAACTATTAAATAGGGAATGTTTGTTCATGACAACAATCATAAGACAAGTCTTAATCTGCACTCGAGTAACATACATAACTAACAACAGAAAAGAAAGTGAAAAAATTAGCAGCCCAAATTTGAACACCGGACCTCCAGATGACGGAAGCATCTTGCCACAAGAGAGAAATTAGCTCAATGAAATTATCAAGACACATAAGCTGTTCTACTACTTACGTGTTGAACACTATGGGGAAAGAGCAATAATGAAGGGGTTATAGCAGAGGTTTTCAAACTGTCGCTGCTCCCATGTTACTGCGGCCCGCGGCTAAAGCCTCGGGGTGGCTTGGGAAAAGTGTTGAGCTTGATATTATGAGCCAAGGCCCATCAATAAATATAGATCATCGTATAGAGAGGAGCCGCAGTGATTTATGCACACGTCAACAAAGCTGCGGACCAAAAAAGTTTGAAAACATCTGGATTATAGTAATTTCTAATGTTGCCGGAGAATGTAATTTACATGCAAATGTTTTTTTTTTCCATTCTCCTTATTTCTAAACCCTAAGGCGGTGTGAGTTGGACTGTGGTTTTTATTTTGCGCCTGTCGGCCCAGTGCATCCGATTGCAGTATGCAATTTTATGTAAGGGTCTGCTTCCTCCTGCATTTTCTAAGGGTTTCCCGGGGTAACAGCCGGTGCTGTGATTGGGGAGCAAACCCAGCACCTTCCGATTGTGAGTCATGTCTCTGTGTCTCTTAACCACTAGCCCACGCCGTCCCCATTCCTTTTTTAACCTTTACCACAATTAGTCGCAACAAAATGACCGGGCTGGCTACTTCATCTTGTAGAAAAACTTCAACTTGAAATAAGCATGAGCTCTTGGTGTGTATTTGCTGAAGACCTGTGCTACACAGGAAACTTAAAGTTTTGATTGATTGATTGATGATTGATTGATTGATGCCTTACTGTTCTTGCTTCAGGTTGCACTTCAGTTTCCAGATGAGTTCTTGATTGATGCTCCTTGTGTGGCACGACAGATTCAAGAGAGAGTGAAAGATGCATCAGTATTTATACTTGGAGATACTTCTTATGGCAGGTAATCATTTATAGAGATACTTCTTATGGCAGGTAATCATTTATAGAGATACTTCTTATGGCAGGTAATCATTTATAGAGATACTTCTTATGGCAGGTAATCATTTATAGAGATACTTCTTATGGCAGGTAATCATTTATAGAGATACTTCTTATGGCAGGTAATCATTTATAGAGATACTTCTTATGGCAGGTAATCATTTATAGAGATACTTCTTATGGCAGGTAATCATTTATAGAGATACTTCTTATGGCAGGTAATCATTTATAGAGATACTTCTTATGGCAGGTAATCATTTATAGAGATACTTCTTATGGCAGGTAATCATTTATAGAGATGCTTCTTATGACAGGTAATCATTTATAGAGATACTTCTTATGGCAGGTAATCATTTATAGAGATACTTCGTATGGCAGGTAATCATTTATAGAGTGGTTTCCAAGCCAAGGTCAGCAGATTTTAAAATTAGGTCGTTGTGGGTAGGTTTGTTGTTTTACCTTGTTGCTAGGGAGAATATTGTTTCAGGGAGGGTCAAGTTCTTCTTCTTCTGCGTTCATCCTGGAAAGGATGTTGTTATGTTGGGCCGTAGTTTGCAGCGAGGCTGTGATATCTGCACCTTTCAGCTCAACACATCTGGCTTCAGCTGGCTTTATTGGGGAATGGGCTTGCCTTCCCACTGCGATCCCTATAACACTAGTGCATCCTATTTTCAGGGGAGGAAGACTAATGTCTGGTCAGGCAAAATATACTGATCAGACATGTTAGTCAAGGTCAGGCAAAACATACTGGCAAAGACCCTCACCTCTGCTTCCTAGTAGGCCTCCCTGGAAACGGGCTGTTTCATCAGCACGTTCGGAATGTGAGGAAAGCCACTGCAACCTGCCACTTAACGTCCTTTTCAGGGCGCACAAAAGAGTAAACATACTCATTGATGGCATTGGCAAACAACAACAATCCTATTACCAGAACCGCCACATGGAGGCTAATTATGTTTCTGGTCAGCTTTGATTTGCTGACCCTGATTCTAGCAGCCACCTCTGAGTCGCTGGCTGTTGTCAACTCATTCACTTTGCTGCGTCTTCATCCCCACACTCTTAAATCACACTCATCAAATGTTTTTAAACTTTAGTAATTTGAAACATGGGTGGTGGGGGAGGCATGACAGCAATGAAGGGTACTAGATCACCATGCTTCATAAGCAAGCTGTGACCTGGTACAGTAAAGTCTCTTAACACTTCGGGGAACTGAGACTAGTCCAGTCAGGCACAACATGCTGACCAGGACGTTCCGTCAGGGTCAGGCACAATATACTGATCAAGACCACAATCTCTCTTCCATGTAGCTTTTCCTGGAACAGGCTGTTTTCAAGGCAGCCTGGCAGATGAGATGTGGATCGATGTGATAACCGTAGTAGTGAGCACCATGCAGATGAAGCCAGGAATAGCACAACCGCCAGGAGGACTGTGGTCCATCTTCATCAGCATGCTTCGGAATGTGAGGATAGCTACTACAACCCATCACTTAACGTCCTTTTCAGGACGCACAAAAGATCAAACGTACTCATTTTGGGCATTAAACAACAACAACAACCCTTAACACTTCAACCCCTGCCGTCATTGTTTGTTACTGGACTACCTGTACCTCCTAGTCTTAAAACATGGGTTTGAACTCCCATGTTTTATCTACAGACATATGGCAATCCCCAATTCAAATGACAGCATGGAATCAAGACCCTGAGCAGCGCATGAGCTGCAGTGGTCAGCGACTCATAGCTGACTGCTAGCGTCAGGACCAGGGAACCAGAGCTGCCAAGACCCTTCTACACCTCCACGCGGTGATCCTGGATAACAGGCTGCAGCAGGGCAGACTGGCTAAGGAGAAGGGATCGAGGAAGGGAATGCTAACCTAGTACTAAAAAAATGCTTGCTGAAGTCGGATGTGTTGGACTGAAAGGTACAAATATCGCAGTCAAGCTGTAAACTACGACACAACGCATTCCGTTCTCTAGACTACATTCTCCTACTTTGGACTACATTCTGCTACTTATGCCCTTTCAGTGTTTGGTAGTGGGAGATTGAGAATGAACAAAGCCAAGCCAATCCAAATGACAGCATCAATCAACTCATAAGGAACGATCAGCACACCATTTCCAGGCTGAGTACTCAACATATCTCACTTAATAAACACCTGTGAAACAGAACTGCCAAGATCCTTCTATATCTCCACACAGTGATCCCGGATAACAGGCTGCAATAGAGCAGACTGGCTAATTAGAAGGGATCAAAGAGGGAAGGCTAACCCAGTACTCAAAAATGCCTGCTGAAGTCGGATGTGTGAGATCGAAAGGTGCAATTATCGCAGTCAAGCTGTAAACTGCAACACAACACATTCCGTTCTCTGGACTACATTCTGGTACTTCCAAAGCCCTTTTCAGGGCTTGGTAGCAGGAGATTGAGAACGAAGAAGAAGCTTCTTCTTCCAAGGTTAGATAAATGGAACACTTTGTATGGCACAAGCAAGACAACAACTGACAAATACGTGTAGATGCCATTTCATGGCATTGGGATGAAGGACGAGAGCTCAGATGCTATTGTAGTCGTACAACAACAGCACCATCTTTCAGACACATAAAAATATTTTTAACTTTTGAACACAGACCGGAACGACAGCAATATATCAAAACCTTCTTTGTGACAACACCACCGTAACAGAACATCAACTCTTTTTTCAGCTGCTGCGTGGATGAAGTGGGTGCACAGCACTACAATGCAGATTGTGTAATCCATTTTGGACGTTCGTGTTTGAGTCCAACTGGTCGCTTGCCTGTTCTGTATGTGTTTGGGAAATCAGAAATCAACGTAGAGGATTGCGTACATACCCTTACAGAGCTGTGTACGGAGGCAGACATGAAGGCTGTGCTAGTCTATGATACGATGTATTCTTATGCCATAGGTAAGAAATCTTATACAGTAGAGAGTCGATTATCAGAACTAATTGGGCGACATAGGTGTTCATAAAACGATTTGTTTAAATAATCGGATATTAAAAGTTTATGCACATACATACCTACATATATGAAAATAAAAAATTATTCTCTTTCTTTATAAGCACATGTATACATATTTAATTACATACATACTAAACATGTAATCTACAAAATAAAAAATAGTTTTCTATGTTTGCGAGTAAATAAATGCAAATTTTATTACATACATACTAAACATGTTGTCTACAAAATAAAATAAAAGATCAGGTTTCCCTTGCTTTAAGGCATTTATACGTTTATATGCCGCATGCAGCTAAATCACGTATTGTCTTTAAAAAATTCAATTGAATCGGATCGCTTTTATCCTGGGCTTCAAACTATAGCATGACTTTGTCTAAATAGGTGAACGCTTCGGAATGAGTTGGAATCTTTGCATACATCATCTGCTGCAGACTCAACATCTGTGTCAGATGTGTAGGTTTCTGTGAGTAGCTATGGTACAATTTCATCATCTCCTAATGTTTCTTCATCTTCGGTGTTCGTTCTGAAAAGGACATGGTGACGCTGTATCATAATTTACAGAGAGGCTGCAATACTTGTGTGCCTTTTAGCCCAACACATCCAATTTCAGCTGGCTTTTTTGAGTACCCGGTGTGCCTTTCCACTGCGATCCCTATCTCTTGGCCAGACTACACTAGTTACCAGTGCAGCCTGTTTCCAGGGTCGCCATGTGGAAGTGGAATATGGTCTTGGTCAGCTATGATTCACTGACTCAATTTCAAGCAGCAATGAGATGCTGGCAGCTCATTCACTGCTGCATTTTACCCCTTTCTAATGTTTGAAATCCAGGAAATTAAAATATTTAATGAATATACTCAGAACACATGCCACTCAAATGTCAAATCAGGAAATGAGTCTAGACACATACATTTTGGCAATTGGGTGCACCCACTATCACTGCTGTTTGAATAACCGGTTGTTCAGATAACCGGCTGTTCAGATAACCAGTGTTTGGATAATTGACATTATACTGTATTTGAAATAACCACAATAATCAGAATTGTGAATTTCAGATACTTTGCAAATTAATTTTTATGTAATCCTTCTAGTTCTGTTCTGAATTGACACATAAATCTCAATCTCTTTCATTTATCTTCCTCTTTGACTGTGTGGTATAGAGGTGTTATTTTCTTGTTATTTACGTTTCTATTTTCTGTAAGATGTAAAGGCCAGCCTGGCCTACCACCCAGTGAATGAGATAACAGCAGCTAGCGACTTATAGTTCATTGCTTGTGTTAGCGTCAGTGAACCAGAACTGTCCACGACCTTATTCTGCCCTGGAAATAAGCTACATCTGTGCAGACTGGCTGAGAAGATAGGGATCCTTGAGGGAAGGCCAAGATAGTCTCAAAATGGGGGTGCTGAAATCATATCTGTCGGCCAGAAGAACACACATACGATAGCCTTGTAGCTTATTAGACAGCAAAATAAAATGTATTTTTCAGGACGAACGATGAACAAGAATAAGAATGGCCCAGCTCCATGTCCAATCTTCTTTAGTCACCCTTTACAAAATCTCATGCAGGTTGCGGTTTTACTATTCTTTGCTTCCCTTTCGGGCCCTTGTAACACCTGGATACCCCATTTATTAAAGGTTGAAAGGTTAAAGGCGAGGGTTCGACTTTATCGCAGCGGGTTTCCCCATATGACTTCGTCTCTCTCCGCACAACAATGTCCCGCCTGCCGAGAGCATAACACAAAACATGAGCTTTGTAGCTCCAGCGATGAAAAGGGATCTCCATAAAAATTTCCATCAAGATATGACCATCGCAGCTCAAATTCGAACTCTGACTCTCTGAACATGAGGCAAACAGCTTGACCATTTCGTCACAGAAGCCCCATTTATTATACAGGGTTAAGAGAGTGACTAGCCCATTTTCCTTAGGGGTCAGCACAAGAAGCAGATGAAACTCATCAAATAAATAAAAGCACTTCAGAAACCTTCACTGAAAGAGCACAGTCTTCTTGCAAGAAGGTCAACTGCAGTTGTCACCTCCATGCTACTACTGCTGAAGGGGTCACTGTAGTCAAAAGGTTAAGGCACATATCTCTCATAGTGATGAACAGAAACGGTGGGCGATTGAATCCCGCAAGTTTCAAGCCACCTCTGGTCTCATGGGTGGTAAGAACAAAATACCTGCATCCCGAGTTACCTCCAGTCGTCTCGACCAATAGTCTTACCACTGATCCAAGGTAACTCGGAATAAGAGTGGTAATGATGACCAACGCATATTCTTCATCACTATAATCCAAATACAGCGCACATCATATAATTAAGACAAAACCGTCTAATGTTGTGGCGATCACCGCTTTGCGATGGGTAATAACTTAACTTACTATTGAAATGAAGAAGAAATGGCAAAGTGTGTGTCTAACAGAATTTGAGTAAATCTGATGTTATAATTATTTTAATGTATTTTTTCAGATGAGATATTCACGAAGCTTCAACGCACCTTGGTAAACCTAGTGTTATCAAGTTTATCAGTTCCAGGGCATAATTTAACGGCATGCATAAGTGTCGACGCTGGACCAAGCCAATTTCTTCCTTCATCTTTAAATGATCCCACAATTAATAACCACCTCTCACAAACTCCACTTCATCCGCACTTGCACGAACAAGCAAGGATCACCACTTCCTCAATGATAAATTACTGTGGAAGAGTTATCGAGTTATCCTCGTTGGAAGACATTGGTAGCTACAGTTTTATATTCCTTGGAGACACAGAAGGTGCCACTTTGCAAAATTTGATGATGAAATTTAACAGATGTCCATTTTATTCATATAATCCAGTGAGAAAACAATGCCAGTTGGAAGCTGCAAACGTGAATAAAGCTCTTATGAAAAGATATTACCTGATAGAAAGAGCTAAGGATGCAAATATTGTAGGAATTGTGGCTGGGACTTTGGGAGTAGCCAAATACAGAAGTGTAATCGAACATTTGAAATCTATTTTGAAAAAAGCTGGTAAGAAGAGCTACACCTTTGTTGTGGGGAAGCTTAATCCAGCCAAACTGGCAAACTTTGCAGAAGTTGACATTTATGTTCTGGTGGCCTGTCCAGAAAGCACCCTTCTTGATCAGGCTGAATTCTACCGACCAATTGTGAGTCCATTGGAAATGGAGATTGCTTGCAATCAGGCAAGAGAGTGGACTGGAGAATACAGCACAGATTTTAAAGACATTTTGCCAGGTATAGTTCATTTACAGTCCGGTAATTTAATAAATAGAACCCGTAGATGACCTAGATCAGACCAGCATCTTTTTGGGGGGGATATGGGTCAGAAAAAGGCATCTCTCGGATAACATACTGTGAGTTTTAACCTTCATGTTTCCAGATTTTAAAAATTACGTCACAAACATTTAGACTTACCCATTTTCAGGTACAGCAGTTGACTTGTCAATTTCCAAAATTGCAACGAAGCTCTGATAGTGTTCCTAACCAGATCTGCATATCTGTTTCCACTACAAATGTATTTATAACATCTACATAAACAAACTAGAGAGACCTTCCTCAGTAAAGTTCAACAACTTTACTTCATCATCCTCAATAATGAGATAACTATCCAAATCCATGTGAAACATAAAAATGCTTACAAAATTGTCTAAAGTCAAATAGCCATTGTATTGTTATCGGCTTGGGGGGAAATGGTCTCGTTTTAGATTTAGCCGTTTCTATAGCAAAACCAGTGTTAACACAACGAATACACCTGTGAAACAATGGCATGGGCAAATTTTTTCACCGTTGGTTCAGTAAAAGTTAATCTTGATCATAAAATGAACTCCAATAAATCTAAAATAAACTTATTCAATGGCAATATTAATAAACTTATTATCACGGGTATTTCAATAAAGAAGTTTGTTAATTAAAAGTTTTCAAACAAAGCACACTCATTTAAGGCAATGGTAGACTTGATCTGACATGTGGGCCTTATGTTGTAGATCTTTGACCTAGTTGCTATGTCACACTTGATTTAAACTTATTGTGGATCCCAGGATCCTGTATTTAGGAAGGAGTGAATTGGACAATTACACCTTATGTTACAGAGTTAACGTTATTATATTGATATCCTAAGTCACGGTACTAAATGATTAATCTAATGTTACAGACTCACTCTATCCCCAATTATTATTAACTTTCTTCCCTACAACTATCACTCCTTAACTCACATTTTAATTAAACCACTAACAATTCTTATAACAACAGCAAAACAATGAATGTTTATTTATTGAACATTATACACATTATAATGATAATACTAGGCATGTGAATTGTCAAAAGTTTTGTTATCAACACTTCTCTAACTATAACGACTTTCAAGAGTTGTGTGCAATTAGCACAGGTATTTCTCTTACACTAAAATTTCCCAGAGTTCTATCAGGGTGTCAATTCTAGCAAATGTTCCATTCACAGTCTATACCCCTTTGCGTTGATACAATTCCTGTCTAGCGACTTGTTCTCAGTCCTATCTCTCTGTCCTCGCTCATCTGGTGGCCTTATGTCCCACCTCTGAGCTTATACAACGTAGGTGTTTTCTGAGGCTTTTGTCTCGTCTCAATGTCAGGAAGATGTCTACAGTGATCAGATCTGGTTATTCTTCTTCGTAGTCTGTTGTCAGGAACTCGGTGACTGCAGCGGTTCTCATTCCTACGGCAGATGACAGTGGTTCTGTTACTGTGGTTCTCATGCCACATGTGTTACGACGTGTTGTCTGGGGCGACAGCTTCGTGTTGAATCAACAAGTCTCCCTCTGTCGAGAAAGCAGACAAATACCACTCTGAGGCTTTGAAGCCGGCATCAGGTGTGACAGGTGTCAGCGACGACTCAAACAGAACATCACACACAGATAGATTCTTACACGTTCGTGGTCTCTGGTTCCCTCTCATTACTAGTCTGCTTCGGTGACTTCTATTTCTGTCTCTCTATTCTTGTTACTCGTTGGCTATGTTCTGTAGTCTATCCTAGCTTCCGCTATGGTCTATATCCTACCTATTCACTGCATGGTAGTCTTCTCTTCTCTGCTCTTTCTGATCTTTTCGTAGAACCCTCAGCCCCCCCAGCTTATATTCTAAACTCCCCACTTCAACCAATGACTTCTGTTTGTTGTATTCAGTTCATTTTCCTCAATTGTCTTTGAACTAGCATGTCACCAGAGAAAGGATAGCTTTTTTTTAAACCTACTATGTGACCTAAAAGGTCACTGGGATTCCCAGTAGAAATCGTGGGAAAATAACCATTTTGGCTGAACAGTCTTAAACGAGTATTGTTTAAGAATTCAGAACAATGATCCATTCAATGAACTCCATCTCTTGGGCAGGGTTCTTGAGTTATGCGTGGGTACCACAAACGATATTTTCAGGGCTTCCCTGGTGTTGTCACGTTGGACCCTTGTAACTCTGTTACACTTATTATCTTCTTCTTCTGGTCTGTTAAAAGTCTGTGAATAGTCCAGTGGGAGTCCAGCATGACTCCAATTGGAGGCTGTCTAGAGTCGAGTGGGGATCTGTGATGAGTTCAATGGGAGTTCAGCAAGAATCCAGAGGATGTTTGCAAAGAGTCCAATGGGGGTTTTCTTCTTCTTCTGCATTCGTTCTCAATCTCCCGCTACCAAGCCCTGAACAAGGGGCTTTGTAAGTAGTAGGATATAGTTAGGAAAACGGAATGCGCTGTGTCGCTAGTTTACAGCTTGACTGCGATGTTTGCACCTTTCGGTCCGACACATCCATCTGCGCAGAATATAAATGCAGTCATATTTGCACTTCATGCTCAACCTCTTTGTCATTCGTGAAATGTCTCCCGCCAAGGTACGATCATACATTATGCTGTAGACTAAATCATGCAAACACCCTATTGCGTTGCTAGTCTATCGTTACTCCCCTGTCAGCTCGAATCATTTCCCTCACCTGTCGCACCGATTACTCTGTCGTAAAATGAGCAAGGTCGGGCTTCGTACGCAATATTTGAGTATCTTTGAGAAAATGTATGTGACAAATACTTCTCACCATAAACAGGAAACATTTCCTTATGCAGAAAGTCCTTTTGTCCCCAACAATGCACAACAGCATGTGTTCTTTGATTGTACATTCTGTAAGCACAGATGGCATTTTTCATCTGAGCTGCACACGTGCATGCAACACCTAGTGTCTGCTACCTACAGTAATCACAAAGCTGTATGTTGCTGCCACCGAAGGACTCCTTTAGAAACTATCAACTACATTTTTCAGCTATTCCGTATCAGTATGTGACCTACTTAGTGACTTACCTTCATATGTTCATAAACTGTTTTTTTCTAATGCAGGAGCATCTATGTATGTAGAGAGCCAAAACCAGGATGAAAGTCACCTCTGTATATCAGATGTGTCCCTAATCAGCAACCGGGTCAGAGTATTGGGCATCAGAGAAGCACCAGCAGTCAGTGCTATAGCTAGTCAGGAGCTGGTGTTAAGGTCTGATGCGATGGCACTAACATCATTGACTGAAAATGCTGGTAAGTTGTAATGATGCCCATGTTTTACTGAGGGCCGAATTTATTTATGTGTTTTTGTTTCGTAATTTTAGCTAAATTTGTTTAATATTAACCTAAGCCACCCTCCATTACTAATTTACGCATATTTCATCTGTGACGGCATTATTTGTCAGCACATCACGTTTTACTATGGTTGTTGACTTTGAAAGGAAGTAACCTTTTTATTTGTTGGTCTATATATATGATTTGTTTGTGTGTAGAAACATAGATTATTGGTGTTATTATTTTTGTTGTGTGTGTGTTAGTTTCTGAGATACAAGAAGATGAAGGTGAAAATGTTGAAAAACAGCACAAACATTTAGACTTACCGGTACCCATTTTTGGGGGTGCCACTTGTTTAGTAAATACTTGAATTTGCCACAAAGCACTGTTAGTGTTCTTAACAAGATCTGCATATCTGTTAGTTTCCACTACCAACGTATTTGTTACATCTACATAAACAAACTAAAAAGATCTACCTCAGTAAAATGAGTTGCAACAACTTAACTTCACCCCCCTCAATAATGGGATAATCTTCAAATTGAGTGAAAAAGAGAATATACCGTTTCAATATTTTTCGTAAAAATCCACAAGCATATCTTTGATTTGAAAAATGGACAAGAAGAAAGTGACATCTGTTCAGCCATTTCCATAGCAATAAAACTGATATTTATACACCCTATTACCAGTTGCTGTCGTTTAGTTTTGCATGGTGCTATCCATTTTTTAAATCAGGGTTGTCTCAAAACCAAGTACCTGGTTGATAAATTTTATTTTTAATAAAACTATTTGGCTTGGCTTGGCTTTGTTTGTTCTCAATCTCCCACTATCAAATACTGAAAGGGCTTAAGTAGCAGAATGTAGTCCAGAGAACGGAATGCGTTGTGTTGTAGTTTACAGCTTGACTGCAATATTTGCACCTTTCGGTCCAACACATTCGACTTCAGCAAGCATTTTTTGAGTACCGGGTTAGCATCCCCTCTTCGATCCCTTCTCCTTAGCCAGTCCGTTCTGCTGCAGTCTTTTATCCAGGATCACCGCGTGGAGGTGCAGAAGGGTCTTGACAGCTTTGGTTTGCTGGCCCCGACGCTAGAAGTCAGCTATGGGTCGCTGACCACTGCAGCTCATGCGCTGCTCAGCATCTTGATCCCATAAAACTATTTGATAAATAAATTGCGGCACTTGCTCGGAACTAAAAGACAAAAATCTGCTGAATTATCCGCGACTGGATAGGTTAAATTACTGGGCTTGCAAATAAACCCTTCTTTAACCCATTACAACCCAAGCCCAATACATTTTGTTGAAAAATGTAACTATTATTCTGTTCAAAGCAAACCCTCACTATTTGTTTCTGCTAAAAAGCATTTAAATCTCACTTGTAAGCAAATAGTACATGAGTGAGGCAAAGCAATGTCGGTCTGCTTTTATGGATATTTATTTTCTGTTTCATGGCTTAGGGTGTAAATTGTTAATATCAAACTAGCCAGATAGTCCTGTTTACAGTTGCCCTGGCCGTGGTTACACCACTAAAAAGCCAGAAAAATACTGAACTTAATGATTTAAGAGGAGTACTCTGTCAACTATGCTAGCAGTCCGTACCAAAAAGAGTAGTGGTACAGTGGGTTCCATCCCACTGTAACATCCAAGGCAACGAGGAGGCAGACAGACTAGCAAAAGAAGGTGCAAGACTACCACAACCAGATCCTAGTGTGACCTACGAAGAGTCCAAAAGGTTTATTAGGGCCAGATACATGGCCAAATGGGAAACAGAACATACTGGCTACACAAAAAACGATGCCTACTACCAGTTGAACAGAAAAGAGCAGGTCGTGGTCTTCAGACTCTGCACAGGCCACAACAGACTGAGGTACCATCTATTCAATAAACTGAAGATAGGTGGCACTGACGAATGCACCTGTGGTACAGGGAAAATGACCGCTGAACATCTGCTGTAAAATTGCCCGACATACGAGGACCAGAGAAAGCACATGTGGCCATCACCAGTGCCAACACTAGACAAGCTCAATGGCAGTGTCGACAGCCTCAGGATGACAGCTGCTTTCTTTGAACAAATTCAAGTTGACGTCTGACAGCGTACGAAGAAGAAGAAGAAGAAACTCTGCTTTGGCGAAGACCGCAGAACATATCTTGATGACGTTTTCATCTCGATGACATTTTGACACGTGACACAGCCATGCTCGTTGCTACAAGATAAGGTGCCCAGGAGATTCTTGGGGCTGGTGTTGATGTGGCTTCTGACTAGTGAGGCCTTCAGACCAGCCGGTGATTGTCACTCATGCTCAAGTGAGGTTCTCTTGATGACTTTCTTTTAGTGGTGGGTTACAGTGGTTCTTCGCAGATCCCCAGGCATACTTGAGAATGTGGACTGGGGTCCATCTGGCTGTAGTGAAAGGACAGGCTCACCACTATGGTGATGACAGTGCCGATCCCCACCTCTATAGTCAGACTGCCATGAAGTAGCCTGTTTTCAGGGAGAACTGCTTAGGAATGAGGTTGGGGTCTTGATAAGTATGTTTTATCTAACCCTGACTAACATGAAACATGGTCTGATGAGTATGTTTTACCTGACAATCACTAACATAATCTGATCAGTATATTTTACCTGATACTGACTAACATAAACTGATTAGTATGTTTTACATGACCCTGACTAACATAATCTGATCAGTATGTTTTACCTGAAACTGACTAACATAATTTGATCAGAATGTTTAACCTGACTCTGACTAACATAATCTGATAAGCATGTTTTACCTGACCCTGACTAACATAATCTGATCTGTATGTTTCACCTGACCCTGACTAACATAATCTGATCTGTATGTTTCACCTGACCCTGACTAACATAATCTGATCTGTATGTTTCACCTGACCCTGACTAACATAATCTGATTTGTATGTTTTACCTGACCCTAACATAATCTGATCTGTATGTTTCACCTGACCCTGACTAACATAATCTGATCTGTATGTTTTACCTGACCCTGACTAAAATGATGGCCTGATCAGTATGTCGTGCCTTACGTCCAACGTTAGTCTCATTTGCTACACCACCCCATAGTAGAAGAGGAATAACTAGGTCATGGCATAATAGTGGATTCTGAGGAGCAGATAATGATAGCAGCACAGATATTTTAGGACTGCCCCTAGTACATGGATCTTTTTTTTTTTTTTTTTGTTTTTTTTTTGCGTTCGCCTTATTTCTCTAATCCCCAAGGCGGTGTGCGTTGCGCTGTGGTTTCTATTTTGCGCCTGTCGGCCCAGTGCATCCGACTTCAGCATGCATTTTATGTAAGGGTCTGCTTCCTCCTGCATTTTCTAAGGGTTTGCTTCCCCGGGGTAACGGCCGGTGCTGTGATGGGGATCGAACCCAGCACCTTCGGATTGTGAGCCGTGCCACTTATCCACTAGGCCACGCCGTCCCCTGTACATGGATCTGAGGAGGAGGAATGTGACCCACACCAACTGCCTTCTAAGAGAAACTGTACAGTGGTATTGAGACCCTGAAAAAGACAGCAGAATTTATTGAAGACTATCGGAGTCCCGGTCTAAATGGTCGCAGAAGGAGAATAAGATTAGATACAAAAAAGCACTGCTTTTTTAAGCCATAATTTACCCATAACATTGGGAAGGAAGACTAACGTCTGGTCAGGCAACAAATACTGATCAGACATGTTAGTGGGGACGGCGTGGCCTAGTGGTTAAGTGACACGGCTCACAATCAGAAGGTGCTGGGTTCGATCCCCATCACAGCACCTGCCGTTACCCCGGGGAAGCAAACCCTTAGAAAATGCAGGAGGAAGCAGACCCTTACATAAAATCCATGCTGAAGTCGGAGGCACTGGGCCGACAGGTGCAAAATAAAAACGCAGTGCAACGCACACCGCCTTGGGGATTACAGAAATAAGGCGAACGCAAAAAACAAACAAAAAACAAGGCATGTTAGTCAGGTTCAAGCAAAACATACTGGACACGACCCTCACCTCGGCTTCCTCATAGCCTTTCACGGCATCCTGGCTAACAAAATGAGGGATCGAAGTGATCCCCGTAGTAGTGAGTGACACGCAGATGAAGCCAGACATAGCACAACCGCCTGGAGGACTCCGGTCCACCTTCATCAACACGCTCGGGATGTGAGGGAAGCTATGACAACCTGCCACTTAACGTCCCCTTCTTAGGGCGCACAAAATAGTAAACTTACTCATTGTGGGCATTCAACAACAACAACAACCCAATAATGTGTTTAAATTGTTACTACAGTAACATTACTTTTTTGTTCCACAGGTGAGTACCTAGCCGGCCGAACTTGGAAAGGTCTAGAGCAGAAGTTAGGAGAGACACCAATTGCCAAGGCAACACAGGGGCAGCATGGGATAGCTGCCAGCTACCAGCATGAACCTGCAGGGTCTTGATGAGATGATCAGAAGATTTTGTTGTTGAAGTTGTCAAATACAAGAAAGGGATCAAGACGCTGAGCAGTGCATGAGCTGCAGTGGTCAGCGACCCATAGCTGACTGCTAGCATCAGGGCCAGCGAACCAGAGCTGCCAAGACCCTTCTACACCTCCACGCGGTGATACTGGAAAACAGGCTGCAGCAGGGCAGACTGGCTAAGGAGAAGGGATCGAAGAGGGGATGCTAACCCGGTACTCAAAAAATGCTTGCTGAAGTCGGATGTGTTAGACCGAAAGGTGCAAATATCACAGTCAAGCTGTAAACTACGACACAACGCATTCCGTTCTCTGGACTACATTCTGCTACTTAAGCCCTTTCAGGGTTTGGTAGCGGGAGATTGAGAACGAACGCAGAAGAAGAAATACAAGAAAGAATTAATGGTTGCTAAGGATTACATTTTTTTAATGACGGAAGGAAGTTGACATGACTACTTCATTCTTCTGGTTCACCTTGGAACATAGAAGAGACACCTATCGCTAAGATATTGAAGAGCCAGCATGATATAGCTACCAGTAACTTGCCAAAACCTGCAAAGTCTTCCTCAGACGATCAGAAGGTTTTATTGAAGCTGGCAAATGCAAGAAAGAAGAACCGGATAGGAATTAAACTTCTTAATAATATGGAACAGTTTTTTGGCGCTCATCTGAAAAGGATGTTTTGTTGCAGTTTATAGCGAGGCTGCAATATCTGCGTCTTTTGGTCGACACTTCCGGTTTCAGTTGACATTTTGGGCACTTGGTTTGCCTTCCCACTACGATCCCATTCTCTTAGCCAGACTACCAACACCAGTGCAGCCTGTTTCCAGGGCCACCGCTTGGATTCAGAATAGGGTCTTGATCAGGTCTGGTTCGCTGACCCTGATGCAAGCAGTCAATTATGAATCGCTGTTTGCTGTCAGCTTATTCGCTGTGCTGCATCTTGGGAGCACTCAACTGTCTTTACAGAGGGATGGAACGAGTTATGAATGGAGGACATGACCATCTTCACAGAGAAATGGGAAGAGTTATGAATGGAGCACTTGACCATCTTCACAGAGAAATGGGAAGAGTTATGAATGGAGCACTTGACCATCTTCACAGAGAAATGGGAAGAGTTATGAATGGAGCACTTGACCATCTTCACAGAGAAATGGGAAGAGTTATGAATGGAGCACTTGACCATCTTCACAGAGAAATGGGAAGAGTTATGAATGGAGCACTTGACCATCTTCACAGAGAAATGGAAAGGGTCATGAAGGGAACTCTTGACTGTCTTCACAAAGAAATGGAAAGTCATGAAGGGAGCACTGATCTGTTTTCACAGAGAAATGGACGAATCGCTTCCATGTTTGCATGATAGTGATGCCAAGTTTTGCTTATTTTTCGGTGGCGAAGGATTGTGTTACAGCGCCCATAGTAACAACCTAAAGAAGTGTGAAAATGTGTGTGAATTGTACGGCTCTGATGTTGATCGACAGCAGATAAATGAAGAAATGTTGGATTGAAAAATTTTCCATCAAGTCAGGACAACAAAAAATATAAAGACAAGAGCTTAACTCAACGTAGTGTCCTTATACTGGTTTAGAAGACGTTTTTACATTTCCTTAATCTATAGACTATGCACATTCAATCTATTCTTGAATGCGTTAATTGGCCCTGCCTCCACTATTTCTTGTGGCAATGCATTTCAAGCATTCACCACTCTCTAAAAAAATATTTTCCAACATCCAATCTAGACATTTCTTTAATTAATTTGTAGCTTGTGCCTCTTGTTCTTGTTCGCAGGTGTATTTTGAAAAAACTTGTTGTAATTGACCCAAATTTATTGTAAGTATGGAGATGAGAGCCTTTTCTCCAATCTTCACATTGCTATTAAGATACTGTTAATCAATGCAGTTTCCAGGGGACGGCGTGGCCTAGTGGTTAAGTGGCAAGGCTCACAACGCAAAGGTGCTAGGTTCGATCCCCATCACAGCACCGGCCATTACCCCGGGGAAGCAAACCCTTAGAAAATGCAGGAGGAAGCAGAACCTTACATAAAATGCATGCTAAAGTCGGATGCATTGGGCCGACAATCGCACAATAAAAAAACCACAGTGCAACGCACACCGCCTTGGGGAATAGAGAATTAAGGTGAACGCCAAAAAAAAAAATGAAATAAAAAAAAAAATGCAGGTTCCGTTACCAGCTATGAGAGATCATTCAGCAAGTTTACACTAGTTGTTTCATATTTAAGAGCCTCCATGGGTCAAAGCAGACTGTGATCTAGCCCTGCCAATTGTAGAAAGATAAGAAACTGACAAACCTGACATTTATCACATACAACTTTCCCATCACAACAAAACAAAGCTAGTTCACAGAATCAGATAAAACAAATATAAAATGTTTTATTTTAAAAATTTATTGCAACCCAAAAATTAATAAATGGTTGAAATGAAAAAAGTGCCGGTGTATGTCCATGTAAAAATAATTGCAGTTAAAGAAACAAATGATATTACACACCGTTATTACACATTAAAAATCTCGTATCTAAAACCATTATGCTTCAAAAACCATTAAATTGTTCATGAAGGCTATTTTCACATCAAAGTTCTTGTTTAAGTATCTGATTTTTGTGCTTGAAGTTTTACTGAACGTTTTAATTAAATACAAACAAATAAGCTCTTCCTTCTCACAGTAAATCTACTAGTTTCAATCCCTGGTGTTGATACTGTTATCTACCCAGACACTAGTCCAGTCAGGCACAATATACTAGCCAAGACGTCGCTTCAGGATCAGGCACAATATATTAGCCAAGACGTCGCTTCAGGGTCTGGCAGAATATAGTGGTCAGGACATCGCTTCAGGGTCTGGCAGAATATAGTGGTCAGGACGTCGCGCCATGGTCAGGATCAACACACTGGTCAGGACGTCGCATCAGTGTCGGGCACAACATATTAGCCAGAACCTCGCTTCAGGGGCAGGCACAATATACTGGCCAGGACATCGCATTAGGGTCAGGCACAACATACTGGTCAGGACGTCACTTCAGGGTCAGCCACAACATACTGGTCAGGACGTTGCTTCATGGGCAGGCACAATATATTGGCCAGGATGTCACGTCAGGCACAATATACTGGTCAGGACGTCACTTCAGGGTGGGTTCCCCATAGTCGTGAGCACAACTGATGGGATGACCATGGCCCACCTTTATCAGCACACTCGGGATCCTAGAAAAGCTACCACAACATACCATTTAACGCCAATTTCAGGGCGCACAAAAGAGTAAACGTACTCAATGTGGCTATTAACAACAACCCAGATGTACACCGGTGTATCTGACTTACCATTAGGGAAGACATGGCAGTAAGGAAGGGAACTGGTCACTTTAGCTCACACACCAAACTGTCCTAATAAAATGAACACTTTCCTTTTCATGCTATCGATCCACCTATGTTGCTAGATATCTCTGGAAGCTGCAATCTTCTTTAATTTATGTGGCTGTCGTCGTTTTCAATTCATGTCTCTTTAATATTTCTATAATACTGATAATCCATCATTTTCTTGGTTTTCCTTACCTCTAAAGCAGCGCTATCTAGTGTTACATGTTCGTACAATTGGGTGCATTGTTATTATATGTCCGATCCATTCTCCGCCCGTTAATATACGCCAACCGTGGTGTAGTTCACACTTCCTGTCAGATTATTTGGTCTTCTTACTCTGTGTTTTCTAGTGACACTAATCGCTTTTCCCAATTATCTCATTTCACATAACTCCTTTACCTACTACAGATAGACCCTGACTTACATAGATGCTACATACGTGGATTACGTAGGACCATCTCTGCATTCACCATCACAAGGAAAGTTGACCAAATAACTATCACTGTCATGATTGAGCGGAGCAAAAGAGTAAACCTACTCATTGTGGGCATTTGAAACAACAATCTTTGTGTTGAATACATATCGGGATCAAGATGCTGAGCAGTGCATAAGCATTGGATGGACGTTCGATGTGTAGAATGTTCCTCTTTTACAATTTAACTTTTGCATTTTTCAACTGTTTTATATATAACAAGTCTTGTTGTAAGAGAGGAATTTTGTAATCGATGCATAACTGTCAACTGGGGACAGCATGGGCTAGTGGTTAAGTGACACGGCTCACGATCCGAAGGTGCTGGGTTTGATCCCCATCACAGCATCTGCCGTTACCCAGTGGGAGCAAACCCTTAGAAAATGCAGGAAAAAGCAGACCCTTACATAAAATGCATGCTGAAGTCGAATACATTGGGCCAACAGGCGCAAAAATAAAAACCACAGTGCAACGC
Source organism: Ariolimax columbianus (assembly GCA_036924085.1). Taxonomy (NCBI): domain Eukaryota; kingdom Metazoa; phylum Mollusca; class Gastropoda; order Stylommatophora; family Arionidae; genus Ariolimax; species Ariolimax columbianus. Next base: position 22,031,585 of record JAVGWX010000008.1, read on the forward strand.
ACACCACCTTCGAGAATGAAAAATTAAGTCAAACACCAAAAAAAAAATAAAAAATGTCAATATTAGGTACAGAACACAGGGCTCAAATCCAGGCATAGTTTCCTAAAATCAACAAAGTCGATACAGACAAGTCCGGAGAGACGCCACATCGAGAGATGGCACGAATTGGTGCATGCCCCAGAGATGGAACTTCGGAAGGAAGCTGCCCCTGGACATCATCTACCATACACGACATGGAAGTTGCTGAAGAAACTCCAAACTGGTGTCACCGTGCAACATGAATATGAAACAATGGGGATACATAGATGATGACACATGCGACTGTGGCGCAATACAGGACCCAGACCACCTGATGACCTGCGCCAACCTCCAGGAAACATACAATAGGTGCGACTTGCTGGAGGCAAATGACAAGGCAATCCAATGTCACTGAATACTGGATGCGTGCTGTATGACGTACGTTGTGTTTGGACATGGAAAGTGTTAGTCATGTTTAGAGACGTAATGGTCTAAAGAGAGTGATAATAGAGGGCATCATTCTTGATAAGAAGAGAAGAGGTAAGACAGAATGAAGATGGTACCTGGACATTACGGACAGTCTGGGGGATGTCTTTGTATGACGCGGACAGACTCTCTCTAAACTGAGAAGTCATGACGGAGAATATGTTCTGAAGAGATTATGAACCGTGATGATTTGTGTCGTACGAAGTTGAATTACACGCAAACAGCAGCCATAACACACACACACACACACACACACCCCCCCCCCCCCCCCCCCAAGAGAGATAAATGTAGGCGTGTCGAGCATCATACAAGGGGCGTTTCTGTTTTTTTTTGGTTTTTTTGTGTGTGTGTTGCGTTCGCCTTACTTCTCTAATCCCCAAGGCGGTGTGTGTTGCATTGTGGTTTTTATTTTGCGCCTGTCGGCTCAGTGCATCCGACTTCAGCATGTATTTTATATAAGGGTCTGCTTCCTCCTGCATTTTCTAAGGGTTTGCTTCCCTGGGGTAACAGTTGGTGCTGTGATGGGGATCAAACCCAGCACCTTCAGATTGTGAGCCATGCCACTTAACCGCTAGGCCACGCCGTCCCCCAAGGGGCGTTCAAATCAGTCCAGGACTTTTGGTTCAAGTTCTACCTCATTGGGTTATATTGTGCTGGAACAACTGTAATTAGGTATGTGTACTTGTGTCCTATTACTGGCAGGTGGCCCACTTGCATGAGCCAGTAATTTGACAGATAAATAAAAATGGCAGCCGACACTGTTAGTGCTTGCATGGAATAGCGTGTTGTGATGCAGTTTCTTGAAAAAGAAGGGGGGGAAAATGTGGAAATTTAACGACTGTCTGCAATCACAATGCAGTGATGCGACACTCAGCCGCAGTAAGACATTTGAATGGTGTAAACGTTTTAGAGAAGGCTGAACATCCGTAAGTGATCATCCCGTCCGTGGTGGTTCTCAACCAACCACAGTCATTCCTGTGAATATCCAGATTGTGCAACGCCTGATCCTAGAAACAACGATGCATAACCTGTCGCAGAATTGCACAAGAGGCAAGTCTTTCTCTGGGTATGGTGAACACTATTATTCATGAACATTTGCATTTTCGGAAGGTTAGTGCACGATGGATATGATCACAAAGGACGTCCTGCTCCTGTAAGATAACGCTCGACCGCATACAGCTCAACGCATAATGTGCCATCTGCAGCAACTCGGCTAGGAGGTATGGCCACATCCACCTTACAGCCCCAGACCTCGCTCCAAGCGATTTCCACTTGTTTAGACCCCTAAAAGAATTCTTGAGAGGTCATCATTTCAGTACTCATGACGAAGTGAAACAAGCTGTCCTGGATTGGTTCAGACATACTGACAAATCTTTATACGTTGAAGATTTTCAAGCATAATTTAAACGCTGAGATAAGTGCATAAACGTTGCAGGAGATTATTTTAAAAAATAAAAGGCATTTCGATTACTTGAACATTTATTTCTTACAAAACAAAATATCCCGGTTTGACTTGAACGCTACTGGTATCATGGATAGCGATCGACATCAGAATTAATAAGCGATATTTGGGACATGAAGTTGTGAATATCCACGATATCCACGATAGTCGGCACGACACATAGTAATGTGGCTTGTATTTCTCTCAACAAGCACGTTTTAATATTCTTTTATTTGTCATCAATTAATTACACAATTAACGCTAAAAAGCCAGAAAAACACTGAGCTTAATGACTTAAGAGCAGCACTCTGCAAACTGTGCCAGCAGTCCGCACCAAAAAGGGTAGTGGTACAGTGGGTTCCGTCACACTGCAACATCCAAGGCAACGAGGAGGCAGACAGACTGGCAAAAGAAGGTGCAAGGCTACCACAAACAGATACCAGTATGACGTACGAAGAGTCAAAACGGCTTATCAAAGCCAGATACATGACCAAATGGGAAACCGAACAGACTGGTTACACCAAAAACGATGCCTATTACCAGTTGAACCGAAGAGAGCAGGTCGTTGTCTTCAGACTTCGCACTGGCCACAACAGACTGAGGTACCACCTATTCAACAAATTGAAGATAGGGTGTACCGACGAATGCCCGTGCGGTACTGGTAAAATGACCACTGAACATCTGCTGCAGAACTGCCCGACATACGAGGATCAGAGAGAGCAGATGTGGCCATTACCAGTGGAACTGCAAGACAAGATCTATGGTAGTGGCGAGAGCCTCAGGATGACCGCCGCTTTTTTCGAAAAAATAATGGTTACTGTCTGACTGCGTACGCAGAAGAAGAAGAAGAAGAAGAAGAAGAAGAAGAAGAAGAATTACACAATTAATAACCTAATTTCATATTGCGCACTTCCTTCTTGCAGCTTGTAAAAAATAACAACGATCCACAACTCATTAAATTAATTACAATCTCTCACAGACATACATATGTGAACGCTATTTTCCCCCTGATATTAGTCTATAAAATTTATCGCGCAATCTCAAAACCAAAGGCTACGTTTATCGTAGACCTTTGATAACAACAGAAAAAGATTAACCATGCTAGATAGTAAATTGAAATTCTATATATATAGACTCTGAATTAAATGTATAAATTATATTCAGTTATAATAGTAAACAAACAAAGTATCACAAACAATAAAATTAAAATATATACGTAATAATAAAAATCCATTTCAATATCGGCACACTAGGGTAGACGAGTCAACAATATACATATTACCAATATTTCCATTCTCCTCAAAGGACCCTGACTATGAGAGAGAATTATTAAGTGACAAAAGAAGTTTACATCCACTACTATAAAAGAAACCTCTTACTGCAACAGCTGTAGCCCCCAATCTGTACGCTAGGTATAAAGTCAGTTACCCATCGCAAGCGTTGATGACGTCATCATCGGATGTTTTTTGGTGTCTTGATGATGTAACTTGTACTGCATTTCGGTTACAGTGAGGAAGTAAATTCGCTGATCATTAACCCCACTCTAGGTGTACAATTTGCAAGTAAACTTACTGTGTCTCTGTATTGTAAAAGAAAACAATTTCGACCACAAGTAAGTAGTCAAGGTAATGTATATGTCGTTCAGCTACCTACAAAGCTTCTGGGTATGGTAGGTGAAAGTGCTGAGACTTGTTTATATATGTTTTTAAAATGCTAATTTTGTCTCAAAATTTTGCATTTTTCAATCAGCGTCCTTGAAGTCGTATATATATATATATAGATAGATAGATACACACACACAAGGGTCTTGTCATAAATCTTTACCCTGACTATGGAGGAGTAGGGAGAGAAAGTTGAAATTTGGCACATATGTAGCTCATTCAATTTTTATTGGATTTTGAGAAGTATGAATTTCTCTCCTCAACGGGTTTACCCGGTATGGTGCGTGGCGCAACACACCTTATTGACCGAATCTGCTACTCTAACGGTTTGTCAGAACAATGGAGAAATCAGAGGCCAAAACTGTGATAACATTCTTGATGTTGCAGGGAAAAACACCTACAGAAATACATAGGGAGATGGAACCAGTGTTTGAGGAATTATGTCCTTCGTATGCTTCTGTAAAAAACTGATGTGGACAGTGTAAGTGTAGCGCTACCATGTTGCTGATCTTCCAATATCCGGAAGACCATCCTCAGAGTGCAGCGATGAAAATGCTGCAAGAGTGAAGAAAATTATTGCCCTGATAGGAAAATGACAATTGCAGAAAGATCTAGGTCAGCAAAACTGAATGAAAGTACAGTTTTTAGAATTTTACACAACAGACTAAACAAGAGAAAAGTGTGTGCCCGCTGGGTCCCGCGTCTGCTGACATGTGAGCAGAAACAAACGAGGGTTGATTGCTGTGGCCAGTTGCTCAAAATGTGTCGGTCGAAAAACATGTTGCCGACCAAAATGACAGTAGATGGAGACTTGGGCTCACCATTATGACCCAGAATCCAAAATTTCCAGCATGCAGTGGAAAACCCCGGGCCAAGCCAAGAGCACAGAAATATGCAAGAAAAGGGATGCTGACCGTTTTTTTTTTGGGACGTCAAAGGTGTCATATTAAAAGATTACCTGCCTCATGTCAACGCAGTTAAAGGGCAATGCTATGCAGATCTCCTTACCAAACTAAGAAATACTGTGATCAGACAACGAGGGATAGCGCGCACTCAATTTCTGCCTTTGCTTCAAGACAACGCGCCCTCCCATAAAGCAAGGCTTGTGCTGCAAACAGCCAACGATTTGAATATTGAAATTCTTCTACACCCACCATATTCTCCGGAATTAGCTCCATCAGACTTTTTTCTTTTCCCAAAACTTAAAAAACAGCTGAAAGAAAATAATTTTGACAGTGACGAAGATGTCATACTGGCTTGTGATAACTGGTTTAGGTAAAAAAAAAATGTTACTTTATTCTGAAGGTCTTTTCAATGTCACGCAGATATGCCATAAAGGTATACATTCTGGCAGCGGCTACCTTAAGAAGGAATAATCACTGTGCCAAATTTCAACTTTCTTCTACTCCTTCATGGTCAGGGTAAAGACTTATGACAAACCCCTTGTTTATACAGATATAAATATCATGACCTTTGCAGAACGTCGCTTCTTATAGCCGCCCCCAATATATATATATATATATATATATATATACGAGATTCCATCGTTACGATGCGCAGATAGCACAGTGATACTATCGGGGGAGGGGTGGGGGGATGTGGAAGGGCTGGAGCAGCTACTTTCAGCCGTTAATGGACATAGTAAAGATCAAAACCTGTTCATAAACATAAATAAAACAAAAGATAATGACCACCGACAAAACACAATGTCAATATAAATTTACAGTGGGTGGTGAGGAAATAGATCAGGTCACACATTTTGAATATCTGGGCTCCAGAATTGACAAAAATGGCGACTGCTCGAAAGAAATCAGAAGAAGACTAGCCATGGCAGTGCAGAGACTGAACAGCCTGAAGAAATTAAGGCAGAGCACCAACAAAATGATAAAAGTAAAGGTCTTGACAGCATGTGTTGTTCATGTTGCAGCTTATGGCTGCGAATCATGGACGATTACCAAAACTTCCAGACAAAGAATCGAGTCCTTCGAACCAGAATGTCGTACCATCACTGCAGAGAAGCCGAGAAAATAAAGGGAGCAAAGAGATACCCCACTCACATGCATATGCTACGTTTCTGGCAGGACGTAACGATCCTGGGAAACAGACACACTGGACTGCCTCTCTTCCGGGTTAGTACAAACCAGTACATAGTCCATATCATATCTCATCTATCATCACCGCACCCTACAGACACGAGTAGTAAAGACTCGTTAGTCCTGTAAGACAACTTCCACAAGAGAGACAACTCTGATCACAAACAACTGCTGCCTTGCAGATAGGCTGGGGACAGCCAAAGGCTAAGGAGGGCATCCCCACAGAAACGCCTGTTGAAATCGGATGCACTGGGCCACAGGCTTAACGAAACAGTGCAGCGTATATCGCAGTATGATGACAGTACAACCCTACAGAAAAAAGTATGGCGCTCATCCTGTGGAGTTCCGCCAGGCAGCGAGAGTGCCGGGCCTCACGCCTCGAAGGGGCCCACCCTTGACTACTGGTGGTCACCCACCCATGTGTTGTGGAGTCGAGGCACATGGCTATGGGGCAAAATCTATTGACCAAAAACACAAGACCCTCAGAATACTACAGTGGAATGCGGAGGATGTCATTAACAAAAAACTCCCCCTAACACATCACTTGCATGAAGGTAAGATTGATGTGGCATGTATCCAAGAAACGCACCTCAACAACAACCACAAATTCTCAATCAGAGGATACCAGACCTTCCGTCTGGGTAGAGAAGGTCACAAAGGAGGGGTTCTGATACTGACCCGTAACTGCATACCGAGTAGCGCGGTATCTGTCAATCACACCGGACAAGCAGAAATTGTAGGAGCTGACATAATGGCTCAAGAGACGAAGATCCGCATCTTCAACCTGTACGGACCACCAAACAAAGACCTATCGCTCTCGAGTATGGAAGTCAAAGACTCCAACTGCATAGTAGTTGGAGACTTCAACAGCCACACGGAGAGATGGGGATACTCGGACACAGACAGCAGAGGTGACGAAGTGGAAGATTGGGAGATAGACACAAATCTCTATCTAATCAATGATAGCCATAGCTTCTATTCTAGAACATGGCATACCACCTCTACTCCAGATTTGGCCTTTTCCACGGTGGACATTCACCATAAAATAGACCGCCAGGTGCTAAACCAATTGGCAGGTAGCGACCACAGGCCAATTAGGCTAGAAGTTGATATAGAAGTAGGCCCACAGGAAACAAAACCGCTCCCACGTTGGAATTACAAACGAGCCGACTGGGACAGATTTGCAAGCCTGACAGATGGGCTGTGTGAAACCATCAACACACGGAATAACAAAATGAAGCACATGGTGGAAAGCCTAAGCAAAGCAATAATGCAAGCTACCACTGAAACCATCCCAAGAAAGGCAAGGAAAAATTATAAGCCCTATTGGAATGATGATTTGCAGAAAGCGGAAGACGCAGTCACAAATGCTAGGAACAGGGCAGAGCGAGAACAATCTATGGAGGCAAATATCGCCCTCAAAGCCACCACGGCGAAATACAAATACACTCTAAACCAAACAGCAAGAGAAAGCTGGAAAAATAAAACAGAAAGCCTCAATTTAGACAAAGAAGGGAACAAACTATGGAAGCTAATCAGAGCCATGAATGACGGAACTCCATCAAACAAACAAATTACAATCAAGCAGGGTGACAATATGCTCACTGGAAAAAAAGCAGCAAACGCCTTTGTTGAACATTATGCCAGAGCAAACTACATTGATGTCCCTGCAGATAGGCATACAGACATTAGTGAAGAGCAAAAGGGGCACGACATATATGGTACCAGAAGAGCATATGATGGCAAAATTAACAATGAATGAAATGGAAGAGGCCATGAGAACATTAAAGAAAAGGAAATCTCCCGGAAAAGACGGGATAACAAACGAAATGTTGATGGGGCTGGGCCAAACAGCAAAGAGGAAACTGAACCAAAGCTGGAAAAGGGGTATTGTACCACAGGCATGGAAAGACGCAGTACTTGTACCAGTACCAAATAAAGGAAAAGACAAAACATATCCAAATGGATACATGCCTATCAGCCTACTGAGCTGCGTAGGCAAACTGATGGAACGTATGATAAACACCAGACTGATGTGGCATCTGGAAGAAAAACACATACTAATTCCACAGCAAGCAGGCTTTAGACAGCACAGATCCACTGAGGATCAGGTCATCCTCATAGCCCAGGAAATAGAAGATGCTTACCAGGAGCAAAAACACACAGTAGCGGTTTGGGTGGACCTAGAAAAGGCATTTGACAAAGTCTGGAAAGATTCAAGCTAAGAAGAAGTGAAGTTTGTGGGAAAATGTGCAAATGGATCAGTCACTACCTCAAAAACAGAACGGCCAGAGTTTAAGTACAAGGGCAGATGAGCAAAAAGGTGATACTTGAGCAGGGAGTACCCCAAGGGGGAGCACTGTCACCCACACTCTTCCTGGTGTATATAAATAACATAACAGAGAATATACCAAGAAGAGTCTATAGCTCAATGTTTGCAGACGATCTGGCTATGTGGACCTCTGAAAAGAATCTCACCATAGCAAGAAATCGGATGCAGCAGGCCCTAACATCGCTGGAAGAGTGGGCGAACTCATGACTGATCAAAATAGACGAGAAAAAAACGACATGTACAATATTCTCGCTATCAAACAAACCCAAAAACACCAAATTAAGTCTTAACGGCAAATACCTGCGGCCAAACGACAACCCAAACTACATGGGAGTCACATTTGATCGGCGCATGACATGGAAAAGTCAGATCGAGAGAAACCGAATGAGACCCAGAGAAAGAATGGTAATCATGAGGAAACTTGCTGGCACAAGCTGGAGAGCAGACGAAAGTATACTAAAGAAACTGTACACTGGAAGAGTGAGACCAGTTCTCGAGTATGGCATTGCGGCATGGACAACAGCAGCAAAGGCGAACTTCGATAAAATTAGCAAACTCCAAAACCAAGCCATGAGAGTTATAACAGGAGGCATGAAGTGAACGCCAATTGTAGAACTTGAAAAGATTACAAAACTGTAATCCATGACCGACAGAAGAGACTTCAGAGCCCAGCAGCAGCCAGAGAAACTCCGAAGACTGACTGACCATCCAACGCACCAGAGACTAATCAATTTCGGAAATGGGAAACTAAAGCGGAGAAACTTTGCAGAAATAGCCAAAGCAAAGATGCACGAAGACCTCTTGAACGCACTAACAACACCAAAGTCCATCCCTACTGTACGAAAACCTACCTGGAGGCAGCATATATTTCCAGAGGTGGTAGAAAATATACCAGGTATTGGAAACAAAAATTGTCAGACTGAAAAAGAAAGAAGAGATTCTACCATGAGCTACAAAACGAAAAACTACCCAAGCATGGACTGGACCCATGCATACACCGAAGGTTCTGTAACAAACACAACACAGAACGGAGGGGCAGGAGCATTTCTGAACCTACCAAATGGCAGAAAAATAACACTGTCATTCGCTACTGGAAAATACACAAGCAATTTCACAGCGGAGGCAGAGGCACTGAGGGCGGCAGTGGAAGAAATGGTGACACATAAAGAAAATGAAAGCCATATAGTCCTGCTTACAGATGCTCTCGCCGTAGTCACAGCGTTAAAAAGCCAGAAAAACACTGAGCTTAATGACTTAAGAGCAGCACTCTGCAAACTGTGCCAGCAGTCCGCACCAAAAAGGGTAGTGGTACAGTGGGTTCCGTCACACTGCAACATGCAAGGCAACGAGGAGGCAGACAGACTGGCAAAAGAAGGTGCAAGACTACCACAAACAGATACTAGTATGACGTACGAAGAGTCAAAACGGCTTATCAAAGCCAGATACATGACCAAATGGGAAACCGAACATACTGGTTACACCAAAAACGATGCCTATTACCAGTTGAACCGAAGAGAGCAGGTCGTTGTCTTCAGACTTCGCACTGGCCACAATAGACTGAGGTACCACCTATTCAACAAATTGAAGATAGGTGGTACCGACGAAAGCACGTGTGGTACCGGCAAAATGACCGTTGAGCATTTGCTGCAAAACTGCCCGACATACGAGAATCAGAGAGAGCAGATGTGGCCATCACCAGTGGCAACACTAGACAAGCTCTATGGCAGTGTCGACAGCCTCAGGATGACCGCTGTTTTTTTCGAAAAAATAAAGGTTGATGTCTGACTGCGTACGATGAAGAAGAAGAAGAAGAATCATAATGTTACAGAGAGATCCTCGGAATACCCTGGAGAGAGAAAGGGGCAAATAGGGACATTCGGCAAGAGTTGAGCATAGAGGAGAACTGGTTTATCGGTTCCATTATGACCAGAGGGTTCAAGTGCTTTGGTCGCATCGGAAGACACATCGGTCTCGAGAGAACGGTGATGGAAGGTATGGTGCCAGGCAAAAGAGGACGGAGTAGACCAAGAAGACGATGGCACCAAGATATCCAAGAATGCCTGAGAATGACTGTGACAAAGGCTGGAGTTTTGGCAAGGGAACGAGTTTATTTCAGACGGACTGTGATGGGAGCGATGTTCTACAAAGGACATGCTACATGATGATGATGAAATATACACATCGTCTGTTAAATTTTTTAATTCAGCAATATGCAAACATTTCTTTGCAGTTGACATCAGTTAAAAATCAGCAAATTCAGTTGTATATTTATCTGTCTTTGATATCTTTATGGTTTCCTCTCGCTGCTTCTCAAAGTTGGACCCATCTGTCGTGGAAGACTCAGTGGGTAGCCAAGGGGCTTTATAAGTTTTGGTGATAACCTTTTTATACTCTACCTTGGAATACCACGAATGTTTGATTATATCAGCGGTTCCAGCCTTCAGGTTTCCGTAGCGTTTAGTAACATCTGGCTTCAACGGAATACATGAAATGACAAAAAATAGTATGTTCTAATGATACTAGGATACATTTGGATACATCGGGATACAAAAAATAATAGAAATTGGATGTTTTAATGATACCAAGATATAGCTTGATACAGCAGAATAAGTAAAATAACAGAAATAGAATGTTCTAATGATACAAGGTACAACTGGCAAAAACATAATACATACAATAACTGGAATAGACAATTCTAATGACAGCAAGTTACAATTTGATACAACATAGTATATTACAATAACGGGAATATACAAGTCTAATGATACCAAGAAACAATTGGCTACAACAGGATACATACACAAACTGGAATATGATATTTTAATGATAAAAAGATTCAACTGGATACAACAGAATACATACAATAACAGAAATGTAAAATTCTAATGACGTCAAGATACAACTGGATACAACATAATAAACACAATAAAAGGAACAATATTATCATTTAATGAATAGGGGACGGCATGGGCTAGTAGTTAAGTGACACGGCTCACAATCCGAAGGTGCTGGGTTCGATCCCCATCACACCACCGGCTGTTACCCCGGGGAAGCAAACCCTTAAAAATTGCAGGAGGAAGCAGTCCCTTACATAAAATGCATGCCGAAGTCGGATGCACTGGGCTGATGGGCTGACAGGCGCAAAATAAAAACATAGTGCAACACACACACTGCCTTTGAGAACGCAAAAAACAAACAAACAACACATATGTTTATTAAATATAAACAATTATGCAAATAAAGTAAATATTTAAAAACTAGGTTTTTCGGTTTAAGCTTTTGAATGACCTGTCCAAGATCCATCAAAATTAGATAGATTAACAGGTCACACTAGTAGAGACTGTGTAGACAATTTCAACTCTCTAGGTTATGAGGAAGTTGGTTAAAATAGGAGAAATAGAAGTCCACGCGTACAAAGGTCATGTCAAGTTGAACACAATCTTGTAATAACGGAGGAAAGGTAAACTTTTTGTAAACGAAAGAATATTGTCTTGTATGATTACAAAGGAACAAATCTCATTTTGATCAATATAATAATATATAATAATAATATAAAACGATTTACTACTTCTACCCTTGTTCCTGTTATACTATGGGGTTAGACGATATTTTTTGTGTTTGTGGCTTATAATTTGTAGAAGACGGGATAGTTCAGTCCCCCACACGCTTAAGTCCTTTCTTACATGTCTTGAATGTGACAGCGTAACTATTCATTGCTCTCTGTCAAGCGCCGGAAACACACGAATGATGGATGAAAGAAGCAAACTAATTGAGCCAAAAAATGAGGCCGACGTTGAAGCATAGTGAATGAGCTGACAGCAGCCAGCAACTCATTGCTGACTGCTGCAGCAAGGTCAGCGAACCAAAGCTAAGATCCTGTTCCTCCTTCAAGCGATTGCCCTGGAAACAATTTGTGGTCTGGCTAAGACAATGGGCAGCGCAGTGGGAGGCTAACCCGACACCGAAAAAGTGAGTTGAAATCGGATGTTTCTGGCCGAAAGGTGCAGATATCGCTGCCTCGCTGTAAACTAAGACACGCCACAGGACCCTTTTTAGGACAAACGCAGAAGAAAAAGAAGAAGAAGAAGAAGAAGAAGAAGAAGAAGCCAAAGAAGCAGAAGAAGAAGAAGAAGAAAGAACAAAAACGAACTATGAAATACATTTAAGCATGGGCTATAAAATAATCTTTCTATCCACACCCAGGGGGAACTGGGACGCTAGTTCGGTCAGGCACAACATACTGACCAGGACGTCGACTCAGGGTCAGGCACAACATTCTGACCTAGACGTCGACTCAGGGTCAGGCACAACATACTGACCAGGACGTCGACTCAGGGTCAGGCACAACATACTGACCAGGACGTCGACTCAGGGTCAGGCACAACATTCTGACCTGGACGTCGCCTCAGGGTCAGGCACTTCGATTCATATTCTCTTATGAAGGCTGCACGGATCTAGCCTGTTTCCAGGACCGCCACTTGTAGGCGAATAGGGTCTTGCACAGTTCTGGTTCGCTGTAGTAGTAATACTTTTTCTCGCTCACCTCGCCTTCCGTACGCGGTACATTGATGCTCTATCTAGTTGGTAAAGTGAAAGGTAGTCCCGTAGCAGACACTGAGTTGGGGATGAAGTGTTAAATACTTGCTTGTACTAGGTTGCATATTATTATTAGGTGATGTGCCCAGTTCCCTTCATCGGTGTCTTACCTTACATAAAATTCAGGTACCAATTTACATCTGGGTTGATTGAAGCGTTTCAATAAAGGAGTTAGAACCAAATATATCTGCTTCGAGAAGAGAGCTCTCTGCCATTCGGATTTACTCGTTATAAAACTCGTTATAAAACTCGTTATAAAACTCGTTATAAAACAAGGTTGCAAGAAATAGGATTAAGATATATTTATTCTTTTGTTGTTGTTATACATCCAGCAACACTTTTGCTCCCGCCCTTCGGCCCACTGTTACGTAATGGTATCTGCACGTGCTTGTTAGTTGTTTAATTCTATACGGTTGTTGTTTGGTACCATACACAATGTTCCATTTATGACCTTGGAGGAAGAAGCATTAACCTGACATCGTTAAGTGACGTGTAGTCAAAGAGATGGTGATGAGTGTGCTGTAGTTGAATTCTGTTGAGGTGATTTGTTAAATGGAATATCGTGGGTTAATAGCCGGACACTCTTTCTCTTAACCCTCCTTCTCAGCTGATTGATCCTGTCATTCGGATTATGACTTCCTGCCGAACACGGATTTGATGGACCAAAAGGTGCAAAGATCCCAGTCAAGCTCGAAACTACGACACAACGCATTCAATTCTCCGGACTACATCCTGCTACTTGCAAAGCCCTGTTCAGGGCTTGGTAACAGGAGATTGAGAACGAACTCAGAAGAAGAAGAATAAGGATTATGGTTTGCTATGTTTGTAGAGCAACCTATAGTATGTAAACTGCCAAGAAAATAATGAAAAGTAAGAAAAAAAGTAAGAAAAAAAGTAAGAACAAAAAACAATATCTTGCATAGAAAGCCAAAATATTTTGACCACATGAAATGCCACAATGACCTGGAGAGAACGATACTGGAGGGTATGGTGCCTAGAAAGCGGGGTAGAGGCAGACACAAGACATCACGGAGGTCCCGAAGATGACAGAGAGAGAGGAAGGAGTTCTGACTAGAGATCGAGTCTTACAGATCGGCTTTTTAAAGAGCGACGTTCTGCAAAGGACATGCTATATGATGATGATGTTTGTAGACCTTTCTCCCTGTATTTGTCGTAGACAAATGCTCAGCAGGATTTATTTATACTGTCTTATGAAATGCCTGAGCGTTTGTAAAGTTGTTGCTGTACACTGTTATGCTCATCTTGATCCCTACTTAGCTCCCCTGTCCTACTTGTCATTTCCAGGTGTATCCACTTTATATCTATTCTGACGGCATAGGAAATTATATAACGGTGAGCATTACAATGTTGATGGGATCAAAGGAAATGGGCAGGAGCTTGAAACAGTGACCCATTTAAGTATCTAGGCTCAACCATCAGTTGTGAGGGATCAAAACCAGAGGTCTTGACCAGAATAGCCAATACCACAGCAGCGCTTGCACGATTGGAACATATTTAGAAAGATAAACGATAGTCCCTCGCCATTTAGGCCAAACTAATGCGCTCACGGGTTCTTTAGATATTCCCCTACGCCTGCAAAACATGGACCATTGCAGAAGATCTCCATAGAAGAATTCAGGACATGGAGATGAAATGTTTTAGAAGACTCCTAAATATCCCCTACGAAGACCGTATCACAAATGACGAAGTACGACGAAGAATCGAGAATTCAAGTAGACTGTACGACGACCTCTTCACAACGATCAAAAAGCAAAAGCTTCTTCTGCTTCTTCTTCTTCTTCTTCTTCGTTCATCCTCAGATCAAGATTCCGGTTTCTCTTACAAAGAGATACCGTTATTTGTAAGGCTGTTTCATCTCCATACATATTTGTCTCATATCTGCCTCACGAGGCCAGTATTGTTATCTCTTTTCTTGCGTGAGCGTGCAGCTTTGTAGGATGTGTTCTACGGTCATGATATACTCCCCACATGGGCACCTGTCATCTGTCCCAATCCTAATTTTGTTGTAAAAATGACTCTTGAGTCTGTTCTGCCCAGTTCTCAGTCTGAAAATGATGACTTGCTCTTCTCTAGTTAAGTTATAGTAGCTGTGATACTCAGGTCTGTTTGTGGGGATGCTCCTCCACTTAAAAAAAAAAGGCGAAAGCTGACTTGGTATGGCCACATCTCTCAATGTCCAAGATCTTTGACAATACGATACTATATAGCACAGCACAAGGCTAGTGAAGGTGGTGACGTACTAGAAGATGATGGGGAAAAAGACATCCATGAATGAACTAACTTACGAGTGAAAATGCACAAAAAACAACCACAGACAGAGATATAGGTAGCACTTGAATATGGAGACGTCAGCAGAGGTGTTCCAACAATCTCAAGAGGTCAGGGGATGAACTAGAACTGAACTGAGAATTACAAACCTTTTCTTGTCTATGACTTGGCTTTTCTATTCCATAGTCGCAACCAGGTGCACAATAAAATAAGTATTCCCTATGAGAGGCCAAGAAATTTGAACTGAGAATACAGAGAGGAGAAACAAAACCATCCACCGATTATGAGAACAGATGAAATAACAATGAGATTGTGTTGGGAAACAAGTTATCTACAAAATGTGGAATCTTTCATATATCTTGAGAACAATATATACAAAGTAGGAGGTACAAAAACAAATATCAAAATAATAATACTAAAAGCGAAAGGAGCTTTTAGTGAATATGGAAACACGTGGATATCGATTTAAATTAAATCAGATGCAAAAAAGAAAAATATTCATTTCCAATGTTAAGTCATTTCTATTATATTATTGTTCTATAACACACGGAGCTACAACAACTACAACCAAAAAGGTACATACTTTTATAAATGGATGTATGTGCAGAATAGAGATTGAAATGCCCAATGCTACAGGAATGTCCATTATATAGGGAAATGAGATACCGGACCTGGCCAAAGGGTGCGGAGCTGAAACAAAAGCTGTGGGGCAGCCGCTGAAGACTACAGGCTTCATCATGGCGACTGACCTGCAGATATAGCAGGACCAAAAGATCCTAAGCGCAAAGAAAAATAGATTGAAATGGTATGCAGCGATCACTAATGTGGAAAAACCAGTCCGATATCTTTAAAACATAATTTGAGAAGAAAGTCCTTGCGTTGGATAGGACGAACCTTAAGTAACCAGAAGACAGCATAACAAGACAGACTGTGTTCTGAAATCCCAAAGACAAGAGAAGTAGAGGCAGATTCAAACACATATGAAGAAGAGAGCTAGGAAACACGCAAAATGGGGACATAACTGGGTCGGACGATTCAGGATAAGACGACGACGTGACGTCGTTGATGACTTGTGCACCACAGGAAGCTGAAAGGTTTTGATGAATTGGTTTATTATTATTTGGATAAGATCACATATATGATACCCATCATCCTGTGTTCACACTTCTATCAAAGGATGCAGAAGTTTTCTTCTCTTCTTCTAGTTACTTGACGTTCTTACAGGTTGGAATAGCCGACCCCGTTCTAAAATAAAACTTTCTTTAGTCGTCTTTTTCGATGTGCCCGGCGGGTTGAAATGTAAACATCCCCCCCCTTCAAATTCCGATAAAACACTGGCGATCTTATCGTTAAAAATGAAATTAAACTTATATTGTTGCTAATTTCTATTTCTAATAACAATACAGCTATAAATATGGCGCCCCTCCAAATCTGGCTACCAGAGAGACATCGCCACGCCTGAGTCCCTGAGAATAGGGTCCAGGGACCCAAAAGAGATTATCTTACAAAGGGTACCTCAATTAGTTTTGAGACCAAATCCACTGAAGTCCCCTTAAACACAGTCGGGAAATTTAGATTGCATTCAACTATCATCTCATAGAGTCGTATGGGTGTCTTGTGATCAAACGGGACATAACCTGTGCACAGAAAAATTCAAAAAAATAATTTGTACAACGGTATGATTTTATATCAACATGAACAAAACGAACATAGCAGATTGACATAACAGATCGAATGACCATTTAAACAGGCTGACATTGGCTCCATAATCCATGTGTAAATTTGGACAAGCAGCACGTACAGCCGAATATATCCTAAACGGCTGTTATAAGCTTAGCGAATTGTGTACTGAGCACTGGACCGCGGAAACGAACCTCAATACATAGCTGTTTAACAGTTTTAAAGAACTCACTACTACAATAACCTTCATCTAGAGAACTGGGGAACGAAGACTAGTCCAGTCAGGCACAACATCTTCTTCTTCTTCTTCGTACGCTGTCAGACGTCAACTTGAACTTGTTCGAAGAAAGCAGCAGTCATCCTGAGGCTGTCGACACTGCCATAGAGCTTGTCTAGTGTTGGCACTGATGATGGCCACATGTGCTTTCTCTGGTCCTGGTATATCGGGCAATTTTTCAGCAGATGTTCAGCTGTCATTTGTACTACAGGTGCATTCGTCAGTGTCACCTATCTTCAGTTTATTGAATAGATGGTACCTCAGTCTATTGTGGCCTGTGCGGAGTCTGAAGACCACGACCTGCTCTCTTCTGTTCAACTGGTAATAGGCATCATTTTTTGTGTAGCCAGTATGTTCTGTTTCCCATTTGGCCATGATTAACCTTTTGGACTATTCGTATGTCACACTAGAATCTGGTTGTGGTAACCTTGCACATTCTTTTGCCAGTCTGTCTGCCTCCTCGTTTCTTTGAATGTTACAGTGGAATGGAACCCACTGTACCACATCTCTTTTTGGTGTGGACTGCTGGCATAGTTGACAGAGTACTGCTCTTAAATCATTAGGTTTTGTATTTTTCTGGCTTTTTAGTGCTGAAACCACGGACAGCGCATCGGTAAACAGGACTATCTGGCTTTCATTGCTTTCGCCCGTCAGCATGACTTCTACTGCAGCTTTCATTGCCTCTGCCTCCGCTCTGAAATTGCTTGAGAATTTTCAATTGCTACTGACAGTACTATCAACACAACTGCTAGCACAACATACTGACCAGGACGTCGCGTCAGGGTCAGGCACAACATACTGACCAGGACGTCGCGTCAGAGTCAGGTACAACATACTGATCAGGACGTCGCGTCAGGGTTAGGCACAACATACTGACCAGGACGTCGCGTCAGGATTACGGACAATACACTGACCAAGACCACAATTTCTCTTAACTTAACAATGTGTTTATACTGGTTTAGAAGACTCATCAGAGTCTGTAGACAACCAATCACATCTGCATTATCATGCTCTAAAAACTATGCACATCCAATCTATTCTTAAATGCATTAACTGTTTATGCCTCTACCATCTCCTGGGGTAATGCATTACAAGCATTCACCACTCTCTGACTAAAAATATATTTCCTAATATCCAATCTGGACCTTTCTTTAGTTAATTTGTATCTGTGCCCTCTTGTTCCCGTTAGTGGTTGTATTTTGAAGAAAAAAAACTTGTTATAATCTAATTTTACCTTTCCCATGATTATCTTATAAAGGCAAGGCAAAGGCCGCCGTCCATTGTAGACGATCATGGCATAATTTATTTACTAGCGATATTTTTAGGAAGGGTTAACTGCGCTACTTTTTATCCTCACTCTCTCGTCTCGAGCCGCCCGACCCAAGTGGCAAGTCAAGGACAAGACGACTAGGAGGTGGCTACGAGATGCAGGGGACTCTGCATCAAGCAAACGTGAAAAAGACGGCTGAGTCCGGAGTCGAACCCACACCACCTGATCACGCTGCTGACAGCTTAAC
The DNA here is from genome assembly GCA_036924085.1 of Ariolimax columbianus. Classification (NCBI taxonomy): domain Eukaryota; kingdom Metazoa; phylum Mollusca; class Gastropoda; order Stylommatophora; family Arionidae; genus Ariolimax; species Ariolimax columbianus. The sequence goes on from JAVGWX010000008.1 coordinate 22,049,975, forward strand.
CACTTCACCACGGAATCCCTAAATGTTATTTAATAAACCTATATTAAGTCACCTCGAATTCTTCTCTTGTCTAGACACTGTAGGCCGATTCTTCTAAGTCTTGCCTCGAACTTTAATTCTGGAATCCCACTAACTGTTCTGTCGCTCTTCTTTGTTTCCTTTCGATGTTTATATCTCCTCTACGATAAGGACTCCACACCTGTACACAGTACTCCAATCTAATGCTTTATACAGTTTGACAATCACTTCCTTGCTCCCATTTTTAATATTTCTTTTTATCAAACCTAACATTGCATTTGCCTTATTCCTGCTACCCGGATTTGCTCATTCATTTTTCCTGTATGCTCTATTATAACCCATAGGCCCCTTTCCTTATCGATTATGTAGGGTTCCCTGGAAACAGGCTGTTTTTAAGGCAATCTGGCTGACGAGATGTGGATTGACGTGATCCTCGTAGTAGTGAGCGCCACGCAGATGAAGCCAAGCATAGCACAATCGCCTGGAAGACCGTGGTTCACCTTCATCAGCATGCTGGCGATGTGAAGAAAGTTACTACAACCCGCCACTTAACGTCCTTTTCAGTGCGCACCCAAGAGTATACTCACTCATTGTGGGCATGAAACAACAACAACATCGACAACAACAACAATAACAACAACACCATCAACAACAACAACAAAACGTCAGAACGTCCTGTTCTGGACGAACATCGAAGAAGATTAATACTATTATTATCCCGCCGGGTTCCATTGAGAAGCAACAAGACAGTTCTCTTGTTACAATCGTATGTATTTGACAGCTGATGCATGACCTTCTCTAGACTGAAGATGGCCATGGCTGATAGCTGTAACGGGGCATTTCATGTTGTGTTAAAGGGAGGTCAGGTCGATATAATTTTATTTGACATAAATAAGTACAGACTTAGATACATATTGTTGTTGTTGTTTAATGCCCATAATGAGCAAGTTTACTCTTTTGCCCGCTCTTAAAAGGACGTTAAGTGGCAGGTTGTAGTAGCTTTCCTCACATCCTGAGCATGCTGATGATAGTGGACCATGGTCCTTCACGCTGTTGTGCTATGCTTGGTTTCATCTGCGTGGCGCTCACTACTACGGGCATCACGTCGATCCACATCTCGTCAACAAGGCTGTCTTGAAAACAGCCTGTTTCCAGAGAACTCTACATGGAAGAGAGATTGTGGTCTCGGTCTGTATATATTGCCTGACTCTTACTCGACGTCTGGTCAGTATGTTGCGCCCGAAAGGACCACCGTCTCGGTTCCCTTGAGATAAAGATGGAAGTGTTGAACAGATGGGAATATTCAGTTTTGCGAAGGGTTAGAGTTAGGTTTAGGATTAGGTTTAGGGTTAGGTTTATGGTTAGGTTTATTCTTCTTCTTCTTCCTCGTTCGTCTTACGATCTCAAATTTAATGACTCTAACGAAGGCAGCAGTCGACTCAAGGCTCTATACGCTTCCGTACAGCTTCTCGTGGAAGGACACTGGATGTTGCCAAATGCTACTTATTTTGTCGGTATACAGTGGACAGGACTGCAAAATATATTCTGCCTTCATGGGGGCTGTGCCGCAGGCACAAAGGTCTGTAGTGCCAATCTTGAACTTGTTGTACAGATGACATCTAAATCTGTTGTGACCTGTGTGTAGCCGGAGAATTATCACCTGGTCTTGCCTGGAGAGCTGATGGTAGCCATCGTTTTCTATGTGGCCAGGGTGGTTTTTTTTCCATTTTGTACTGTAAGTTGCCCTGATGAATGCTTTTGTCTCATTGTATGTGATTTCTGTGTCACTCTGCTGCAGCATTCCTCCCTCTCTGGCGAGTCTGTCTGCCTCCTCGTTGCCTGGAATGTTGCAGTGGGCTGACATTCACTGAACTGTGCTTTTTTATTAAGCAATGGGACAGGCGTTCGAGCGAGTCTGCCAGAGCACCGAGTTCATTTTTGTGCTGGTTCTTGAGCGCAATTAACACTGCGAGGGCGTCTGTGAAAATAACCACGTGCTTTTCTGCCTGCTCCTTATGGACGATAAGGGTTTCAACTGCTTGTCTCAAGGCACTGGCTTCGGCACTGAAGTTGCTGCAGCGTCTCCCAGTGGCAAATGCTGCTGAGTATACTTTGCTTTGGTTAAGTTTAGACTTAGAAAACATGGTTGTAATTACATCGCCTGACAGCATGAATAATATCATGTTGCCGTAGACACTGGATGCTATTCTCAATATCATATACCAACGTTGACAGATTAAAAAATGAATTGCTTAGAAGGCTGGAATTAACGGAAAGAAATCGTCGTCTACTATCGCAGAATTAAAAAAGTGGAATATTCTATGACGTCACTACATCAAACTCGGTGCTAAACATATTTTTTTTGGGTTTGGGATGAATTAAGGCACAAGTACCTGATTTTCGAGCCGGGTTCCACTGAGATTCAATTAGAGAGAAACTACAAGCAATGACTTACCTGCGATCATTTCGAATATGAGAATTCCAAATCCCCAGTAGTCCACTGACTTCCCATAACCTTTATTCAGAATCATTTCCGGGGCAATGTATTGTGGGGTACCACACAGAGTCCATGTAAAATGTGTTCTCTTAGCAAATCCAAGATCTGCCAACTAAGCAAGGATTGTGTATATAAATGCCAGATAAGTGTGGATTAGTTCGGTTTGAAACTACATTTTGCTAACAATTCTCACTTAGTCAGTCCTTGCACTACCGTTTTGGAATCTGGATGTATTTTTACAAGCTTTTATTTGAGATTTCAATTGTCCTTTAGGTAGACTTCTATTTCTCCTATTTTAACTTACTGGGAGAAGCATCAACGAAGAGTGCGTGGCTTGTGCGGTGACCATGATAATCATGGCTGCTACGAAGGCGATGGTTTGGATGAAATCAATGAGTGCCACACATTCTCAGTGATTCAATCAGGATGCTCAGGAAGGTGAAATCAGGCTGCGCGCGACTCCAGTGGTTAGAGTCGGTAGAGCGGTGAAGGTTACAGAGTTCATACTCGTTCCGGGTCATGCCGATCTCGAAGGCAGCGAGAGAGCTGATAGGTTGGCGAGTACAGCTACGGTGGCAGGAGGGAGATCAACGGACCGAGCTGATAGGTTGGTGAGTAGAACTACCGTGGCGGGAGGGAGATCAACGGACCGAGCTGATAGGTTGACGAGTACAGCTACGGTGGCGTGAGGGAGATCAACGGACCGAGCTGATAGGTTGACGATAACAGTTACGGTGGCGATAGGGAGATCAACGGACCGAGCTGATAGGTTGACGAGTACAGCTACGATGGCGGGAGGGAGATCAACGGACCGAGCTGATAGGTTGACCAGTACAGCTACGGTGGCGCGAGGGAGATCAACGGACCGAGCTGATAGGTTGACGAGTACAGCTACGGTGGCGTGAGGGAGATCAACGGACCGAGCTGATAGGTTGGCGAGTACAGTTACGGTGGCGGAAGGGAGATCAAAGGACCGAGCGATATCATAAACGCCGTTAGGGAAATCGGCTGGCAGGAAGATTCGGGATTTGATCCAGATGACGTACTTGGGGCGACTGGTTGAATTGGGTGTGAAACAAGAGGCGATGAGGAAGGAACACCATACGGGGATCGAAAGACCTCTGGTTAAGCAGCACCGGACCAGAACGGTTAGTCATTACGTGCAGATAGAGATACTGAGGAGGACATCTGAACGCGTATGAACTGTGTATCTGAGTGCGATGAAGATGATTCGGCCACAAGCTAACCAACTTAGCAATAACCCTAAAGCTAACATTTTGTAAACAGCCTCTATTAACCTCTGTAGTCTTAAAAATAGTAATACAAAATATTCCATAGCATAAATAAAACTTTGTCGGGGGATCAAGATACTGACCAGCGCATCAGCTGCAGTGGTCAGCGACCCATAGCCGACTGCTAGCGCCAGGGCCAGCGAACCAGAGCTGCCAAGACCCTTCTACACCTCCACGTGGTGATCCTGGATAACAGGCTGCAGCAGGGCAGAATGGCTAAGGAGAAGGGATCGAAGAGGGAATGCTGACCCGGTACTCAAAAAATGCTTGCTGAAGTCGGATTTGTTGGACCGGAAGGTGCAAATATAGCAGTCAAGTTGTAAACTACGACACAACGCATTCCCTTCTCTGGACTACATTCTGCTACTTAAGCCATTTTCAGGGTTTGGTAGTGGGAGATTGAGAACGAACGAAGCCAAGCCTAGCCAAACCTTGTACAAAAAGAAAGTAGTTGTTTATATCTACTTGTTGTGCATACTTAACTTAACGTCTTTAAACTGGTTCGGAAGACACTGCAGAGTCTGTATACTACCAGTTTCATTTACATTTCATAGATCTAAAAATAACTACGCACATCCAATTTATTCCTGAATGCATTAATTTACTATGCCGCCACTATTTCATGTGGCAATGCATTTCAAGCATTCTCCGCTCTCTGAGTAAACAAATATTTTATATCTAATCTTGTCGTATCTGTCATTAATTTGTGGCTATGCGCTCGTATTTTTGTAGGCGGCTGTACTTGGAAAAAAAATTATTAGAGTCTAATTGATCCTTTCCGTTGATTATTTTATAAACCTGTATTAAATCACCTGGAATTCTTCTCTTTTCTAGACACAGTAGGCCGGTTTATTGTTGATTTCTTTCAGTCGAGTGTGCTGACAAACAAATGATTGCTCAGCTCTTTATAAACAATACCCCATTTATTAGTGACAAAAAAAAATTGTGATGATGTTTAACATAAGATGCTTAGCGCATGTACTGCAGTGGTCAGTGACCTATAGTTGACTGCTAGCGTCAGGGCCAGCGAACCAGAGCTGCCAAGACCCTTCTACACCTCCGCGTAGGGATCCTGGATAACAGGCTGTCACAGGATAAGGAGAACGGATCGAAGAGGGAATGCTAACTCGGTACTAAAAAGTCGGATGTGTTGGACCGAAAGGTGCAAATATCGCAGTCAAGCTGTAAACTACGACATAACGCATTCCGTTCTCTGGACTACATTCTGCTACTTAAGCCCTTTCCGGGTTTGGTAGCAGGAGATTGAGAACGAACGAAGCCAAGGAAGCCAAGGAAGCCAAGGAAGCCAAGGAAGCCAATGAAGCCAAGGAAGCCAAGGAAGCCAAGGAAGCCAATGAAGCCAATGAAGCCAAGGAAGCCAAGGAAGCCAAGGAAGCCAAGGAAGCCAATATAAGACGCACAATATTTCTTATCCTCTCACGCTCAGGTCTACCTCATCTACAAATGACGGGTCCAATTCTTTCCAGTAATCCTGCTGAAGGTTGAGGTTTCAATCCGAAGCGGGAAACTAGATTTGATAGCAGACGAGGTTCAGGCGTACTATCCTTTTCATCAGGAAGCTGGGACATGGGCGAACCCACTCGTCCAAGTGTAGAGGTGCTACGGGTGGCGAAACTGGGTCAGTAGGCAAAAGTGGGTCAGAAAACAAACTTGGTCAGAAAGCGAAACCGGAAACCGCAGTACCACGCAGTTTTTCTTTCTTCAAGGATGAGGACCGGGCTAGTGACAAAGCTTCCGCCAGTTGACATGCATGGCAGAATACAGGCAGTGTTTGGTACCAAAAGTGTGGCGAAGACAACAGGGATGAATTGGACAACAGTGTTTAAAAAAGGATCCGAGTTAACGAAAGATCTTCCGAGATCAGGTCAGGCGCATATTGCTGCGTTAACTCACGTCCTTCTTTAAATATCGTTGTCCAGTTCTTCAGCTGATCAACTCTGGACGAATTCAGTATCACACCCGGCATGTTTTCAACGGTCTGCTGAGAAAACAATGAGTCCAAGGATAATGAACTTTTGCAAACTTGACGGTTGGTATGTGCTGTTTACACCAGAAGTGACGTCATCATGCTCATCGTATGTATGTTCACTTGTTGCAGTTTGGTTCGGTTTCATTTGAACACCCCTCGTATATGTTTATGAGTATATGCGTTTTAATGCATGTTTAAAGTTTGTATGGGTCTGTGTTTGCATTCATTGATGTATGTAAGTATTTATGAATATTTGTGTTAAGATTGTATGTGTATGTATCTGCATTTATGTATGTATGTGTTTGTGAATGTACGTGTTTTAAGTTTGTATGTGTCTCTGTATGTATGTGTTCGAGTGCTCCACGAGAGCACGACATGATATATGGTCAAGAATAGGATCACTGCCAGAAAAATACTGAACTTAATGATTTAAGAGCAGTACTCTGTCAACTATGCCAGCAGTCCGCACCAAAAAGAATAGTGGTACAGTGGGTTCCATCCCACTGTAACATCCAAGGCAACGAGGAGGCAGACAGATTGACAAAAAAAGGTGCAAGACTACCACAACCAGATTTTATTGTGACCTACGAAGAGTCCTAAAGGTTCATTAGGGCCAGATATATGGCCAAATGGGAAACAGAACATACTGGCTACACAAAAAATGATGCCTACTACCAGTTGAACAGAAGAGAGCAGGTCGTGGTCTTCAGACTCCGCACAGGCCACAACAGACTGAGGTATCATCTATTCAATAAACTGAAGATAGGTGGCACTGACGAATGCACCTGTGGTACAAGGAAAATGACCGTTGAACATTTGCTGCAAAATTGCCCAACATACGAGGACAAGAGAAAGCACATGTGGCCATCACCAGTGGCAACACTAGACAAGCTCTATGGCAGTGTCGACAGCCTCAGGATGACAGCTGCTTTCTTCTAACAAATTCAAGTTGACGTCTGACAGCGTACGAAGAAGAAGAAGAAGGATCACTGCCACACAGAGAACATGCAGCAAGAGCAACCAAAAGCTCAGTCGAACCACTCAAGAGTAGAAGATTCGCCAACTCATGCTTTGTTCTCCTCGCCAAACATTCATGTCAAAAGCGGGCTGTAACCGAGGAAATAAAATAACATAATTTGAATGAGTGTGGAGTGGTCCTCTCTTTGTATGAGACTAACTTAGCAATTACATGCAGGTACTATTTCATGGCACTTGAGCCTATAAGAACATCAACAACAGCAGCAGCAACAACAAGAACAAGAAAAAAGGCAACAGCAGCAACAACAACAACAACCATAGCAGCAAATGCAACAACAACAGCACCAACAGCAACAAAAACAAACTCAGCAGCAACAACAACAGTAACAACAGCAACGCCAGCAATAACAACAATAGCAATAACAGCGACAACAACAACAATAATATCAGCATCAAGAACAACTACTTCATCAGCAACACAATCAAAAACAACAGTAACACAACAACAACAACAGCAGTCGCAACAGAACAACAACAATAACAGCAACAACAGGAAAAATAACAGTAACAACAACATCAACATAACAACAACATCACCATAGCAACACTAACACCAGCAATAACACCACCCCTAACAACAACAACAATAACACACTGCGACTCACCTTACAGTAGCCGTGTCGATCAATAAGAATATTCTCTGGTTTAATGTCTCGGTAAATAATCATACATCCATGCAAGTACTGGAGAGCCAGAAGGACTTGATATGAGTAAAACTGTGCCCATTCTTCTGGCAAACGTCCCTTCTTCCTTTGGAGTGTAAATATACCATCAACTTTGATATGTATGTTTCTAATCGTGAGAGGAGATAACATCGATTGTGATATGAAAGTTAGTGTGTAATTTTGAGGGAGAGATAACATCGATTGTGATATGAAAGTTAGTTTGTAATTTTGAGGGAGAGATAACATCGATTGTGATATGAAAGTTAGTTTGTAATTTTGAGGGGGAGATAACATCGATTGTGATATGAAAGTTAGTGTGTAATTTTGAGGGGGAGATAACATCGATTGTGATATGAAAGTTAGTTTGTAATTTTGAGGGAGAGATAACATCGATTGTGATATGAAAGTTAGTTTGTAATTTTGAGGGGGAGATAACATCGATTGTGATATGAAAGTTAGTGTGTAATTTTGAGGGAGAGATAACATCGATTGTGATATGAAAGTTAGTGTGTAATTTTGAGGGAGAGATAACATCGATTGTGATATGAAAGTTAGTGTGTAATTTTGAGGGAGAGATAATATCATATGTAAAAAGAATATTTGTAATGTTGAGCGAAGACAACATAAAATTTAGAATGGATGTTTGTAATCGTGAGGGGAGACAACATAAAATTGAGTATGAATCTTGAGGTTAACAAGTGCGCAACTCTCCTTCACTAAAATCAAATTCACGAGCAAGTCACTTTGTAACCAACTTTTCACGAACGTAACTATCTAAGACGAAAAGAACAAAAATAGTGCCCTTGATATTTTATGCATGGAATATTTGTACCCTCATGGATCGAGCAGAAGCTGAAAGTCCTGAAAGAAGATCAGCTCTGATTGCCAAAGAGACTCGCAGGCCAGCCGCAATTGGAGCCGGCTATACTATTTTGGAGCCATCACACAAATATTAATAAAGAGGATCGGGGTTTTCGTGACAAAATGCTACAGAAGAATTATCAAAATACCTTGGGTAAAGAACACAACAAATATAACAATCCTGCAAGATCTGAGTGTTGTAGAGAAGTGGCTAAAAAAATACGTTATGTTTTGGAAACTGAGGTTTTTCGGCACATCAACAACCACGATGGACTGAAAAACGCAGTTCTGGAGGGCATTGTTCCAGACAGAGACTGAACAAGGCGAAGATGGACGCAAGACATCAATGACACCCTAAACATGAGCATGGAGTAGGTGAATAGACTGACTGCTGATCAATTTCCTATCGAATAGCTGTGATGAAAGCGATATTCTGCCAAGGACATGCTACATGATGATGCTGAAGGTCAATTAATATTTTCAAGAATAAATTGGATGCGCATAATTATTTTTAGATCAAGTGAATGTAAAGAAAAACAACAAACTGGTTGAAGTCTGCAGTCTTCTAAACCAGAATAAAGTCGTTAAGTTAAGTTACGTTAAGTTAAGAAGCGTTGAGGAAGCGACCTCGAGCTATGTCTGACGGGAGATCTCAATGTTAGTGACGAGGACTTACACCAGCGAACTGGTGTAGGAAGCTGGTTGCACACGTGGAAGACATCGAGCTGTTTTCGCTTTCCCTGCAATACCGTTCAGGTCTCGAAGCCATAATAGAAGATTAGAATGACACAGTATCTATAAAGGCGCAGGTTGGTTTCTATTGTGAGAAACTGCGTCAATCAGATTATGTTCAAAGTTGACACATGAAACCACAAGTAAAACCACCAGAAACTGAACGCTTTGATCAGGCTTCCTTCGAAGAGACTTGCTGGCGCGTTGGCACCTTGTTCTTTGACCACATGACCATTCTCCTCGCTCTATAAGAAGCATAGAAGCGTCACTACAGTTGGCCCCTAACAGGGAGCCTGAATCATAACATTTATTTACGCTCTTGCAGTGGTGGTTTCTGTAGGAATTCTTTTACTTGATGAAGTTGCTACCATCTGAAACAACCCTGTTTAATGCTTTTGGTCTGGAAGGTTACAGTGGTCATATTCCTTCTTGCACTGACACTACTCGGGTGCCGCACGATCCTGCTGAAGTTAATCAGGCCCTATCATGGCAGCAAGATGCAGTAGTCCGCTGCTTCTTTCCTTATCAATGTTGGGGTACTTGGCACCAATAATAGAGAGAACCGCTGAGATGAAAGTCGATGTAATTGTATGCTTCATATATTATGTTAAAGCGTTTGACAGGGTGAAACATATTGAAATTACCCAAATGTTGAAAAGTTTGCATACTGATGGTAAGGATTTCAAGATCATTCAGAACATGTATCGTGGAAGACTGGGGATGTAAGAAGTGACGTGACAATCAAGAGGGAGAATATAAACATATCTTCTTCTTCTTCCTCGTTCATCTTCAGACCTAAACTTCAATGACTCTAAAGAATGTAGCAGTCGACTCAAGGCTCTATACGCTTCCGTACAGCTCCTCGTGGAAGGACACTGGCTGTTGCCAAATGCTACTTCTTTTATCGGTATACAGTGGACAGGACTGCAAAATATGTTCTGCCTTCATGGGGGCTGTGCCGCAGGCACAAAGGTCTGTAGTGCCAATCTTGAACTTGTTGTACAGATGGCATTTAGGTCTGTTGTGACCTGTGCGTAAGCCGGAGAATTATCACCTGGTCTCGCCTGGAGAGTTAATGGTAGGCATAATTTTCTATGTGGCCAGGGTGGTTTTTTTCCATTTTGCACTGTACGTTGCCCTGATGAATGCTTTTGTCTCATTGTATGTGATTTCTGTGTCACTCTGCTGCAGCATTCCTCGCTCTCTGCCTCCTTGTTACCTGGAATATTGCAGTGGGCTGGTATTCACTGGACTGTGCTCATATAAAAAGGGGAATGAGGCAAGGTTGTGTTCTGTCCCCTGACCTGTTGTCACTGTACAGCGATTTTTCTTGAGAGACCTACAGACAGTGCCAGGAATATTAATTGGCGGAAAGAATATAAACAATCAATGAAATACTGATGATAGTGTGTTGATAACCCAGAAATAAATCGACTTGCAGGAAATGGTAAACACGGTAATGCAGCAAAGTGAAAACAAAGGCCACAGTTAAAATACAAAGAAACCGGAGGTGATGCTAGTGACTAAGAAACCGGAGGTGATGTTAGTGACTAAGAAACCGGACTCTCAAAAAATACTGCGTCAAAGCGAAGAGGACCGATTTGAGAAAAGTTAACACGTTTAAATACCTTGGCACATACATAACATCAGATGGAAGATGTAATTATGAAATAAAATGCAGAATAGCCCAAGCAAAATCCGTCTTCCAGACCATGAAGGGAATCTTGTGCAACAAAGCCTTGCCGCTGAAACTGAGAAAGAGAATCCTAGGATGCTATGTGAAACCAGTACTGATATATGGCAGTAAATCATGGACAGTCAGCAAACAAGCGCATATATCTTTGGAAACCACGGAGATGTGGTTTAACAGAAGAATGCTGCGAATCACATGGACTTCAAAGAAGACAAATGATAAGTACTCGCAGAGGCACAGACACAAATACAACTCAGTGCACTGATCAGAACAAGGTAATCATCCTTTTTCAGAAATGTTATGAGAAGTGGCGGCTTGGAGCACGCTGTGACAACGGGAACGAAAGCAGGAAAGAGAGACAGAGGAAGGCCAAGAGAGAAGATGTTGGACAGCCTGAGAGAATGGCACGGGCGACAATCAACAACAGAGTTGGTAAACGATACACGTGATAGAAGTTGATGAAATTCCATGATCACCAACGCCAACCAGCAAGACACCTGATGATGATGAGCAATCCCCCCCAATCCATAAAAGGGCATCACTTTGTCAAGGGGCGCGGGTGGTATGACTTGCGTGTTCCAGTAATTTAGTGAGCTAAACGAGTGTGTACGATTCATATAATTTTCTGGCCAAATATCATCCCGAACCGAGATACAATCCAGGAGACATGAACACCATCATAACCGCTAAACGCTAGAATTGGAAACGCGTGTGATGTTCCACTTCATAGCTGGTGAATGGAGCGCTAGCCTTAGTGTGGAGGTGGAATGCCATGTCCTAACAAAAGAATCAGACACCGTCAACAGAACTGACTTCCTGTGGACCCCACATGGAAGGCGGAAAGGGAGGCCGACCTAAGATAACTTGACAAAGAACCGTAGAGCCCGAAATGAAAATCAGGAATCACAGTTGAGGCACTGTTCAAAGGATGGCTGCAGTCCGGGTGAAGTGGGGGCAGTTTGTTGCGACCTATAAAAAGATCACCAGGTTACTGACCAAGGACTGACCTCTTAGTCAGACACTGATCTAGGACTGGCCACTTAGTCACTGACCAAGGACTGGTCACTTAGTCAGTCACTGACTAAAGACTGGCCGCTTAGTCAGACACTGGCAAAGGACTGGTCACTTAGTCAGACACTGACCAAGGACTCGCCACTTAGTCAGACACTAACCAAGGACTGGCTACTTAGTCAGTCACTGACCAGGGACTGGCCACTTAGTCAGTCACTGACCAAGGACTGACCAAGGACTGGCCACTTAGTCCGACACTGACCAAGAACTGGCCACTTAGTCAGTCACTGACCAAGGACTGGCCACTTAGTCAGTCACTGACCAAGGACTGGCCACTTAGTCAGACACTGACCAAGAACTGGCCACTTAATCAGTAACTGACCAAGGACTGACCATTTAGTCAGTCACTGACCAAGGACTGGCCACTTAGTCAGACACTGACCAAGGACTGGCCACTTAGTCAGTCAGTGACCAAGGACTGGCCACTTAGTCAGTCAGTGACCAAGGACTGGCCACTTAGTCAGTCAGTGACCAAGGACTGGCCACTTAGTCAGTCACTGACCAAGGACTGGCCACTTAGTCAGACACTGACCAAGAACTGGCCACTTAGTCAGTCACTGACCAAGGACTGGCCACTTAGTCAGTCACTGACCAAGGACTGGCCACTTAGTCAGTCAGTGACCAAGGACTGGCCACTGCAGACTGGATGACTTTGACGATTTTATTGTTGTTGCCCTTAAAGACACCACTAAGAGTTATTAATCATGAACCACTTTGCCAGTCACTGACCAAGAGGAGCTAAGGATGTGTGTTAGCAGGGCCAACATTAAAACACACCACGGCAACCATTGTCACCTACTAGACGCATTCAACCAGACAGTGAAGTAGGGATGTAAGTCAGTAGGAAAAGGAGACATCTTCCAACCCACAGAAGAAGAGAAGTGACTAAAACTCGTCGGACTAAGTAAGGTGGGGCATGGAGCCGGCTATCACATTCTGTGGAAACTTCTAAAATCAAGAACAAGAAAAGATGGCTATAGCTTTCCGTTGGACGAGTGGCTAAGGCAAGTCAATTCACGTCAATTTAAGGCAAGGCAGGTCAAGTCAATTCGTGTGATGCAAGTCATGTCAGTTAAATTCAAGTCAAGTCAAGACAGTTCAAATCAGTTAAATACAATTCAAGTCAATTCAATTGAAGTAAAAATCAAGTCAAGTGAAATCAAGTCAATTAAAATCAATTCAAGTAAATTCAAGTCAATTAAAATCAATTCAAGTCAAATCGAGACAATTAAATAAAATTCAAGTCAATTTAAGTAAAATGAAGTCAACTGAAGTCAATTCAAGGCAATTTAAATGAAGTCAATTCAAGTCAAATCAGGTCAATTCAAATCAAATCAAGTCAATTCAAGGCAAATAGGTCAATTCGAATCAAATCAAGTTAAATCAGGTCAATTCAAATCAAATCAAGTTAATTCAAGTCAAATTAGGCCAATTAAAATCAAATCAAGTCAATTCAAGCCAAATTAGGCCAATTAAAAAAAAATCGTTAAATCGTTAAATCAGGTCAATTCAAGTCAAATCTAGTCAAATTTTGTAAAACCAAATCAAATCAGGTTAAATGAAGTCAATTCAGTCAAATTAGGCTAATTAAAATGAAATCAAGTCAATTCAAGCCAAATCAGGTCAAATCAAATCAAGTAAAGTTGGTTCAAATCAATTCAAGTCAGTTCAAGTCAAGCCAATTCTAGTCAAGAGAACCCCACACCCCCCCCCCCCCTTCCCCCCACCCCACATGAGCGTATCAGCTTTGCGAGCAACTTATAAATGAACGTACCTAATAAGTGTAAACAGTTCACCGCCACAGGCAAACTCCATAACCATGTATAAATTGGTCGTGTCTTTGAAGGCCTTCACAAGTTTTATTACGAATGCGCAAGACACACATTGTAGAATCTTTTTCTCGTTCAAAGTGTGAGACACCTATTAAGAAAGATTGACAACTTGTGGTTACTCCCCTGTAATTACTGACTTTATTTAACTTTCCCGCCATTTTATGTCGTTAAGCGACCTGGCGAGCTTATCTCAAGCTGTCTTTTTTGGACCGAGTAAGAGGCGTGTTCAAATGAAACCGGACCTAACTGCGCCAAGTGAACATACGTACACGATGACGTCACTTCTGGTGTAAACTGCACATACCAACCGTTAAGTTTGCAAAATTGCATTATCCTCCGACTCATAGTTTCCTCAGCTGACCGTTGAAAACATGCTGGGTGTGATATGGAATCCGTCCAGAGTTGATCAGCGGGCGGTGATTCGGTTTCTAACAGCTGAAGGATGTCGACCAGTTGACATTCATCACAGAATGCAGGCAGTGTATGGGGACAAAAGTGTGTCGAAGACAACAGTGGAGAACTGGACAACGATATTTAAAGAAGGACACGAGTTAACGGAAGATCTTCCAAGACCAGGTCAGGCACATATTGTTGCATTAACTCACGTCCTTCTTTAAATATCGTTGTCCAGTTCTTCATTATTCTCTTCGACACACTTTCGTCACCATACAAGGCCAACATTTTGCAATGAATGTTTCCAACGATCTGCTGAGGAAACTATGTGTCAGAGGATAATGACATTTTTCAAACTTGACGGTTGATATGTGCTGCTTACACAAGAAGTGACGTCATCATGCGCATCGCACGTATATTCACTTGTTGCAATTTGATCTGGTTTCATTTGAACACGCTTCGTATTTTGCGTTGTTTGTTGAAAGTCCGTGTTGTTATAGGATTTTTGTTGTATGTCATTTATTCATCTGCCATTTCTTTGGTAGCAGGTTACAGTGGTTCTCCTAACATCTCAAGAGGTACTAGAGAAGGTGGCCAGGATCATCCTAGCTTTAGTACAATGTGATGCGTCTCAGTAAGCTCACTACTATGTAGATTACACTGCCAGCCCCCATTTCGTTAGCCAAACTGCAAAGAAACAACTTGGTTCTATGGAGAACTTCTTGGAGGGAAGGTGGAGTTTGGATCCGTATGTTTCATCTGTCGCTGACTAACATAATTTCATCAGTATATTTCACCTGAAACCTGACTAACATTGTCTGGTTAGTATGTTTCACCTGATCCCGACTAACATAGTTTGGCCAGTATGTTTCACCTGACCCTGACTAACATTGTTTGATCAGTATGTTTCACTTGACCCTGACTAACATAGTTTGATCAGCATGTTTCACCTGACCCAGACTAACATAGTTTGATCATCATGTTTCACCTGACCCAGACTAACATATTTTGATCAGCATGTTTCACCTGGTCCTGACTAACATAGTCTGATCCGTATGATTTACCTGATCCTGACTAACATAGTTTGATCAGTATGTTTCACCTGACCTGACAAACATAGTCTGATCCGTATGTTTCACCTGGTCCTGACTAACATTGACCAGTGTTTGTTTTTCAAGACCTTACTCAAGTAATTATCTGATCAGCATAGTGGTATAACGCTTGAATACTCAAGGCAAAAGTATCGGATCCGTTTGGTGTTATCGACACGCTCTGGTCGACCCAGTTGTAAATGGAAATCTGGCTTATTTTTAAGGAACGAAAAGCAGGGAGGAAAGGAACTGAAGCTCCCACGTCATAAAACGCTGAGGTCTATAGTATAAAAATGAAAATACTTGTATTTATTTGTCCATCTTGCCAAACATTCGGCGGCAGTAAGCGCTAGCGGCGTTAAATAATCTCACAGATCATTTTGTTCGAAATTCTCAATTAGTCAACGTGACTAATTTCAACTCTCTGCGACTTTCAGTTCCGAGTTATTTAACAAATTAAGCCCTCCAACGGTGAGCTATAGGAAAATGAAAATTGCGCATCTAATTTCTTATGATAATTTCCAAGTGAACGCATTATGTTCTATTCGCTGTGTTTCTGTGCGGTTCCGAGTTTGCGGCGTCAGAATAGGACAAGACGTGTCAAACAGTCCAGAGGGGCAAGTGGTCCTGTTTGCAGGAGAATGTGACATAACAGATTGAATAGCCACTTACACAGGCTAAAAATTGACTTCGTCGCCCAGGTATATGTGCTGGCAAGCATCACAGACAGCTGAACATATCCTGCAAGACTGTTACACGCTTAGCCAATTGCGTAATGAGCACTGGCCCGACGAGGAGATGAATCTCCATACAACCTCTTTGGAAGCCCTGAACTCTCCACTAAAGCAAGCTTAATCAAGAGAGCTGGACTATATGTGTAGCCGTAATTTATAAAAAAAAACAAAACATGGCGATCAACAACACTGGAGCAAACTTTTTGACCACTTTTGTGCCATTATTTTTATAATTATCATGAATGTATCAGTTATTGTTCCCGCCCCTCGAGAACAACTATATCCAATACGAAGCTGGTCTGCAAAGCTAGCCTAGTATAATGCAGCTTCTTCTTCTTCTTCTTCTACTTCTTCTTCGTCTTCTTCTTCTTCTTCTTCTTCTTCTTCTTCTTCTTCTTCTTCTTCTTCTTCTTCTTCTTCTTCTTCTTCTGCGTTCGTTCTTCTCAATCTTACAATACCAAGCCCTAAACAGGGCTCTGCAAGTAGCAGGATGTAGTCCGGAGAACGGAATGCGTTGTGTCGCTAGTTTACAGCTTATTTTGCATCTTTCGGTCCGACACATCCGTCTTCGGCATCAATGAAGTTTCTAAAGTCTCATAGTGGCGTGTCTCGCATCAAAAAGGCAAACATACCTAACAATAAAGTTTCTAACATCTCCTCCCCGACAGCAGCATCTGTTATGAGACTACCTTTTCTTATACAACTTCCACATGGACGCATTCAAAGACCAGGTGTCTCTTTGTCTTCAAAGATACATACCTGTTTGGTTCGGATAACGCTTTCTTTGTTCAGTATCTTGATAGCATACATAGGCTTGCCGTCTTCCATTAGATTGGTGGCTAGAACGACTTTTCCAAACGACCCAGAACCCAATGTTCTCCACAATGTGTAGTTCTTTATTGAATCCTGCATTTAATGATCATGAAAAGAGAAGCAGAATATTTGTTACTGGTTAAATCAGAGGATAGTCAGTAAGTAGGTCACTCACTGATATGGGAGGCTGAAGAATGGAAGCTTGTAAAGGTGTCATTAGGTTGCAGCAACATCCAGTTTTGTATTTACTGAAAGTAGTAGACGCCATATGTCGCATGCACATGCGCAGCTCAGATATAACATGGCGTTTGTGCTCACAGAGTATATAATCAAAGAACAGCGTGCTTTTGTGCGTTTCTGCAAAAGGATATTCCCAAAGAAATATTCATGTTTACAGAGAGGTGTTTGTCATGTAGATTTGCTCAAGGACGCTCAAAAATAGCTGATGAAGCGCCTGCATTGGCTGGGGAAAGTGATATACGGTGGATGAGCAGGCTGAGTGACAGAAGAGACTGGCGCAAGTATCTTTGGATTGAGGGAGAAGAGATGAAGCATTTGAGGATGAGAAAATATGGGCGCGAAGATGCGGTGGATTGAAGTGGTGGGGGGGGGGGTTGAGGGGGTGGATGGAAGAGGGGTGGGAATAACTTACAATATCGTCATCAATGTTACACCTTGGTGCGGCTGTGAGGAAGTTCAGCGAGGATGTGAGAGTGACGAAGGGTGCAGGAAAGTGGGGTCTAAAAGCTTATTACACAGATACCTATCTCGCGCAGCGCCAGTTACTGTGGCTAGTTGATGCTAATGCATCCTTCGTTATGATAATTCTGCCCACCAATTTCAAAAGTATGATTACTGAAAATGAAAGAATTAAAGGTAGAAATTTGAGCTCGCGTAAGTTTAATTTGCGGATAAAGATACTCTACTATATTCTTTGTAATCAGCTCGCAAATATATCTCAGTGAAAATGTAGTGTGCAAAGCTTGCAGACGATTATTGTTATTAGAATCGATATTAATGCACTCCGGTAGATACATAGGTGCCTAGTCTCCATTTCAGAATAGGGCAAGGTGTAGCTTCTTCTTCAAGCGAGCCTTTGGTAAAGGAGTTCTTCGCTCATTTGTCTCTGTATCTTTTAAGGCATTCAGAATGACAAGGGCAAGAACTCCATTAAATGCTATACAAAATTCGATACTAGCCTTTCAAATAGACACGGGTCTGGCCGTCACCTAAATTCTCAAACCATGTTAGGTACCCATCGCTCCAGCGATGATGCCAACATCCTCCAATGGTTTTTGTGTGTCTTGTTGCTACTTGCGCTGTATTTCGATTATAGTTAGGAAGCAAAATGTGCTGGTCGCCATCCTCACTCTCTGTTCTAGAACTACTTTGGATCAGTGGCAAAACACAGGTCGAGACGACTGGACGTAACTCTGGATGCAGATACTCTGGGCCTCACCTCTCTTGATACCCAATCTTGAAACTTTCGTGGATAGATAGCCCACCGTTTCGGTTCATCGTTTTGAGAGGTGAGCGCCTTACCTATCGACTACATAGAGCAAGCCAGCGACAAAACAATAATTGACTGCGAGAGAGAAGCATTTTGCTATTAGAATATTTACGGAAAAAGAAAAACTAACGGTCGCTTCGCCCTTGCCATATGGAAATGATTATCTGTGGGATGCTGTTTCTAGAGCTATTTTTAAAACATAGAAAGTTACCCCACACTCAACAGACTTAACGCACGTGTGGTTGTGTATAAAAGGCAAAGGCAAAGGCCGCCGTCCATCGCAGACGATAATGGCATAATTTATTTTGCTAGCGCTATTTTTAGTAAAGATTAACTGCGCTACTTTTTATCCTCACTCTCTCATCTCGAGCAGCCCGACCCCAGCGGCAAGTCAAGGACAAGACGACTACGAGATGCAGGGACTCCACATTAAGCACCCGTGAAAAAGGTGGCGGAGTCCGGAGTCCAACCCACACCACATGATCACGAGGCCGAGGGCTTAACCACTTCGCCACGGAATCCTGGTTGTGCATAGGTATCGTTAAACCGGTAGGCTACAGCGCAAACAGGCCAACCCTGTTTTAGTTACCAAGGAAAGTTGGATCCACAAGACCCGGTCAAGAAATTGAAAAGAAAAAAACCAGCCTTTGATCTTCAAGGTCAGAACGGTCTATACACCTCATCAATCAGCTGAGTAGAGTAGACCCACTTCGTGAACCAATAAACAGATGCGGTCAACATCTCAAGGATTCAGTCGGCCATTTCTGAATCCTTCGCACAGGGCAAACCGACATCCAAAACCAGCTGCTTCCTCCGCATTCCACCCCAATCTACACACCACTACCACACCAACTAAGGAAGACGTGTCCTATTTTAATCTCTGACTAAACACAGAGTGCTTCTGTAAACCAATCGGGCAATGCAAAAGATTATGGAAAAATCATACCAGTTACTGGCTGGTTGTATATATTTCAGATTCATCAGGCGCTCTTTCTCGCTGAAGTTATATTTCTTAGTCGCTCGTTCTGAAACTCCCGTTGCCAAGCCCTGTTGTTCATCTTGTTTAATGCCTACAATGAGTAGTTTTACTCTCTTTTGTGCGTCAAGAAAAGGACGTTAAGTGACGGTTTGTTGTAGCTTTCCTCACATCCCGAGCGTGCTGATGAAGGTGGACCGGGATCCTCCTGGAGGTTGTGCTATGCTTAACATCATCTGCGTGTCACGTGTCACTACGGGGATGACGTCGATACCTCCCCTCGCTAGCCAGGCTGTCATAAAAATAGCCCGTTTCCAAGGAGGACTACGGGAAAGTCGAGGTGTGGGTCTTGGCCAGTATATTTTGCCTGGTCCTGACTAACATGTCTGATCAGCATGTTCTGCCTGCCCAGATGTTAGCCTTCCCTTACCAAGAACTAAAAAGGCTGACAGTTAAATTCTCAAACCAAGTTTGCAGAATGTTGTCCGTGGAACGGATTGCGTTATGTCGTAGTTTACAGCTTGACTAATATTTGCACCTGTCGGAGAGATACATCCGATTTCAGCAGGCCTTTTCTGGTACCGGGTAAGCCTTCCCTATTCGATCTCTTCTCCTTACCAAGTCTGCTCTGTTGCAGTCTGTTATCCAAGATCACATGGAGGTGCAGAATGGTCTCGGCATCTGGCTCAATGGCATTGACGCTATCAGCCAGCTTTTGGGTCGCTGACCTCTGTAGCTCATGCACTGCTCAGCATCTTGATTCCGGAGTTACACTGGATTCTAAACATAGGCGGTGTGAGGTTTGTTGGTATACTGAACGCGGTGTCATTGTCTAATGCAGTGGTTCTCAACAAGAGGGGACATTCTCCCGTGGACACATTTTCTAGTTTGGGGGTGTGGGGGAAGGAAGAAGGGAATTAGGACCACTATTCAGCAAAGTTTGATGACCTCCTGAAGCTGACTATCTTAGCAAGTAGAGAATGATGTTCTACACAAAAGTAAAAGGGGGAATGGAGCAAAAAGGTTAAGAACCACTGGTCTAATGTGTGATGATCACACTATTTTTGTAATGCCCCAGTTTTCAATATCTGATGTCAGTGTTTTCTTCTTCTTAGTCTACTGCTTTTTCTTCTGTGCATTGTTGCAGTTCTTTGTTTTTTCTTCTTCTTCTTGTTCTTTTTCTTCTTCTTGTTGTTCTTTTTCTTCTTCTTGTTGTTCTTTTTCTTCTTCTTGTTGTTCTTTTTCTTCTTCTTGTTGTTCTTTTTCTTCTTCTTGTTGTTCTTTTTCTTCTTCTTGTTGTTCTTTTTCTTCTTCTTGTTGTTCTTTTTCTTCTTCTTGTTGTTCTTTTTCTTCTTCTTGTTGTTCTTTTTCTTCTTCTTGTTGTTCTTTTTCTTCTTCTTGTTGTTCTTTTTCTTCTTCTTGTTGTTCTTTTTCTTCTTCTTGTTGCTTTTTCTTCTTCTTGTTGTTCTTTTTCTTCTTCTTAGTCTTTTTCTTCTTCATTCTTTTACTGTTTTTCCTTCTCTACTGCTTAGCCCTCTTCCAATTCGTCTTTCTTCTCTTCTTCTTCTCCTTATTCTTCTTCCTCCTCTTCTACCTTTTCTTCTTCTACTTCTTCCTCTTCTTATTATTCTTATCTTCTTGTCGTCCTTCTTCTAACCACAAAACTACTGAAATTATATCTACAGCCGCAGACAACAATTAATAGACAGAAGGATTTCACTCATGGCTGCTCAATTCAAAAGTTAGCATAAACAATTTGAGCCGAAAAAAAACCACATTACAATTATCAAGGTGCAAGCAGGACATGTGCCTTAGCACAAACACTCTACGCAGAATTACCGCAGACCACGACGGACAAAAGGAAACGGTTAAACGTCAATTTTGGATTGTTCATTATTGTCAAAATTGTCAGACTACCACCGTCCCCTTCAATCACCATTCCATGTGTGCAGGCAGTAAACTCCACTACATTCTACATGAACAGAAATAACGACAACACATTATATTGTGGATCGGAAAAGTCAAAAGTCATGGCTTGACGACTTTTTTTTTGGTAACGGGTAGCAGTGGTATTTTAGCATCCCATAGCGTATTGATAGTGTTCACTGGAGTCCTTTTGGCTGTAGTGCAATAATATATGTTCATGCAGCAACGAGGATTCTTACTTGTCAATATACAACTACAAGGAAAATGGTCACTGTAACAGACTCCTGGAGCGTACTCCACGCCATCCCAAGCCCCAAACAAGATAGACTCTCACACGAAAGAAATTACTTAAGATTGCTGTCTCAAAAAAAAAAAAAACATATCGCCCTACAGTGGATTCGGGCCCACTGCGGGATTCTTGGAAATGAGAAGGCAGATAAGTTCACAAAAGCTTAAAGGGGCACCATCCACAAAGCTATAAGAAGCAATGGCACTCATCAAACCATCTACGAGGGAGGAAAGGAGAGACCAGCACAAAGGATATACGCCAGTAAATGATAACATAGACAAACTTGGTAGAGATGGGCAGACAACGATCTTCAGACCCCGAACGGGACATTGCAGACTCATGGCCCATCTCCACAGAATGGGTCTCAGAGACACCACCAGGTGCGATTGCGCATAACACCCAACCAAACACCAGAACATAGCCTGAAGGACTGGCCTACTTGTACAGATCAAATCGAGGCAGTCTTGGATTGGCTTCGTTCATTCTCAATCTCCCACTACCAAACCCTGAAAGGGCTTAAGTAGCAGAATGTAGTCCAGAGAACGAAATGCGTTGTGTCGTAGTTTACAGCTTGACTGCGATATTTGCACCTTTCGGTCCAACACATCCGACTTCAGCAAGCATCTTTTGAGAACCGGATTAGCATTCCCTATTCGATCCCTTCTCCTTAGCCAGTCTGCCCTGCTGCAGCCTGTTATCCAGGATCACCGCGTGGAGGTGTAGAAGAGTCTTGGCAGCTCTGATTCGCTGGCCCTAACGCTAGCAGTGAGCTATGGGTCGCTGACCACTGCAGCTCATGCGCTGCTCAGCATGTTGATCCAAAATCGAGACAGTCTAGCCCGGGGAAGCGGCCATTCTCGAAATGCTGTCGGGGACCGGCGAAGACCTGAAGGACACAGTTTCCATCGCGTATCTCACCGGACTAGAAGCATAGCATCAGTTGATCGAAGAAAGCTGTACTGCAGGGTGATACTGCTCAGTAAACTCACCACCATAGGACTACATTATTGATCCCGAAATGAAAAAAAAAGTGAAAAACAGTATTACAAACGTAACCTTCCCGATCAAAGGAACACTTACCTCTGTTATGATGTCCTGGGCGAATCTTCTGTCAAAGTGTTCTTTCGCTTCGCAGATATAGTCCTTAATCCAGTCAGCGCTGTCAGACAACGTTAAAGGCACGATTCCGGAATCCAGAGTGGCGCGGTCTGCGTTTCCAGTGGCAAATACTATTGTGAGTGTGACAAGAAATTAACCCAAGTGTCGCGAAGGACGTCTCGGATGTTTTAGTCGTGTAAAAACCGCTGATTGTGTCAATCTGGCTGATGGTGTCAATGTCCCTCATTCTGTCATTATAAACCAGTGATGTCAGTGTCGCTAATGCTGCCAGTATAAACCAATGATTTTTATGTCGCTAATGCTACCATTATAAACCAATGATTTCAATGTCGCTAATGCTGCCAGTATAAATCAATGGTTTCAATGTCGCTAATTCTACCATTATAAACCAATGATTTCAATGTCGCAAATGCTGCCAGTATAAACCAATGATTTCAATGTCGCTAATGCTGCCATTTTAAACCAATGATTTTTATGTCGCTAATGCTACCATTATAAACCAATGATTTCAATGTCACTAGAGCCATTTTCAACTAATGATTTTTATGTCGCTAATGCAACCATTATAAACCAATTATGTCAATGCCGCTTATGGTACCATTATAAACTAATGATGTGAATGCTACCGATGCTGTGAATATAAACCAATGATTCCAATGTCGATAATCCGACCATAATAAACCAATGATGTGAATGCCGCTAATGCTGTAATTATAAACAAAGGATGTCAGTGTCGCAAGTGCTTCCATTATTATTAATGGTGTCAAAGGTGGTGACATTGTGGCTGATAGTGTCATTGTCGCTCTTGCCATTGTCTCTAGTGGGAGTAGTGTCGATAACTGTCTTTGTCGCTAAGGATAATTTGCCTCCAGTAGTGTCATTGTTGCTGATCGTGTCATTGTTCCTGGTAGTGTCATTGTTGCTGATAGTGTCATTGTTCCTGGTAGTGTCATTGTTGCTGATAGTGTATTTGTTCCTGGCAGTGTCATTGTTGCTGATAGTGTATTTGTGGCTGATAGTGTCATTGTTGCTGGTAATGTCTTTGTTGCTGATAGTGTCATTTTTGCTGATAGTGTCATTGTTCCTGGTAGTGTCATTGTTGCTGATAGTGTCTTTGTTCCTGGTAGTGTCATTGTCGCTGATAGTGGTATTGTCGCTGATAGTGTCATTGTTGCTGATAGTGTCATTGTCGCTGATAGTGTCATTGTTGCTGATCGTGTCATTGTTGCTGATAGTGTCATTGTCGCTGATAGTGTCATTGTTGCTGATAGTGTCATTGTTGCTGGTATTGTCTTTGTTGCTGATAGTGTCATTGTTGTTGATAGTGTCATTGTTGCTGATCGTGTATTTGTTCCTGGCAGTGTCATTGTTACTGATAGTGTATTTGTGGCTGATATTGTCATTCTTGCTGGTAATGTCTTTGTTGCTGATATTGTCATTGTTCCTGGTAGTGTCTTTGTTCCTGGTAGTTTCATTGTCGCTGATAGTGTCATTGTCGCTGATAGTGTCATTGTTGCTCTTGCCATTGTCTCTAGTGGGAGTAGTGTCGCTAACTGTCTTTGTTGCTAAGGATAATTTGCCTCCAGTAGTGTCATTGTTGCTGAAAGTGTCATTGTTGTTGATAGTGTTATTGTTGCTGATCGTGTCATTGTTGCTGGTAATGTCTTTGTTGCTGATAGTGTATTTGTGGTTGATAGTGTCATTGTTGCTGGTAGTGTTTTTGTTCCTGGTAGTGTCATTGTCGCTGATAGTGTCATTTTCGCTGATAGTATCATTGTTGCTGATAGTGTCATTGTCGCTGATAGTGTCATTGTCGCTGATAGTGTCATTGTTGCTTATAGTGTCATTGTTGCTGATAATGTCATTGTCGCTGATAGTGTCATTGTTGCTGATAGTGTCATTGTTGCTGGTGTCTTTGTTGCTGATGGTGTCATTGTTGCTGATCGTGTCATTGTTCCTGGTAGTTTCATTGTCGCTTTTGCCATTGTCTCTAGTGGGAGTAGTGTCGCTAACTGTCTTTGTCGCTAAGGATAATTTGCCTCCAGTAGTGTCATTGTTGCTGATCGTGTCATTGTTGCTGATAGTGTCATTGTTTCTGATAGTGTCATTGTTGCTGATAGTGTCATTGTCCCTGATAGTGTCATTGTTGCTGATAGTGTCATTGTTGTTGATAGTCTCATTGTTGCTGATCGTGTATTTGTGCCTGGCAGTGTCATTGTTGATGATAGTGTGTTTGTGGCTGATAGTGTCATTGTTGCTGGTAATGTCTTTGTTCCTGATAGTGTCATTGTTGCTGATAGTGTCATTGTTCCTGGTAGTCTCATTGTTGCTGATAGTGTCATTGTCGCTGATAGTGTCATTGTCGCTGATAGTGTCATTGTTGCTGGTAGTGTCTTTGTTCTTGGTAGTTTCATTGTCGCTGATTGTGTCATTGTTGCTGATTGTGTCATTGTTGCTGATAGTGTATTTGTGGTTGATAGTGTCATTGTTGCTGGTAGTGTCTTTGTTCCTGGAAGTTTCATTGTCGCTGATAGTGTCATTGTCGCTTATAGTGTCATTGTTGCTGATAGTGGCATTGTTGCTGATAGTATCATTGTTGCTGGTAGTGTCATTGTTGCCGATACTGTCATTGTCGCTGATAGTGTCATTGTCGCTGATAGTTTCATTGTTGCTGATAGTGTCATTGTTGCTGATAGTGTCATTGTTGCCGATACTGTCATTGTTGCTGATACTGTTATTGTCGCTGATGGTGTTATTGTCGCTGATAGTGTCATTGTTGCTGATAGTGTCATTGTTGCTGATAGTGTCATTGTTGCTGGTAGTGTCTTTGTTCCTGGAAGTTTCATTGTCGCTGATAGTTTCATTGTTGCTGATAGTGTCCTTGTTGCTGATAGTGTCATTGTTGCCGATACTGTCATTGTCGCTGATAGTGTCATTGTCGCTGATAGTTTCATTGTTGCTGATAGTGTCCTTGTTGCTGATAGTGTCATTGTTGCCGATACTGTCATTGTCGCTGATAGTGTCATTGTCGCTGATAGTTTCATTGTTGCTGATAGTGTCATTGTTGCTGATAGTGTCATTGTTGCCGATACTGTCATTGTTGCTGATACTGTTATTGTCGCTGATGGTGTTATTGTCGCTGATAGTGTCATTGTTGCTGATTGTGTCACTGTCGCTCTTGATATTGTCGCTAGTGGTTAGTACAGTGCTACAACTACAAAGAATGTTCTAGGACACAAACGTCATGCCTCTGACAGCAGCGTATTTTTTCTTCAGAAGATTTAGGCTAATACTGTGTAAGTAATACAATATATTTTGGTCTGGTACGCATTGTTATGTAGAAATAAAGGTGAATTAGTGCATAGTTAAATCTGTTAACCTAAATTGGATGATCGTTGTCCGACCATGCTGACTGGTGAAATTTTTGACTGACTGGTAAGCCACCCTAATATTTGTCATGCCCTCCCTGTGTATATATATATATATATATATATATATATATGAAAGTGTTTTTTCAGTAGAGATTTCTCTTTTTTCTGTTTGCCGCGAGAGGAGTTAAAAAAATAGAATTGTCTTTCTAACAAGAAGGGTGCTTCGTGATCAGCAGGTTTCTTCACTTGCGAACAGGGCATATTCTGCATAGCTATACGTTGTTAAGTTTTCTTCAATTTTGTTGCTGTAGTCAACACGTTAATGTATTCTCCTATCTCAGTGATGAACAGAAATGGTTGGCGATCCCCGCAGATTTCAAGCGACTCATGGTCTCACTGGAGGTAAGACCAGAGTGCCTGCATCCTGAGTTACCTCCAGTCATCTCGACCAATAGTCTTGCCACTGATTCTTCTTCTTCTCTTCTTCATCGTACGCAGTCAGACATCAACCTTTAAGTTTTCGAAAAAAGCAGCGGTTATCCTGATGCTGTCGACACTGCCATAGAGCTTGTCTAGTGTTGCCACTGGTGATGGCCACATCTGCTCTCTCTGATCCTCGTATGTCGGGCAGTTTTGCAGCAAATGCTCAGCGGTCATTTTCCCGGCACCACACGGGCATTCGTCAGTGCCACCTATCTTCAATTTATTGAATAGATGGTACCACAGTCTGTTGTGGCCTTTGCGGAGTCGTAAGATCACGACCTGCTCTCTTCTGTTCAACTGGTAATAGGCATCGTTTTTTGTGTAGCCATTATGTTCCGTTTCCCATTTGGTCATGTATCTAGCTCTAATAAGCCGTTTTGACTCTTCGTATGTCATACTAGTATCTGGTTGTGGTAGTCTTGCACTTTCTTGCCTTGGATGTTGCAGTGGGATGGAACCCACTGTACCATTACCCTTTTTGGTGCGGACTGCTGGCATAGTTGACAGAGTACTGCTCTTAAATCATTAAGTTCAGTGTTTTTCTGGCTTTTTAGTGCTGTGACTACGGCCAAGGCATCTGTAAGCAGGACTATATGGCTTTCATTCCTTGCTACTGATTCAATGTAACTCGGGACAAGAGAATGAAATTGATGATCAGCGCGGTACCCCCTCACTATAATCCAAATACAGCGCACTTCACATTATTAAGACAACATCGTAGACACAACAGGCTAATCACCTGTTTGTCTTAAAAAAAACAACCGATTACAAGTACCTCTACACCTCACGGTAGAAGAGGAGCGACTAAGTAAGTAAGTAAGTAAGACAACATCGTCTGATGTTGTGGCCTTGTGAAATAACTTTTAGAATCTTCTAGTTTACCAGAAGGCGTATGACAGATCCCAACATAAATAAACAATTAATTAAATGTCTAAAAAAAATAGGTCTAGATGGTAAAGCCACAAGACTGCTCCGTAATCTGTACTGGGAACAAACTGCTACAGTAAAATCAAAAAAGTTACGCTCTCCAAGTATAGATGTAAAAAAGAGGAGTGAGACAGGGATGTGTATTATCCCCTTGTCTTTTTAATATCTAAACAGAACAAATATTCAAACAGATAGAGGGGATGCCATAGCTTGTCATTGGAGGAGTTCCAATGAACAATCTTAGATATACGGAGGATACAATTTTGAAAGCAAAAAGTGAGCAAGAATTATAAAAGCTTGTGATAACAATATACACAATAAGTCAAGAATTTGGATTAGACATAAACATAAAGAAAACAAAGACTATGATAATTGGGAAAAGTGACAAGAAATCATGTATGCAGATAAAAATAAAAGATCAACTACTGGAACAGGTGCAGAGTTTCTCCTATCTAGGTCATACAAAAACGGAAGAAGGCAGCTGCGAAAAAGAAATCTGGAAGAGAATAGGTATGACCAAGATGGTATTCGACAACATGCGACACATACTGACATCCAAACAGATCAATCAGAATTTGAAAATGAGAATTGTCAGTTGTTATGTATAATCGTTACTACTTTATGGCGCAGAAACGCGGACAATGAATAACATGTTGGGAAAGAGTATCGAAGCCTTCGAAATATTGGTATATAAGAAGATTGGGTCGTATTTGTTGGAAAGAGAAGAAAACAAATTTTAAGGTATTGGAAAAGTTTGAGGTGAAAAGAGAATTAATGACCGAAATCAGAGTTAGACAGTTACGTTATTTTGGTCATATAACAAGACACACCTCCTTGTTGAAGGCCATACTGGAGGGTAGGGTGGAAGGCAGTCGTTCAAGAGGCCCACAACGTTTTAAGTGGGTGGATAACACCAAGCGATAGACTGGAAAAAGCCTCTGAGATTGCACAATTACAGCAAGAGATAGAGTACACTGGAGATTCACTGCAGCCGAGATGGCACCTGAACTGAGTTTAGATAGGAGACTAAAGGAAATTGTAGGATGTTCAGGCCAAACCTTGTAATGCTACACGAGGGGATGATAGCAGGCAAGTTTCTTTAGCGATAACAATCTGTAAGGCACATATATTATAAGCACTCGGAAGACATATACACCAAACCAAGAGAGTGTAGGCTATTCGACAGTGAGCTGGTTTACTCTACTGGGATTACACCGTGTCAGGGTTTCGAGTTCACTGACGGAGAGAAACAAAATCCGGACCTTGTTTCGTACGACCGTTCCTATAGTCTACCCAGCTGTAAATAGGTACATGACGTACGCGTTGTGGAAGGCAAAAACAGAAAAGAACGGAACTAGCCACCCTCACTTCACATAGACTGCGGCTTAGTACATGAAGAATTAACTTCATCCCCGACGGCAAAATTGTTGTTATGAGGCAGACCTTTACCTTAAGGCCAAACTAAAAAAAGAAAAGTGAGGTAACAGGCAATCTGGACAAATCATGAACCACAGAACCACAGAATTACCTTGCTATATTGAAAGGTGCTTCTTAGAGAATTGGTCTAATTAGACACCTCATTGGGGTCATATTTACCTAACATATTTCGTATATAATAGATACAACATCAAGAACACAAATTATGATAGAAGCTGTCATTGATTTATGGAATGTACGGAAAAAGAAAGAAACTAAGTCCACCACTTAAATGAAGATCTTTAACTTTAAACTAAAGTCGACACCATTGTATGGCTGTGACGTGGTGCACAACAAATAGTTTGAGGCAGCTAATCTACTCAATCAGTAGTTTGGCACAGTCCACACACAGGAGGACTGCTCCAAGATCCCAGAGCCTATAAATATCTTTCAAAGAGACATGGATACAGCGGAATTAAGATCAATCTGTATTACAGAGGAAATAGTTTTAAAAACATTGGAGAGGTTGAAAGTGGATACATGTCGAGGCCAAGATGGTATTCATCCAAAACTGCTGTTTGAAATTAGAGACCAACTCTGCCGAAGACGGATGTGTCGGACTGAAAGGTGTAAATATCGCAGTCAAGCTGTAAACTAGCGACACAAAGCATTCCGTTCTCCGGACTACATCCTGCTACTTGCAAAGCCCTGTTCAGGGCTTGGTAACGAGAGATTGAGAACGAACGAAGAAGAAGAAGAAGAAGAGGAGACTAGCCAGCAAAGCTATACTATGTTCTCAATCATTGGAAAAAGGGATTGCTTCACGAGATTGGAAAGATGCAGGAGTGATCCCCTTCTTAAAAAGGCAATAGACCAGACCCAACAAATTATAGACCGGTGAGTTTAACGAGCATAGTTTGTCAATTGTTAGAGTCAATAATCAAAGAAAATATTGTAATGCATTTAGACACCTTTAATGTATTCAGAAATAGTCAGCATGGGCTTACTAGAGGGAGATCGTGCTTAACAAATATATTATAATTCATGGAGGAGGTTACTAAAATGATAGATATGGGGAGACAGGGGATTTTATTTATCTAGATTTTGCACAGTTCTTTGATAGAGTACCTCAGCAAAGATTATTTCGAAAGTTAAAATCACATGGAATAGGTGGGAAAGTTGCCAAATGGATTGAAAATTGGTTAACGGGAAGAAGGCAGAGGTTGGGCACAAATAAGGAGTACTCTGAGTGGTGTGAAGTGAAAAGTGAAGTGTCACAGGGCTCGGTTTGGGCCCAATTTTGTTCTTGATATATATAAATGATTTGGACATTGATATGGTATCCATGATTACAAAATTTGCTGACGATAAATCTATGCAGTAGTGTCTCATTTAAATCAGAAGTATACATATTGAGGTCGGATTTAGATAAAATTCGAGAATGATCAGTTAGCTGGCATATAGAGTTTAATGTAGATATATGTACAGTCATTCACATGGGTAGATTCATTATGGAACATAATTACAGAATCGGAGAGAACAAAATTAGAAAGATAGATAAGGAAAGGTACCTAGGGGTACATACAGGTAAGGTGAGTGAGCAAGTTCATGTAGCAGTGAAAAAGGTAAATGGAATGTTTGGTATGACAAAAATAAATATTAAACATAGGAGCAAGGAAGTGATCGTCAAACTGTATAAAGCAGTAGTTAGACCTAGATTGGAGTACTGTGTACAGGTGTGAAATCATTATCATAGAGGAAATATACATGCTGGAAAGAAAACAAACGAGCGATAAAGCTGATAGCGGGATTCCAGAATGACAATTATGAGAAAATACTCAGAAAAACCGGCTAAAAAAGAGAAGAATTCGAGGTGACAATACAGATTTATACGATGATCAGATGGACAGATAAATTAGACTATAACAAGTTTTTCAAAATACAACCACCCACAAGAACAAGAGGGCATAACTACAAATTAACTAAA
This sequence comes from Ariolimax columbianus, assembly GCA_036924085.1. NCBI lineage: Eukaryota > Metazoa > Mollusca > Gastropoda > Stylommatophora > Arionidae > Ariolimax > Ariolimax columbianus. The sequence goes on from JAVGWX010000008.1 coordinate 22,080,699, forward strand.
GAGAGGTCCAGATGAGATATTAGGAAAAATATTTTTTTAGTCAGAAAGTGGTAAATGCTTAGAATGCATTGCCACAGGAGGTAGTGGAGGCAGGGACAATTAATGCATTTAAGAATACATTGGATGCGCTTAGCTTTTAGAGCAAGGTAATGTAAATGAAACTGGTTGTATACCGACTCTGCAAAATCTTATGTTAAGTTAGAAAGATCGAAGCTTTCATCAATGGATGCTTGTGCCGAATGGAGGAAATAAAATCGTATGATAAAGTCATTAATATAGAACTGTGGAACAGAATCAGACAGATGCCGGTGAGAAGATGACCACATCTAGAAAACACGATGATGGATACATTATGGAAACAAGTTGAGGACATTACAAGACAGTCACTGTTTTTGAATCCGCAGGGCAAAAGTAAAGGGGGCAAATGTAAACACTAACTGAGAAGGGAAGTCGAGACAAACACAAGATTGCTAGAAAACACATGGGCTAAGCTCGAAATGAGAACGCCGGACGGGAAGACATTGCAAGTTTTTGTTGAGCACCTATGCTCCGCAGGAAGTTGAAAAAAACCATGATTTATCACTGATTGATATCTCGTACCAATCATCTACCATTATAGAATATAGGTCTAGGTCGATCAATACATATTTATCACTTCCTAACTTTCCTACCATCAAGCATAAAACACACACATACGCACGCACGCACACACACACACCCACCCACCAACCCATCCACGCACGCACACACACACACACACACAACAAATAATCAACAAATTACATACAGAGATCATAGTAACTTAACTTAACTTAACTTAACTTAACGTCTTTATACTGGTTTAGAAGACTCTACAGAGTCTGTACACGGCATGTTTTTTGGAGGGTCGTTTAACCGATATGCAAATCCATCTGAAAAAACTCAAACACTAGAGCTAAGAAGACCCGCAGCCAGTTAGGCGCCATCTATAGTTACTCTTAACAAAAACCTGGGGAAAGGTTCAAATAACTTAGCCATCGTTTTAATATAGATTTTGTAAACTCTTAAAGAAAAAGAGTAGCTTAAAAATTATATTAACATCAGTTCGTGAATTAACACTATCTTATAAACAGATGTCCCTTGCATTATATTAACATCAGCTTTGTAGTCCAAGGCTAGACTTTCTGTTACAACTGTTAAATATTAACTAATAAAATTTCATCTCAACATTTATTGATATTTGTGACAAGTATATGTACATACAGGAAATACATGAAGCTCCAATACCATTTTATGTGCACATTTACACTGCGTTCGCGACACTTATATCTCCATGTCTCATGATGAAAATCGGGTAGCATCAGCTCATCGAGAGGGGATGTAGTTTCTCGCTAAATCTGATCCAGTTTTCTACATATGAATGCATCTGCTCTCGCTTTTCTAGGAAGAGATTTTAATTCTGCTCAAAAGGTTGGAATTGTTTCAAGATTTGCATTCTGTATTATGCTGGTCCTATTTGGCATGTCAGTCTTCTATTCTGGCCCATAGAGCTTGGGTATAATTGGATGGGCTTTTGAATATTCAGGGATCCTGGATGTATTCTAGCGAGATAGTGTATTGTAGCAAAATAGTGTATTGTAGTAAAATAGTGTATTGTAGTAAAATAGTGTATTGTAGTAAAATAGTGTATTGTAGTAAAATAGTGTATTGTAGCAAAATAGTGTATTATAGTGAAATAGTGTATTGTAGCAAAATAGTGTATTGTTGTAAAATAGTGTATTGTAGCAAAATAGTGTATTGTAGTAAAATAGTGTATTGTAGCAAAATAGTGTATTGTAGTAAAATAGTGTATTGTAGTAAAATAGTGTATTGTAGCAAAATAGTGTATTGTAGTAAAATAGTGTATTGTAGTAAAATAGTGTATTGTAGCAAAATAGTGTATTGTAGTAAAATAGTGTATTGTAGCAAAATAGTGTATTGTAGTAAAATAGTGTATTGTAGCGAAATAGTGTATTGTAGCGAAATAACAAAGAAGCATGAATACTTACGGGAATTACGGCGCAAGCACGCGGTACAGCTAAGTTCCATGGCATCCTATATGGAATCACATGCCTGTCCCAATGAACAGGACAAACCTGTGAAAACCAATGATCTAAAATCGAAAAATAAATATACAACACGTAGGTTAAAGTAATACATTCTTGTCTGTGCAAAATTGAAGTTGTGCCTATGCCATCGAATTTTCCAGTCAAAAGTCGACATAAACAGAACAAAATTATCAAATCGACATTAATCTAGCGCAAATTATAATGTCCGTTTTGAAACTTTGACTTCTTCTAGCTATTGTCGGGGTTCATGTTTGCAAGCACACGTCTCCATATTGGTTCATTAAGTTTAGAACAGGGACATTCATTACCGGTTTTGAGAAGTGCAACATACATTAAAAAAGTGCTGCAATGTTGCACATCGTCTGCAGAAAACAGTGTGTTTTCACAGCCTCACAAAGTATTGAACCAGAAATGAGCTGCACTGGAAGCTCATGAATTTGTTGCATTACGATCCGCCATAGTACATGGTTCTTGCGTTCTTGGGTAGCTATACAGATCTTCGGGGACCTTGGATGGATCTTCATCGTCGTCCGCATATCCCCATTTTTAAAAAGTTTGACCTACACCTGGACTCTCCCGTTCCTAACCTGTTTCATCATGGCGCTCTACACAAGATATGTTAATTTATGCCCGGTCGCAAGTTCTTCTTTGATTTCATTTCTTTCCTCACCATATCTTTGGCGTCATTTTTTGTCCCGGTTTTGTACATGTTTCTGGTTTGTGAACTGTACAGTTTGAAGGAAACTTTTACTTCTTCTTCTTCTTCTTCTTCTTCTTCTTCTTCTTCTTCTTTCTCGTTCGTCTTCAGACCTCAACTTCAATGACTCTAACGAAGGCAGCAGTCGACTCAAGGCTCTGTACACTTCCGTACAGATTCTCGTGGAAGGACACTGGCGGTTGCAAAATTGTCGGTATCCTTTGGTCAGTAGTGGTTTCCCTAGCTGTCCGTGTCCTGGCTCCACGGCACAGAGGTAGTGGACCACCAGTAGCATTTGGTGGATCCCTTCGAGGTGGTTAGTCCGACACTCTTCTCACCTTGCGGGACTCCTTGGATCATGCACCATCTCGTTGAGTCATTTTGGTGTCCGTCATCATTAAACGTGCTGCGTTGCACTGTGTATTGCGCCGTAGCCCAGTGCATCCGACTTCAGCATGCATTTGTTCGGGACCGCTTCCCCAGCCTGCCTTCAAGGCAGCAGCTGTTTGGGTTCAGAGTTGTTTCTCTGAGGAAGGCTGTCTTACACGACAATCGGATCTTCCCTATCTTGGTTTTGATCAAGTTTTCCATCTTGTTGTGTGGGCGTCAGTCAGGGATGTTGTGTGGGCGTCAGTCAGGGATGTTGTGCGGGCGTCAGTTAGGGATGTTGTGCGGGCGTCAGTCAGGGATGTTGTGCGGGCGTCAGTCAGGGATGTTGTGCGGGCGTCAGTCAGGGATGTTGTGCGGGCGTCAGTCAGGGGTGTTGTGCAGGCGTCAGTCAGGGATGTTGTGCGGGCGTCAGTCAGGGATGTTGTGCGGGTGTCAGTCAAGGAAGTTGTGCTCCTCCCATAGTTATCCCTCTTCTGGATTATGTACAAAAAGGGGGTGTCTGATCACAGGATTGCTTTTTCTTTTTTTTACTTCTGAAGCAACACATCTCCTGTTTCCTGATGGTGCGATGCTGGCGATTATACAGACCTTTACCATTGGTGTTGGATTAAGACACACTGCGACACATGTCTCATTTACTACCACATCAGCGTGTCTTATGTGCTGACTCGTTCCATAATGACGCGACGTATTCAGCTGCAGAAATCACGATGTGAGAGTTGATATGCGCAACACATGTGATGCGCCCGATGCCGTGTTTGTTAGCTTACACAGTATACATTTCTTGTGTTAGCTTTCTGTTTCAGCTCCTTACATTCGTCTTGACATTGTCCTTGTAGGGCAATGTGCGATCCATTGTAATTCCTAGGTGCTTAATTTTTGTTATAATTGTTGTGTTTGTTGAGAGACTTTTAGTAAAATTAAAAGAAATTGGCTTGGCTTGGCTTCGTTCGTTCTCAATCTCCCGCTGCCAAACCCTGAAATGGCTTAAATAGTCCAGAGAACGGAATGCGTTGTGTCGTAGTTTACAGCTTGACTGCTATATTTGTACCTTGCGGACCAACACACCCGACTTAAGTAAGCATTTTGTGAGTACCGGGTTAGCATTCCCTCTTCGATCCCTTCTCCTTAGCTAGTCTGCCCAGCTGCAGCCTGTTATCCAGGATCACCGCGTGGAGGTGTAGAACGGTCTTGGCAGCTCTGGTTCGCTGGCCCTGACGCTAGCAGTCAGCTATGGGTCGCTGACCACTGCAGCTCATGCGCTGCTCAGCATCTTGATCCCATAAAAATAAATTAAAACTACCACCAAATGACAAATCTTCAACTCTGATGTAAAGTCCGTTCTATTGTCAGTCTTAGTCGACCTGTGCCTCTACAAGAGCATTTGCCCTTTTGCAGGTACCAACTCTTTTGCGAGTTGGAAGTAGCCGGGTGCATTTTTCTGCTTAGCGGGCTAGGCTCGAGCAGTGCTTTGTTTTTTTCGGTTTTGTTCTGGTCTCATCTGTTTTTCAAGTCAATTCTGCCTCGGGCACGGGTTGTCCAGTGGATGGCTAACTTCTGTCTCAGGCACGGGTTGTCCAGTGGATGGCTAACTTCTGTCTCAGGCACGGGTTGTCCAGACAATGGCAAACTTCTGTCTCAGGCACGTGTTGTCCAGTGGATGGCTACCTTCTGTCTCAGGCACGGGTTGTCCAGTGGATGGCTAGATTCTGTCTCAGGCACGGGTTGTCCAGTGGATGGCTAACTTCTGTCTCAGGCACGGGTTGTCCAGTGGATGGCTAACTTCTGTCTCAGGCACGGGTTGTCCAGTGGATGGCTAACTTCTGTCTCAGGCACGGGTTGTCCAGTGGATGGCTAACTTCTGTCTCGGGCACGGGTTGTCCAGTGGATAGCTAACTTCTGTCTCGTGCACGGGTTGTCCAGTGGATGGCTAACTTTTGTCTCAGGCACGGGTTGTCCAGTGGATGGCTAACGTCTGTCTCAGGTACGGGTTGTCCAGTGGATAACTAACTTCTGTCTCAGGCAAGGGTTGTCCAGTGGATAGCTAACTTCTGTCTCAGGCTCGGGTTGTCCAGTGGATGGCTAACTTCTGTCTCGGGCACGGGTTGTCCAGTGGATGGCTAACTTCTGTCTCGTGCACGGGTTGTCCAGTGGATGGCTAACTTCTGTCCCAGGCACGGGTTGTCCAGTGGATAGCTAACTTCTGTCTCGGGCACGGGTTGTCCAGTTGATGACTAACGTCTGTCTCGGGCACGGGTTGTCCAGTGGATGACTAACTTGTTTGTTTCAGGATCGTGCTGTGTAGCTCCAGCGAATCTTGCCACCCAGTGGGGGGGGGGGGAATCTGTGGGGGGTGGGGGTCTGCAGGGGGTAGGGGTGGTAGTGGAGGGGGGGGGGAGAATCTGCCAACCGCTGGTCTTTTTTTAATGCGTGGATACCCCATATAGTGCTTGCTGTGCTCCAGCGTTCGTCTTTTCTTTTGACTACATGGCCAGTTCAGCGGTGCTTGGAGTTGTTGGCATGCTGGATAACACTATTGACGTGTGACAATGCCCGGATGTATCTGTTGTGTAAGCCCATCTGACGCTGTTGCTAAGTGATAGGCCAACGAGACGGCGCTCAAGCGAAGCTTGTGTTGTCCTTAGCTGTTTATCCATGGCGTTTGTCAGAGACCAGATTTCACACCCACAACATATCGATGGTAGGGCCACTGAGTCGAATATGTCAGCTCGCAGTATGGTGTCTCTTGTGACGTCTTTTACCGCCTTTATCGAGTTGAAGATGACCCAACCTTCTTGACGGGTAACATACGTACGATGCGCATGATGACGTTGGTTCTGGTGTAAACAATACATACCAACCGTTAAGTTTGCAAAATTTCATTATCCTCCTAGTCACAATTTTCTCAGCAGACCGTTGAAAACATGGCGGGTGTGATACGGAATCCGTCCAGAGTTTATCAGCAAGGGGTGATTCGATTTCTAACAGCTGAAGGATGTCGACCAGTTGACATTCATCGCAGAATGCTGGCACTGTATGGTGACAAATGTGTGTCGAAGACAGCAGTGAAGAACTGGACAACGATGTTTAAAGAAGGACGTGAGTTAACGCAACAATATGCGCATGACCTGTTCTCGGAAGATCTTTCGTTAACTCACGTCCATCTCCGCACCGAAGGTCAGCTGAAATGGATCTCCAGTGTACTCTTTCTCTTGCCGTAATTGTGCAATCTGAGAGGTTTTTCCCAGTGCATCTCCTGATATTATCCACCGACTTGAAACGTTGTCTGTCTCTTGAATGACTGCCTTCCAGCAGAATGGTCTTCAACAAGGAGGTGTGTCTTGTTATATGACCAAGATAATATTTTTCACAAAACCCTTACCGTAGCCTTCCCAGCCAACGTGACGCAGAAATTGCTTAAGTCATACCCTACCTTAGAGGACGGCGTGGCCTAGTGGTTAAGTGACAGGTCTCACAACCCGAAGGTGCTGGGTTCAATCCCAACCACAGCATCGGCCCTTACCCCGGGGAAGCAAACCCTCAGAAAATGTAGGAGAAAGCAGACCCTTACATAAAATGCATGCGGAAGTCGGATGCACTAGGCCGACAGGCGCAAAATAAAAACCACAATGCAACGCACACCGCCTCGGGGGATTAGAGAAATAAGGCGAACGCAAGAAAAAAAAAAGAAAAAAAAAGTATCCTACCTTGAGAAAACGAATGACAACCAGAGGGAATGAGGATACATTACTTGAAAGACCGCTCATTAAAGAAAAGGATGACTAACTACAACCGACACATTCACTTTGCTGCATCTTCACCCCTCAAACTTTTTATTTAAAGAATGTAACGAAGGTCAATTTTCACTACAACAGAAACTGAAGAAAGTAATATAAGAAAAGGTCAGGAACAGAACTTAACTCGTGTCATTATCTTCACTGACGACAAAAAGAAAGACAACAAAAGATGAGGAAAGCTACGCGCACAATGGATGAATACAAAAGCAGTTAAGGTCACACTCAACAACCATCTGATGTCAGACGCGGACAATACTAGTTAGATTTAAGCTCACAAGTAAGCCTTAGGAAACTGCGAGCATTAAGTACGGCTTGGACTATATACATGCAATCAGTTTGAATGTGAATGTATTGGAGAATTTGGTATTGATTTCTGCTATATTAAGGTCTGTTTGATTGAAAACACACGGGAGGAAATGTGAAATAGTAAATGGTCTATGTGATGAATGAGGTGATCGTGAGTGAGGGATAGAAAAAGAGAAAGAGAGAGAGAGAGAGAGAGAGAAAGAGAGAGAGAGAGAGAAAGAGAGAGAGAGATAGAAAGCAAGAGAGAAAGAGAGAAAGAAAGAGAGTGAGAGAGAGAGAAAGAGAGAGAAAGAGAGAGAAAGAGAAAGAGAGAGAGAGAAAGAGAGAGAGAAAGAGAGGGAGAGAGAGAAAAAGAGAGAGAGAAAGAGAAAGAGAGACAGAAAGAGAGAGAGAAATGGAGAGAGAGAAAGAGAAAGAGAGACGGAAAGAGAGAGAGAGAGAAAGAGAAAGACATATGTTGTGAAAATAATGTATGTAGTTCGGGATCTGCAAGTATAATGACAAAGATGACGAAAAGAGAAAAATATGAAAGGGAGAGAGGAACATGAAAGATATAAACATGTGTGTGTGTGTGTGTGTGCGTGCGCGTGCGTGCGTGCGTGCGTGCATGCGTGCGTGCATGCGTGCGTGCGTGTGTGTGTGTGTGTGTGTGTATATATATATATATCAGACGCGATCAGTCAATAACACCAGTAGAAGCAGTGTTTGTCTTTCCTTAGCAACATAATCAATACCTCTTATTGATTTCTTTAGCCCATAAGGATTTTAGAAATTGTAAAAGACATTCACTTGGACACACTTAGTTGTGTTTAATGTCATTTCTGCTCTAAAGTCATCATGGCTACGTACATAGCAAAACGAAAACAGGCCAACCTGGCCACATAGATACCTGCTACTAACTCTCCTGGCGAAGTCATGTGATCATTCTCCGGCTAAGCACAGGACACAACAGTGTGATATGTCTTCTCAACCACAATCTCAAAATCCTGTACGCATCAGGCACATGTACCTGATGCTAGGTAGCCAAATGTTGAGTAAAATCATTTCGCCCTTCTGCCTTGTAATTCAGAAAGCAATGGCAAACTACTGGATGTAAAATGACAAGAAACGTATGACAGTCGAGAGAAACGAAACTCAAAGATCTGATGGTTAATGCCCTCAGGCCAGGCAGATCATCGACGCCAATTGCGGAAGAGGCCGATTTCAGAGTCAGTACAAGTAATAGAGATGACGGCCTAAAGCCTGACTGCATTACAGTGGAAAACTCTGAAATGGGACTAAAAACAAAACTAAGAATAGGCACCTGAAACGTCAGGAGCCTATACCAGGGCAAGTTGTTCATGATTGGAAGAGAAATGGAGAGAACCAAGATAGAGATTCTTGGAGTCTCTGAGCACAGATGGGCCAGTCAAGGACACTGTACCAGCTCCTCAGGAGAAACATTCATATACTCTGGGATGGACAAGGATGGAAACAGCTGGGTCGGCTTTATTCTGTCAAAGAAGACGACACCTTCACTACTCGGTTATAATTCAGTCAACGACCGAATAACTGTCATCAGACTAAAGACAAAGACAATAAATTTAACAATAATTCAAGTGTATGCACTGACATCAGCAGCTGACGATTGCGAAATGGATGATTTTTATAACACCTTGCAAGAAACGATGGGAAAAGTTTAAAAAACAATATATCTTGATCATCATTGGCGATTTCAATGCGAAAGTCGGAGAGGAAAGAGCCGAAGAGGAATGCAAATACTTTGGTCACATTAAGTGACACAACGGTCTTGAGAAAACAGTGATGGAAGGTATGGTGCCAGGCAAAAGAGGAACGGGTAGACCAAGAAGACGATGGCACCAAGATATCCAGGAATGCCTGGTATGACTGGCGAAGGCTGGAGTTTTGGCAAGAGAACGAGTTTCTTTCAGACAAACTGTGATGGGAGTGACGTTCTACAAAGAACATGCTACATGATGATGATGATGATGATGCCTTGGTGTACCATGTTAAGTCCAGGTCCTCCATTATGCCAGCTCTTCACTTCAGCCTCGGTCGCCCTCGATGGCGGATGAAGTTGTATTGCAACCACGACGTCGCTTTACGTGTCCATCAGTTATCCGGAATGCGTACCACATGGCAGGCCCATCTGTATTTTCGTAACAGCGATACATTAATGATGTCAGAGAAGAAAGTCGGACGTCTGATCTCTGTGTTGCGGATTTGGTCTCGAATGGAGATCTTCAATGTTCTTCACTTCATCGCTCGTTGGGCAACGCGTAATCTATCTGCATCAGCTTTCCGCAGGTTCCACACCTCGCAGCATATACCATGGCTGGAATAACCACACTGTTGAAGGTATGAGCCTTAACGTTCACTTTTCGCATCTGTTACTGTATGGGTAACAGTTGAAGCTGAGCTAGCCCGCTTTTATCCTTCGTGAGATCTCCCAATTTAGTAAATGGGAGCTTGTGATCTTTTTCGAAAAAATACAGGTTGACGTCTGACAGCGTACGATGAAGAAGAAGAAGAAGTACCCGCAGCACATCCCCCGTGACGACAGAACACATTTTGCAGTCCTGCACCTCGTTTACCGACAAAAGAAGTAGCATTTTACAACAGCCAGTGTCCTTCCACGAGAAGCTGTACGGAAGTTTACGGAGTCGCAAGTCAACTACCTCTTCATGGTGAAGTACATACATGTTCTCATCTCCTTCTCAATTCCGCTCCAATCGAGCAGAAAGCTAGCACCGTAGATGGCTCCTTAAAAGACCATTCGTCAAATACTTTGTATCATCTTGCAGTGGTGGTTTCTGCAGTAATTAGCTGTATACAATGATGTCGCAACTCTGCTGCACAGATCGTTTCAGACGCTCCACACGATATGGACTGAGTTAACGTGGCCAGATTCATTCCTTCCCAGTCAGGGCCACCAGGATCTGCATGAGGATTAGTTCTATACCCCTATAGATTTGAAAGACAAAAGGGAAATAATAAAGAAAATACTAGCCTTGGTTTGTTTACCGTGAAGTGAAAGTCCGCAATCAATCTGTATTGATTAGACAGAGGTCAAGCACACGCAGCCTCACACAAATCATGATTTTCCCGAGAATGTTGACTTTGGCGCCCATGATTTAAAAAAAATAAAAATAAATATACAATTAACTGCTATCCAAAACAGTTTCCGTGAAGCGGTTATGGGCACATTGTTTTGTGAGGTTTTGGCGTAGCAATTGTTCCTTTGTTGTTGATATGAAAAGGATGCGGACTTCCTTTCGTTCAGCCATTGTTTAAGCTTGATGTATTTTCGCGTGGAAAATAGTTTAAAAGTCCCAGTTACAGTCGTAGGTGTGATTTGGACGATATTGTGAGCTTTGGGATACATCCTGGGGTAAGACGAAATCCGTCTTGTTTATTCTTCATCTTTTTCTTGTTCTTGTTCTTATTTTTCCTCTCGTTGTTGTTGTCCTTGTTTTTCTTGTTTATCTGCTCCTTCTTCTTTTCCTTCTTTTCTTATTTTTCTTCTTCTTTTTCTTCTTGTCTTGCTCCTCCTCCTCTTCTTCTTTTTCTACGATTTATTTTTGTTTTCTTCTTGTTCTTTTTTTTTCTTGTTTTCTTCTTCTGGTTTTTCTTCTGGTTTCTTCCTCCCTCTCTTCTTCTTCTTTTTCTTTGTCTTTTTAATTCTTTGTTTTTCTACCTTTGTTTGTTGTTGCAGATCTCCTTTTTCCTTTTCTTCGTTGCTGTTTTTTTCCCTTTTTAAAAAATTCTTTTTTAAATCTTGTTCTTCTTTTTATTTTTGTTTTTCTGTTCCTTCCTTATTCCACTTTTTGTATCCTCTTGTATTAATCTTGATGTTGTTGTAGTTAATGTTTTTTTTTTCCTTCTTGTTCTTCTTCTTCTTCTTCTTCTTCTTCTTCTTCGTTTTCTTCTTGTCTTTCGTCTTCCTGTTCTTCTGCTACTACTTTCATATTCCTTTTCTTTTTCTTCCCCCTCTTTTTCGCCCATCTTCTTTCTCTTCATCTTTCTCTTCTTGCTCCTTGTCTTCTTTGGTTTGCAAAGCATAGACAACTACTGTAGATGCACCCATGCAACAGACACTCCAAAAGCATTTGTTCATGTACTCTAGAAATAACAATGTTGTCTGCACTAATTTCATGTACACGAATAGACTGCCAGCATAATGCACAACCTTCTACAGAGACCTTTTACGACATGCAAGATATAGATAAAGTGAGCCTATTTTTCCCTTTCCTGGTACAGGGCATATGGATCCACTAGGGAACATTGCTATAACAGTTGTTATTTCATCCCTTTGTTTCACGTGCGAGAGCAACTGGCTTTAATATGTCACATTTCATTTCATACATAATAGTGCGATTTCTTTGTGACTCCCATTTCGTACAGCACTCACCTTTCAATGCAAAAGTTCAGGGTATAAATCTCGTTACCTGTACGCTTTAGTCAACGCAGCTGTAAATCAGAACCTGATATACGATATAATATGCTTGTGAGACATGGACAGTTACAGCTGACCTTCAATGAAGGATACAGGCCTTGGAGATGGGATGTTTCCGAAGACTTTTAAACGTCACGTACAAAGATCAAGTTACAAATGAGGAAATACGAGATAGAATTACAACAGCAATAGGGCCTTTTGATGACCTCTTGGCAACTGTCAAAAGAAGGAAACTCGCTTGGTACGGTCACATATCGAGATCAAATGGTCTTGCAAATACGATCCTCCAAGGAAAGGTGCATGGCAGACGACGAAAAGGCCGTTCCAAAAAGAGATGGGAGAACAATATACAAGAATGGACCAATCTCCGACCAGAAGAGTCACAGGCAGCGGCATCTGACAGAGAGGGGTGGCGTGGGGTTTTGTGAGGATGTCTTCATGTGTGCCCCAACGACCTCACCGATTATGGGATGACCTGACCTGATCTTACCTGATATACGATTAGGCAAGTAAAAGGCAGCGATGATAGGAACTGGCCACCCTACTTCATACAAAGGGGAACTGAAACCTGTAGTTTAATATGCTGAAGTCTCTAACAACTTCATCCTCAGACACTAGTCTACCTTCTAGGGAACATACTCCTTACAAAGCATAGTCTTGTAATATTCTTAATAATACATATAGACATATCTTATCCTCACCTTTAGTATATACTGAGAATCAAGATGCTGAGCAGCACATGAGCTGCAGTAGTCAGCGACCCATAGCTGACTGCTAGCGTCAGGGCCAGCGAAACAGAGCTGCCAAGACCCTTCTACACCTCCACGCGGTGATCCTGGATAACAGGCTGCAGCAGGGCAGACTGGCTAAGGAGAAGGGATCGAAGAGGGAATGCTAACCCGGTACTCAAAAAATGCTTGCTGAAGTCGGATGTGTTGGACCGAAAGGTGCAAATATCGCAGCCAAGCTGTAAACTACGACACAACGCATTCCGTTCTCTGGACTACGTTCTGCTACTTAAGCCCTTTCAGGGTTTGGTAGCGGGAGATTGTGAACGAACGAAGAAGAAGAAGAAGAAGTATATACTGAAATCTCTTATCTTCACCTTTAGTACATACTGAAATCTCTTATCTTCCCCTTTAGTACATTTTTAAATCTCTTATCCTCACAGTTAGTACATATAGAAATCATTTGCTCTCATCGTTAGTATATAATAATAATAGCTGTCCATCGTTGTCGATGAGGACCGCCGACATTATCCTTGTCACAGATTTCCCTGTTTGGTGTGGGTGCACATGTGGCTGAACAGGCCAATGCGAGCACGAAAACATCTGCTACATATCGGGCTGCTCGGGATTTCCGCGTCTCGCGTCTGTTCTGGGCTTTCACAACTCGGTCATCTTCACCGGCAGCTACACCCGATTTGACTGCGCTTCTCCAGTCAGATCTGTTTTGCGCAAGACATTCCCAGGTGTCAATGTCTATCTGGCAACTTTTTAGTGAGTCCTTCAGACCGTCTTTAAAACGTTCCTTTGGGCGCCCTCTCTCGCGCCATCCCTCTCTCAGCTCGCCGTAGAGAAGCTTCTTTGGGAGCCGCTCGTCTGACATACGAACGAGGTGTCCGGCCCATCCTAGTCGTATTTTTTCTAGCAGTGCATGGATGCTGGGATGTTAGCCCTCGAGAGAACATCGATGTCAGTGACACGATCTTGCCATCGGATGTGGAATATTCGCCTCAGGCAACCTGTGTGGAAGTGGTTTAACCTCCTTGCATGTCCAGAGTATACAGTCCAGCTTTCGCAAGCGTATAGTAGGGTTGGAATGATGGTTGCACGGTAGACTTTGAGTTTGGTCTTGACGCTGATGCCACGACGTGCCCAGACCATCGAGCGCATTCTACCAAAGGCTGTGCTCGCCTTTGCTATTCTGCTTGCCACCTCATCGTCTAGGCTGACAGATCTCGACAGCGTGCTGCCCAGATATGTGAATTTGTCTACGACATTCAACGTCTGCCCGCTGACTGTAGTCTCTGGTTTTGTGCCTGGTGCTGGTTGGTACATGACCTCTGTTTTTTTGGCATTTATGGTCAGGCCAAAATTTTCGCATGCGGCAGAGGTCCATTCCAACCTGCATGTTCAGTTCTGAGTTGCTCATTAGAGCGCAGTCGTCAGCAAATACAAGTTCCCTGATTATGTCGCTAGCCACTTTGGTTTTGGCCTTTATTCTTCTGGAATTGAGTAACTTGCCATCTGTGCGGTACTTTATGGGTATTCCAAGCTCCAATGATGTGAAGGCGTCTGTCATCGTGGCCGCGAACATCATGCTGAACAAAGTCGGGGCGAGTACACATCCTTGTTTTACTCCGTTTGATACTAGAAACGTTTTAGAGATTGCACCGCTGTCCAGTACACGAGCACACATGCCTTCGTGTAACTGTTTCACCATTGTTATGAACTTGTTGGGGCAGCCAAACTTAGACATTATCATCCACAGCCCTCCTCTGTTTACTGTATCAAATGCCTTTGTCAAATCAATAAATGTGGTGTACAATGCCTGATTTTGTTCTCGACACTTCTCTTGTACTTGGCGAGCGGCAAAAATCATGTCCACTGTTCCTCTTCCGGCTCTGAATCCACATTGGCTTTCTGGGAGGTGGTGGCTTTGTTCAAGGTGTTTGTTGAGCCTGTTTAGCAGTAAGCGCGCTAGGATCTTGCCTGCTATGGAGAGTAGCGATATTCCACGATGATTGTCGCATTCCTGACGGTTGCCTTTTCTTTTGTACAGGTGAAGGATTGAGGCGTCCTTTAGCTCCTGCGGAATTTTACCTTCAGCCCACATGTGACAGAAGAGTTCAGTGATCCTTCTGGTGAGGGATGGGCCAGCTGTCTTATATACCTCTGCTGGTATTGCATCAGCTCCTGGAGCTTTTCCTATAGATAGTGAACTGATTACCCTGACGACTTCCTCCTCAGTAATGACTTCATCCAACGCCAGATTCAGTTCCACCTGCGGCATTCGCCGGATGGCCTCTTCATTTATGGACGATGGGTGGTTTAGTATTTTGCAGAAGTGGTCTGCCCATCTCTCTAGTATCTGAACTTTATCTGTTAGCAGTACCCCATCAGCACTGCGAACTGGAGTATTACTAGAGGGCTGCGGGCCATAGAGAGCTTTCAGTGCCTCGTAAAACCGTTTGGTGTCATGACGCTCGGCGAACATCTCAATTTCGTCAGCTCTTTTGCTGAGCCAGGAGTCTTGTATCTCTCTAAGCCTGGTCTGGACAGCTTTGCGAGCAGTATTTAAGGCAGCTTTTGCTGCCGGAGATGGTGTGTCCCTCTGGTATTCCCTGTGCGCTTCATGTTTTGCATCGAGAAGGCCCCGTATTTCCAGATCGTTCTCATCAAACCAGTCCTTATGCTTGCGCGTGAGTGGGCCAATGTGTTTAACAGCTGTATCGTAGAGTGTGTTTCTCAGTGATGCCCAGTTCTCTTCGATGTCGTTCTTTTCAAAACGAAGCTCAGATAGTCTGCCCTCAAGCTCTTCTTGGAAGCCTCCTCTCGTGGGTTCGTATTTCAGCTGAGAGACATTTAGCCTCCTAGGTGGTTTCTTTCCCTGGGGGCGCATTTTGGGCTGGATCTTGAAGTTTAGCTTGGCAATGACAAGTCGATGGTCGGTCCAACATTCTGCACCACACATGCTCTTCGTTACCATAGCATCCGCTCGATCCCTACGTCTGATGATAATGTAGTCAATGAGGTGCCAGTGGCGGGACCTTGGGTGCATCCATGTGGTTCTATTTCGGACAGGTAGTCGGAAAGCTGTGTTTGTAATGAGTAGTTCATTTGCGGCACATGTCCTCAGAAGGAGCAGTCCGTTACTATTGCATTTTCCGATACCATGTCTGCCAATGGCCCCCTCCCAGGCTGTATGGTCTGTGCCAACCCTAGCGTTAAAATCACCGAGGATGACGAGTTTGTCAGATTTGGGGACTGCAGCGATGAGCGCCTCAAGGTCCTCATAAAACTTATCTTTTGTTTCCTGAGGATTTGTCATTGTGGGTGCGTATGCACTGATGAGTGTTGCATGGCGCCCTCCTATTAGGGGGAGACGCAGTGTAATCAGGCGGTCATTAATTCCTCTCGGCATGCTTGTGAGCTTGTCGACCATGTTGGTCTCGATGTCAAAGCCAACTCCAGCTTCACGGCGTTCTTCTTTGCTGCGGCCGCTCCAGAAGAAAGTATAACCAGCGCCTTCTTCTGTGATCTGCCCTTCCTCTGCCAGTCGTGTCTCGCTTAGGGCAGCTATGCAGATGTTGTATCTAGCCAGTTCCCTGACGATCAGTGCTGTCCGTCGTTCGGGTCTGTTTGCTTTGGTGTTGTCCAGTAGCGTGCGGACATTCCATGTTGCAAGCGTGATGGGTAGTTTTCGTGATCGTCAGGTCAGGATGACCTCCTTCGTTTCAGTGTTCATGCTTCGTTATCTGGGTCACGATACAGCACGGAGCGACACTAGCCTTTGACCGGATCAAGTTTCGGCCACGCTTTGTCCCATCGAAACTGTACACATTAGTCTACCTTTCACGACTAAAAATACACTATAATATACTTCGTTGCATCACTTCCTTCACATTAGTATGCTTAATTCACAAGTCGGCACATTTATATCTTGGAATCACGTTAATAGTCAGAGAGTTATCATAGAAAACACAAACAAAACACCGTTTTATCAACTGCGACCATGTCCGGCGCCATCTTGACCCTTGTATATATATATATATATATATATATATATATATATATATATATATATATATATATATATATATATATATATACACATCTCTTACTCTCACCGCTAGTACATATAGACATCTCTTACTCTCATCGTTAGTACATATAGACATCTCTTACTCTCACCGCTAGTACATATAGACATCTCTTACTCTCATCGTTAGTACATATAGAAATCTCTTATCTTCACCATTAGTACATATATAAATCTCTTATCCTCACCGTTAGTACATTTAGAAATTTCTTACTCTCATCGTTAGTACATATAGAAATCTCTTATCTTCACCGTTAGTACATATATAAATCTTTTATCCTCACCGTTAGTACATATATGAATTTTTGATCCTCGCCGTTAGTACATATAGAAATCTCTTATCCTCACCGTTAGTACATATATAAATCTCTTATCCTCATCTCTATAAAACAATTTACTCTTTATACGAGGGGCGTTCGTTGACATTTACTGGGAACGACTGAGCAACTATAAGTTTACCCAAAGTGCGGTGGCATCCATTTTTAACAGAGATGAAGAAACGATATTATTTTCTGTCATGCTATATGATGTTCGTCTATCACATGTGATGTAGACCGCTCTCTTTGTTCAGTCGTGGGGACAGTCTTTTCTCTTGCTTTGTCCGCTGAAATGGGTGACTTGCTAGGTGATTTGGATTAAAGTGAGGAAGAAAGTGCGCCTTTTGTCAACCTCACTCTCTAGTCCTGAGCTACCTTTAGCAAGACGACTGGAGATAAAACAGGATGCAGATTTTCCTCTGGGTTTACTCCCGAAGCCTTTCGCGTAAACAGGTATCACGCAAAGCAGCGGATGAGAAGATGCTATCTAACGTTGTGTGTGATTCCTGTTCCACAACCGCAAGAGGTCGTATGGGCATATCTCCCGGGGCGTGTTTTAGTCCATTATAGTCGTGTATAAAATTCCATTCACACCAAAATCGACACTGTCTGCAGCTAGGGCGAAGGAGACCAATCTGGTGAGGTTCAGCCCTGTAGACTAGACCGTGAAGATACAGGCTATATAATCAACACAAAACGTTGCTGACGTTATATTTCTGATGTCACCATTTCTCATCCTATAACTTCAAATGTTATTGATAGTTTTTCTCAAACATTTCATTCCAAACGTTATTTTGTTCTCAGTTATCACGCCGGAAGAAGAGAATGACCACCCCAGACATGTGCAGCCTTGCTCAACAGTTTGACAAGAACGGCTATGTATCAGGTCTTGATGTTCTGAACAACAAAGAAGTTCTTGAACTGAGAGCTAACTTTGACAGAGTGCAGGATGATATTGGTTAGTGTTTCTCGCTTATCGTTCTTGTCTGTCTTCGCTCTTAACAAAGAATTGAACGAGCACTGTAGGTGGAATCCTTGCAGGAAGTCTGAGACTGACTTCTTATATTCTTTTAGTTTTTTGTCGTGTTTGTGCCTTTTAGCATCAGCTTATGAAGCGGTTGCATGACCGGGCCTTAGTATGTGTTTCGTACACGGTGAGATTTACTGATTATGTTATTTCTACTATCCATCTTTTTTGCGTGATCGGCCCTTGGCTTTATATCTATTGTATGTGCATATCATTACTTTCTGATGGATAGTATCTCATGTTTGACTTGTCACTTGGCCGAACCATTTGATTTGTTGTCTCTTGATGAGGTCTAGCACCGGTGTTGTAACTACTTGTCTCTTGATGAGGTCTAGCACCGGTGTTGTAACTACTTGTCTCTTGATGAGGTCTAGCACCGGTGTTGTAACTACTTGTCTCTTGATGAGGTCTAGCACCGGTGTTGTAACTACTTGTCTCTTGATGAGGTCTAGCACTGGTGTTGTAACTACTTGTCTCTTGATGAGGTCTAGCACCGGTGTTGTAACTACTTGTCTCTTGATGAGGTCTAACACCGGTGTTGTAACTACTTGTCTCTTGATGAGGTCTAGCACCGGTGTTGTAACTACTTGTCTCTTGATGAGGTCTAGCACCGGTGTTGTAACTACTTGTCTCTTGATGAGGTCTAGCACCGGTGTTGTAACTACTTGTCTCTTGATGAGGTCTAGCACCGGTGTTGTAACTACTTGTCTCTTGATGAGGTCTAGCACCGGTGTTGTAACTACTTGTCTCTTGATGAGGTCTAGCACCTGTGTTGTAACTACTTGTCTCTTGATGAGGTCTAGCACCGGTGTTGTAACTACTTGTCTTCCAATATCTTCGTTTCTGATTCTATCCATTCTCATTATTCCAAGCATTCTGCACGGGCATTATATGTTGTTACAATTTTCCTTTTATTTTTTATTGTTAATGTCAAATTTTGGCACGGATAGCACTATGTGGGCAGGAATATTGTGTTGTATGGCATTTTTATGTTTCATTGGCACGTGCTTACAAATTAACCAATAAAGCTGAAATTCTGAACATAGCCTCCACTAGGGGTTAATATAGATCATACACATAAAATGAGTGAGCAAGTCCAGTAGTAGTGAGAAAAAAAACCCAGATGAAATGTTAGGTGTGACAAAAAGAAATATTAAACATAGGAGCTAGGAAGTGATTGTCAAACTGTATAAAGCTTTAGTTAGACCTAAATTGGAGTACTGTGTACAGGTGTGGAGTCTTTATCGTAGAGGAGATATAAACATGCTGGAAAGGAAACAAAGAAGATCAACACAGCTGATAGTGGGATTCTAGAAATACAGTTATGAGGCAAGACCCAGAAAAACCAGCCTACAGTGCCTATAAAAGATATGAATTCTAGGCTTATATGGGTTTATTGAATAATCAAAGGAAAGGATGAATGAAAGTTTTTTTTAAAAACAACCATGTACAAGAACAAGAGGGCATAGCTACAAATTAACTAAAGAAAGGTCCAGATTAGATATTAGAAGATTTGTTTTAGTAAGAGAGTGGTGAATGTTTGGAATGGATTGTCACATCAAGTAGTAAAGGCAGTGATAATTAATGCATTTAAGAATAGATTGGATGCACATTTCGTTTAAAGCAATGAAATATAAAATAAACTGGTTGCATACACACTCTGCAATGTCTTCTAAACCAGTATGAAGATGTAAAGTTAAGTAAAGTTAAGTTGTTAGTGAGACCCGTTAATCTATAGTTGTTGACGGATTCTGAACAGGTCATTCAAAAGCGTTTAGCAGAAAATTTAGTTTTTAAATTTACTATTTTATATATACACAAATGCTAAATTCCACAAGACTCATAGTCTCGTGACTCGTCGTCAAGTTGTAGTTTCAGAAAGTTTTGGGCCAAAGTTCGTGTCGGGTTTGTCTGCAAAGTCGCCAAAACAAAATAAAACTAAACGTGTCTTAATATAAATAAAAAAATACTTTTATCAAAATACGTAGGTTTAAAATATTTGTTTGTTCATTTCTTATAACTTTCTTCGACGGTTGCAGTGGCTCTTTTATTTTCTCTGAATGGACCAATGGCGTGATTTTTGTCTTTACAAATGTGTATATACAAAGAGTGAAGAGTAAGGAGGGTCAAGTGAAACAAACTGATCAAGGTAGGAGAGAAGAGTAAGGGAGTCAGGTGAAACGTACTGATCTAGGTGGGAGTGAAGAGTAAGTAGAGTCAAGTGAAACATACTGATCAAGGTGGGAGTGAAGAGTAAAGAGAGTCAAGTGAAACATTCTGATCAAGACCATCCACCCACAGCCAACTCTAAAGTAGTGTGGTAGCGTAAGGCGTTGGACAGTAGTTAGCTATCTATAATGTTACTACATGCATCCACATCATTCACGACACAACCAAACTCAGAAAATAACACATCAACACTCTCCAGCAACCGGTGTGCTATTTAATAATAACACATTCAAGCAAAAACGATGTTATTACAAACAACTAGTGAAATACATCTTAACTAATTATCAAATATTATATATATTAATATAAATATTAACTACAGCGGAAGTTTTAAGCATTAGCTTTTGTTAACTCTTACCTAACTACTTACAACCCAGTTCTAGCTGCTACACTCCCATCCCATTATCTGCAAACTCAACACACTCTCACAACCTCGTCTTCACGATTGTATTCGGTGCATTTACTCACACTCAGATCCCTTCAGCCAGGTGATCTTTACATAACACACTCAATCTGTGGTCACACACTCAATCGATCTGCGTATACACATACTCCGGAACATACATCGTTCCCTTGGTGTCCCGAACACACCACACACACATTCAGAGCTCTTCTAGTCACAGGGTGTCCAACACACACCTTAGAGAGCGACTGGCCAAGACTCAAAGGGGTATGCTGGTTCAGTTATCCTGCAACTCACTCTCTCTTACAAACTCCAAAACGACCTGCTAACTAGTAGCAGCCTATCAATCGCTCTTCTAGTAAGTCGGTGAGCTAAAGTCTCATTCCTTTCCAGTCAGACTCCTAGTTAAGCTCTCAATCTCTCTTTTTCAATGGCCAGTCTCCTTGAGTTAATCATTGTCTGGTATTATATAGTCTCAAGTAGTACCAGGGCTGTCCAATATTCTTCTGTGGGTTGTCTGACTCAGCCATCACTCTAATTTGAACCTACCTCCAACTAGTTTTTATTGGAACTAATCACTCCGAGTTCCTTTCACTCTAAAATGTCACAGCAAGATCTGATGGCCTCTGTCTGTCACTAACCCCCTATTACCCAAATCGGAACGCTAGAGTGGTCAGCTCCTAACCCCTACCTGTACCAGAGACATTATTCTACTCAACCCCCCGTTTTCCTTTGTCGACTTAGTGTCGAGACGGTGAGTGACCTTGGCACACATTCAGGTACCTTAGTTCCCAGAGTCGCCGGCCCCATCAGCTCTGCCATTAACCCCCATGCTCCAGCTGGGATTGTTACAGTAGATCATGTTCCCCTCTCACGTTCTCATTCGTGCTCCTGAGAACGGACTGCGTCACAGTATCCTGGCCAACGAGGTGAGTTTCGACACTGCAATCTCCATAGTGGTGAGCTTACTGCGGAGCCTCACATTGTACTACAGCCAGGAGAACCCCAGTCCACCTTCTAACGTACGCATCGGGATATAAGAAGAGCCACTGCAACCATCCACGAAAGAAACGTCGCCAAGAGTTAACTTAACAAAGTGTATTTAATTTAACTTAACTTTAACTCTTGGCGACGTTTCTTTCGTATTAGTGTACTCTGCAGAGTCTTAATACAACCATTTTCTTTTCCATTCACTTTATCTAAAAATACATATGCGCATCCAATCCATTCTTGAATGTATTAATTGATCCTGCCTCCACTATTTCCTTTGGTAATGCATTCAAAACATTCACCACTCTGGCAGGGGAACTGAGACGCTAGTCAAGGCAGGCACAGCATACTGACCAGAACTTCTACTGCTACCACTACTACTACTACTACTACTACTACTACTACTACTACTACTACTACTACTACTACTACTACTACTACTACTACTACTACTACTACTACTACCACTACTACTACTGTTACTGCTACCACTACTGCTACCAATACTGCTACTAATACTGCCTTCACTTCACCAGATTTTACTGCCTCTATTACTTTCTCACAAACACACACATTCACGAACTCATCTCTGCACTTACTCACTCAGTCAAATATTCTCCCACTATAAACATTTAATAATTCACTCTTTCAGGTGTGGAGAACGCCACGTACTCCCTCCACAATAGACACCTCTCGGATGAGTGGGTTCTCCGGCTGGCTACTCATGCGAACATGCTTCGGCCTCTTAAGGTAAGTACACAATAATAGATGACTTCCACACTTCTTCTTCTGCTTCTTCTTCTTCTTCTTTTTCTTCTTCTTCTTTCATCTTCAAACTTCAGCTCCAGTGACTTTTTTTTTTCTTCTGCGTTCGTTCTTATTCTCCCGCTACTAAACCCTAAAAGGGCTTAAGTAGCAGAATGTAGTCCAGAGAACGGAATGCGTTGTGTCGTAGTTTACAGCTTGACTGCGATATTTGCACCTTTCAGTCCAACACATGCGACTTAACTTAACTTAACTTAACGTCTTTATACTGGTTTAAAAGATCCTGCAGAGTCTGTATACAACCAGTTACCTTTACATCACCTTGCTCTAAAGGCTATGCGCATCCAGTTTATTCTTAAATGCATTAACTGTCCCTGCCTCCACTACTCCCCTGGCAATGCATTCCAAGCAGACACCACTCTCTGACTAAAAAAATATTTCCTAATATCTAATCTGCACCTCTCTTTAGTCAGCTTGTAGCTATGCCCTCTTGTTCTTGTGGGTGGCTGTATTTAAAAAAAAACTTGTTATAGTCTAATTAATCCATTCCTCTGATCATCTTATAAACCTGTATTAAGTCACCACGAATTCTTCTCTCATCGAGACACTGTAGGCCGGTTTTTCTGAGTCGTTCCTCATAACTGTAATTCTGGAATCCCACTATCATCTTTGTCGCTCTTTTTTGTATTCTTTCCAGTATGTTTATATCCCCTCTATGATAAGGACTCTACACCTGTACACAGTACTCCAATCTAGGTCTAACTAAAGCTTTATACAGTTTGACGATCACTTCCTTGCTCCTATGTTTAATATTTCTTTTTATCATACCTAACATTGCATTTACCTTTTTCACCGCTACCTTAACTTGCTCACTCACCTTTCCTGTATGATCTATTATAACCCCTAGGTCCCTTTCCTTATCTATCTTTCTAATATTGTTTTCTCCCATTCTATAATTATGTTCCATATTGGATCTACCCATGTGGATGACTGTACATTTATCTACATTAAACTCCATTTGCCAGCTGACAGACCATTCTCGAATTTTATATAAATCCGACATCAATGTATCCACTTCCGCTTTAGATGAGACACTACTGCATAGTTTTGTGTCATCAGCAAATTTTGCAATCATCGATCCCATATCAATGTCCAAATCATTTATATATATCAAGAACAAAATTGGTCCCAAAACCGAGCCCTGTGGCACACCACTTTTCATTTCACACCACTTTTCATTTCACACCACTCAGAGTACTCCTTATTTATGCCCACCCTCTGCCTTCTTCCCATTAACCAATTTTTAAGCCATTTGGCAACTTCCCCACCTATTCCATGTGATTTTAACTTTCGAAATAATCTTTGATGAGATACTCTATCAAAGGCCTTTGCAAAGTCTAGATAAATAACGTCCACTGGCTCCCCTTTATCTATGATTTTAGTAACCTCCTCCATGAATTCTAATAGATTTGTTAAGCATGATCTCCCTCTAGTAAACCCATGCTGACTATTTCTAATTAGATTAAATTTGTCTAAATGCATTACAATGTTTTCTTTGATTATTGACTCTAACAATTTACAGACAATGCTCGTTAAACTCACCGGTCTATAATTTGCTGGATCTGATTTTTTGCCTTTTTTGAATAAGGGGATCACTCCTGTATCTTTCCAATCCCGTGGAACAATCCCTTTTGTAAGTGATTGAGAACATAATATAGCCAATGGTTTTGCTAGTTGGTTTCTAATTTCATACAGCAATTTTGGATGAATACCATCTTGACCTGGACATTTATTCACTTTCAACCCCTCCAATTTTTTAAAAACCATTTCCTCTGTAATACAGAGCGTTGTGCATGAAAAAAGTCAGTGTAGCGTTTAGAGATGCGCAGTAAAATTAACAGTTTATGGATGATTCGTTACAGAAAATGTTTATTAAAAAAGTTCACTTACCTTTGCTTACGTCTTGAACAACCAATAAAGCAGCACACGTCTTTAGTATATGCAAGCATTTTTTGAGTACCGGGTTAGCATTCCCTCTTCGATCCCTTCTCCTTAGCCAGTCTGCCCTGCTGCAGCCTGTTATCCAGGATCACCGCGTGGTGGTGTAGAAGGGTCTTGGCAGCTCTGGTTCGCTGGCCCTGACGCTAGCAGTCAGCTATGGGTCGCTGACCATTGCAGCTCATGCGCTGCTCAGCGTCTTGATCCCTTCAGTGACTCTAACAAAGCTAACAGTCAGCTCGAAGATCTATGTATCTCCATATATTTTTCATGGAAGGAGACTGGTTTTCTCAAAGTGATATCCACTTTGACTAGAGTATGATCGTGAAGGAGGACTCCAACACGCTTTCCACTGTCTTGACTTTCATACGTACAGCAGGGGATGGCATGGGCTAGTGGTTAAGTGGCACGACTCACAATCTGAGGGTGCTGGGTTCGCTTCCCATCACAGCACCGGCCGTTACCGCGCGGAAGCAAATGCTTAGAAAATGCAGGAGGAAGCAGACCCTTACATAAAATGAATGCCGAAGTCGGTTGCAATGGGCCGACAGGTGCAAAATAAAAACCGTAGTGCAACGCACACATCCTTGTGGAATAAAGAAATAAGGCGAAAGCAACCACAGAAAAACTTTTAAAATACGTACAACAATGGAGTATTTTTGTGGCGACCAACAATACAATAGATTGTTCAGCATCTAGATGATTAATGCTATAACTATAAAAAAACAATTAATAGCCAAACAGGCACAAGGAATACATATTAGAGTAGAAGAACAGACTATAGAACAGGTACAGTGGTTTTTCAGACTTGGGCCACATGATTACAGAGTGAGTGAGTGAAGCATGCTGTTGTTGTTTCGAATGCCCACAAAAAGTAGGCTTACTCTTTTGTGCGCCCTAAAGAGGACGTTAAGTGGCGGTTTGTCGTAGCTTTTCTCACATTCCGAGCGAGCTGATGAAGGCTGACCGGGTCCCTCAGGCGGTTGTGCTGTGATTGTTTCATTTGCGTATCGCTCACCACTACGGTGATCACGTCGATTCCTCACCTTGTTAGCCAGGCTGCTACAAAAACAGTCCGTTTGCAAGGAGAATTGCGGGGAAGTCCAGGTGAGGGTCTTGGTCAGTATATTATGCCTGACCAGAGGTTAGTCTTCCTCCTCGAGTGGAGCGTGTAGCCTAGTCGACAGTGCGTTGGCTTACTAGACTGGGATTACAGCGTGTCAGGGTTCGAGTTCACGGATAAAGGAAAAAAAATTCCTACCGTGGTTTGTGGCTGGTACGACTTCTCGTCAAGTCGACCCAGCTGTAAATGGGTACCTGGCGTATGAATTGAGGAAGGTAAAAACAGTAGGAAGGGAACTGACTACCCCACCTCACATAGTCTGGCACTTAGTACATGAAGAGTTATCTTCATTCCCGACGGCAGGGATCAAGACGCTTAGCAGCGCATGAGCTGCAGTGGTCAGCGACCCATAGCTGACTGCTAGCGTCAGGGCCAGCGAACCAGAGCTGCCAAGACCCTTCTACACCTCCACGCGGTGATCCTGGATAACAGGCTGCAGCAGGGCAGACTGGCTAAAGAGAAGGGATCGAAGAGGGAATGCTAACCCGGTACTAAAAAAAATGCTTGTGTTGAACCGAAAGGTGCAAATAGAGACCTATCGCTCTCGAGTATGGAGGTCAGAGACTCCAACTGCATAGTAGTTGGAGATTTCAACAGCCACTCGGAGAGATGGGGATACTCTGACACAGACAGCAGAGGTGACGAAGTGGAAGATTGGGAGATAGACACAAATCTCTCCCTAATCAATAGGCCGGAGGATAGCCCTAGCTTCTATTCAAGAACATGGCATACCACCTCGACTCCAGATTTGGCCTTCTCCACACAGGACATACACCATAAAATAGACCGCCAGGTGCTAAACCAACTGGCAGGTAGCGACCACAGGCCGATCAGGCTAACCATTGACATGGAAGTAGGCCCACAGGAAACAAAACCGCTCCCACGTTGGAATTACAAACGAGCCGACTGGGACAGATTTGCAATCCTGACAGATGGGCTGTGTGAAACCATCAACACACGAAACAACAAAATGAAGCCCATGGTGGAAAGCCTAAGCAAGGCAATAATGCAAGCCGCCACTGAAACCATCCCAAGAGGAGCTAGGAAAAACTATAAGCCCTACTGGAATGATGAGTTGCAGAAAGCGGAAGATGCAGTAACAAATGCTAGGAACATGGCAGAGCGAGAACAATCCATGGAGGCAAACATCGCCCTCAAAGCTGCCACGGCGAAATACAAACACACTCTCAAGCAAACAGCAAGAGAAAGCTGGAAAAATAAAACGGAAAGCCTAAACCTGGACAAAGACGGGAACAAGCTATGGAAGCTAGTCAGAGCCATGAACGACGAAACCCCGTCAAATAAACAAATTACCATCAAGCAGGGCGAAAACTTGCTCACAGGTAAGAAAGCCGCAAACGCTTTTGTCGATCACTATGCCAGAGCAAACCACATCGAGGTCCCTTCAAAAAAGCATACAGACATTAGCGAAGAGCTAAAGGGGCACGACAACATCAATACGGCACCTGAAGAGCACATGATGGCCAAATTAACAATGAGCGAAATGGAAGAGGCTATGAGAACATTAAAGAAAAGGAAATCTCCCGGAAAAGACGGGATAACAAACGAAATGCTGGGCTGGGCCAAACAGCGAAGAGGAAACTGCTATCGGTCCTGAACCAAAGCTGGAAAAGGGGAATTGTACCCCAGGCATGGAAAGACGCAATACTGGTACCAGTACCAAAAACAGGAAAGGACAAAACAGAAGCAAATGGATACAGGCCCATCAGCCTACTGAGCTGTGTCGGCAAGCTGATGGAACGTATGATAAACACCAGACTGATGTGGCATCTGGAAGAAAAACGAATACTAATTCCACAGCAAGCCGGCTTTAGACAGCACAGATCCACTGAGGACCAGGTCATCCTCATAGCCCAGGAAATAGAAGATGCCTACCAGGCACAGAAACACACAGTAGCTGTTTGGGTGGATCTGGAAAAGGCATTTGACAAAGTCTGGAAAGACGGACTTAGAGTCAAGCTAAGAAGAAGTGATGTTTGTGGGAAAATGTACAAGTGGATCAACCACTACCTCAAACAAAGAACGGCCAGAGTCCAAGTACAAGGGCAGATGAGCAAAAAGGTGACACTCGAGCAGGTCGTGGTCTTCAGACTTCGCACTGGCCACAATAGACTGAGGTACCACCTATTCAACAAATTGAAGATAGGTGGTACCGACGAATGCCCGTGCGGTACTGGTAAGATGACCGCTGAACATCTGCTGCAGAACTGCCCGACATACGAGGATCAGAGAGAGCAGATGTGGCCATCACCAGTGGAACTGCAAGACAAGCTGTATGGCAGTGGCGACAGCCTCAGGATGACCGCCGCTTTTTTCGAAAAAATAATGGTTACTGTCTGACTGCGTACGAAGAAGAAGAAGAAGAAGAACCGAAAGGTGCAAATATCGCAGTCAAGCTGTAAACTACGACACACCGCATTCGGTTCTCTGGACTACATTCTGCAACTTAAGCCCTTTCAGGGTTTTGTAGCGGGAGATTGAGAACGAACGAAGAAGAAGAAGATTCCCTACGGCATTTGTTGTCATGGAACTGATATTTAATTACAGTGGAGGACGCCGTTTATGAAGTTGAAATGAGAGCTATGACAATTGAATAAAAAAAAAGGCTTTTAAGGAGAAACAAAAGCTCCCTAACATCAAGTATCATAAATATTGAGCTGTATAAAAGCATAATCAATACACATATGTTGCCCATAGCACTGTATGGCTCCGTAACATGGACTCTGAAACAAAAAGGATGAAAAGACCTTAAATGGTTTTGAGATGTGGTGCTATGGTACGATGAATGAAGTGAACTGGACAGAAACAAGGTTTAACAAGCAAGGGCTTAACGATATAGTGGTACACTGACAACTAATAACAAGTATACAACAAGTTAAAGTATCTTGGATTGGTCAGAATATGAGATACGGAGATCTATTATTGAAAATACCAGGAGACAAAATGAATGACAAAGAAGAATAGATCGCACAAGAAACAAGTACACGACACAGGCGTGGATGAACATTGGGATGTAAACTTAGGCTAAGCTGAAGAGATCTGCATTGAACAGAGGACAGTGACGTGACATAACCAGGCGACTCCATCATCAGTCTTCGGACTGACTAACAAAGGTCACAGTGGTCTGACATGATCATACGACTTAAACACCAGTCTCCAGACTGACTAACAGAGGACATTGACGTGACATGACCAGACGACTCCGCCACCAGTCGCCGGACTGACTAGCCTGATGCTGATGAACCTAAAGCTTCTAACCATGGAGCTCTAAATGAGGATAACACCTCGCCACAAGAAAGAGGAGAGTTACAGGATTTGGTCAGCTAAACACCCCCAAAAAAGGTCTTCTTCTTCTGTTTATTATTATTACTCTTGTGCTCGTCCTGTTAACAATACTTTTCGTTACGTTCTGTTATAGTTTACAGCGAGGCTGCGATATCTGCACCCTTCTTGCCGATTCCACAAGAGCCGCACCAAAAAATCTCCAAAAAACCCCACCAAAGAATCTACAAGAACGAAACCAAAGAGTCACCAAACCCTACCAAAAAACACCACTACTCCAAAAACCCAACAAAAGAATCCTCAAACCTTACGAGTAAACCCAACCAAATCCAGAAACGAAACCAAAGAATCTCCAAGTATACCAACACATCACCTAACTCTCCCAGACCTCCACAAAAGAACCCCGCCAAACAGCATGCCTCCCCCCAAACCCCCCCCCCCCCAAAAAAAAAACACACAAAACAAACACACCAAAACCAAACTGTAGTAATATCATTATGCTTTTATATCTGCTCATCTTTTCATGTCTGTTGCAGGCCATTCTAGGACCCAATATGTTCCTTCTAGATTCTCGTTTCATTTGTAAGTATCCGGTTGGAGCAGACGAAGAGAAGGAAGCTTTTGTGGCTTGGCACCAGGACGTCAGGTACCAGTTGGCTGTTTTATTTCGTCATCCTAGAGATATAAACTCCTAAAGAGTCATTTTCCAGAGACTTTCATTGTGTCCAACTTTGAGAACAAAATTCAAATTTAAAATCTACCCAAGTTATTTGTACCTTTCCACATTTGGTTTGTTAAGAGCAGCTATAGTTGGCGCCTAACTGGCTGCGGGTCTACTTAGCTCTAGTGCTTGTGTCTATTAAGATGGACTCGCACATCGGTTAAACCATATAAAGACTTACCGTCTGTATACTGGTTTTGAAAACTCTACAGAGTCTGTGTACAACCAGTTTCTTGGAGGTTGGTTTAACCGATGTGCGAGTCCATCTTAATATACGTAAGCACTAGAGCTAAGTAGACCCGCAGCCAGTTAGGCGCCATCTATAGCTGCTCTTAAAAAACCACGAGTGGAAAGGTACAAATAACTTGGGTAGATTTTAAATTTGAATTTTGTCCGGGCAGTGACATACTCTTTTCGATTTCCAACTGCCAAGGAATTTTTAACGTGCTCGACACTGAACACGGGAGTCCGATCTCATTACCCAGGGATCAGGAGAAGTTTAAATAAAAGATCCATGTGAACAAAAATCACAGTCTCCACAGTGATTTGAGCCCGCGACCTGGTTGGTATGTTGTACCTGACCCTGACGCGACATTGTAGTCAGTATTTTGTGCCTGACCGCTACCGAAGACGGATGTGTCAGACCGAGAGGTGCAAATATCACAATCAAACTGTAAACTAGCGACACAACGCACTCCGTTCTCCGGACTACATCCAGCTACATACAAAGCCCTGTTCAGGGCTTGGTAGCCGGAGATTGAGAACGAACGCAGAAGAAGAAGTGCCTGACCCTGACGCGACATCCTGACTGACCCTTACGCGACATCCGGGTCAGTATGTTGTGACTGATCCTGACGCAACATCCTGGTCATTATATTGTGACATATTCTGACGCGACATCCTGGCCAGTATGTTGTAACTGATCCTGACGCGACATCCTGGTCATTATGTTGTGACATATCCTTACGCGACATCCTGGCCAGTATGTTGCTTCTGGCCAAACTAGCGTTTCAGTCTCTCCGATCACCTGACTTGAATGACCATTACTCCTTTTGTGTGACCCTTTGTCTAGATCTCTGTTGCAATCTCACTCACCTCCTCACTTATGAGTCACACGTCAGTTCATGTCTGAATGGATTCAGTTTTTCTTTTATTCCTGATAATCATCATTTTCCTCATTTCCCTATTTGGTTTCCCTTGGAACACATACTCT
The DNA here is from genome assembly GCA_036924085.1 of Ariolimax columbianus. NCBI lineage: Eukaryota > Metazoa > Mollusca > Gastropoda > Stylommatophora > Arionidae > Ariolimax > Ariolimax columbianus. The sequence continues at coordinate 22,111,345 of JAVGWX010000008.1, forward strand.
CTGTTTCCTTTATAGAACAATACGGGTGATTTGTCTCGGTATGACATCTTCTCCACTTACAAAAAGGATTGGCATAACTAAGGGGCTGCAAAACTGCCATAATAGAACACATTAGAAACGGATACAAACACGCATCAATACTTTAACATTACAAACACGTACACACACGCATCAATACTGTGGCCAATACGTCCACATTACAAACACGTACACACGCGCATCAATACTCTGGCCAATACGTCCACATTACAAACACGTACATACACGCATCAATACTCTGGCCAATACGTCCACATTACAAACACGTACACACGCGCATCAATACTCTGGCCAATACGTCCACATTACAAACACGTACACACACGCATCAATACTCTGGCCAATACGTCTACATTACAAACACGTACACACACGCATCGTACGCTGGCCGATACGCCTTAATATCTTCCAAAAGACTACTTTCTGGGATGAAACTGGCGTGCCTTTGCCAGTAGCATCAGAAAGGGAAACTTTTAATCAAAACAAACACAAATATAGCAGACCTAATTCTGGTCATCTCTTTATGGTATCTTCGCCCTTATAACGAAATCTTTCGCTTGCTAGTCTGTCCTCTACTTTTCAATCAAAGTACAAGGCTGTTCAGAATGGTGTTATGTTTTGACAGATTGCCAAACTATCTTTATAGTGTAAATGTCAAATTTCCATTCCTAAATATCCTGATGTCCTGTCCATTACAATGAATAATTTCTACTATATAACTGAAACAGATGCTGTCCACTGTTTTTAATTTGGCGTACTCCTTGAGCAACGCCAGTGACAATCGAGCTGCTCAATGTGTCTTTGGCTTTTCCCTTCTTCTCTTTGCTTGTTGGTGCTGATTCAGTGCATATCTTATTATATTGAAACGAATATTTTTGAGTTTGTGTCTTAACAATCTCTACTTTCTTTTTACAATCTCCGGCAGTAATGATTATTGCAGTGTCCTTTGCCGTTTCAAGTATTGTTGCACCGTTAATATGTTGCAGGTACTGGGGCGTGGAGGGCGATGTTGTAAGTGTGTGGATGGCTGTCGACGACGCGGATGTGGAGAATGCCTGCATGTATGTGATCCCTGGTAAGTACATTCCATAGTTCTGCCGAGGTGTTTTCAGGTAGGCCTCTGTAGTGTCGTTTCCCACCCATGATGACCATGACCTGCTTTAAGAGATGGTGTACGGGGACGTCCTTGGTAAGGCGGGTCACATGTCCAAATTGTGTAAAACGGCGACGGTTTAGCATGGTGAATGAGCTTTAGGTCGCGTTTGAGACCCGGTCATACCAGTGAATCGCACGAATGCGCCTCTGGCTAGGCATGGGGAAAAACACTTCAATGTCCTTCTGTGCTAGGCCGAGACAAGAATAGGAACACTGCCACACTGAATATTGTTTAAGAAGCCACTAGGAGTATTGTCTTCACTCCCCAATCTCAAATATGCAGGTGATGAATACTGCGAATGTAGAGCCGCCCATGACCAGAACCACCTGGTTATACGTCCTAATATGCAGGAATCTTGTACAATGGAAGACCTGATGATGACAAACGAAAGAACACTGACTGTGGCTGGTTTTAGAGAGAAAACAATGTGAGATTGCTGGAAACGGAAAATAAGTAAATACCTCTCCAAGGCGCATTAACTAATGAAATTGAAAATTCTCCTCCCCCCATGCATACGGATCAAAAGTCTGATCAGTGATGGGCAATTCGCTCTATAGGCAATGTCAGACGGGTAACTTGACTGGGACGATACATCGTCTAAGATATGTACAGACTAATATCGGGCTCAAACATGTTGCCTTAATAATTTATCAACTGTTGTCCACACACCGCATTGGTCTTTGGTGTAGAGTGCTTTTATAACAATAATATATTTGGATAGAAAGCCATCAAGATTTCTGCAAGTGATGTTGAGAGTTGTCAAACGACTTTTGGAATCAAGGAAGCTGGGCACAAGTGAATGTTGCACTTCAACAATATTTTACAATTCTTCTTCTTCTTCATCGTACGCAGTCAGACAGTAACCATTATTTTTTCGAAAAAAGCGGCGGTCATCCTGAGGCTGTCGACACTGCCATAGAGCTTGTCTTGTGGTTCCACTGGTGATGGCCACATATGCTCTCTCTGATCCTCGTATGTCGGACAGTTCTGCAGCAGATGCTCAGCGGTCATTTTCCCGGTACCACACGGGCATTACCTATCTTCAATTTGTTGAATAGGTGGTACCTCAGTCTATTGTGGCCAGTGCGAAGTCTGAAGACAACGACCTGCTCTCTTCTGTTCAATTGGTAATAGGCATCGTTTTTGATGTAGCCGGTATGTTCAGTTTCCCATTTGGTCATGTATCTGACTTTAATAAGCCGTTTTGACTCTTCGTACGTCACACTAGTATCTGTTTGTGGTAGTCTTGCACCTTCTTTTGCCAGTCTGTCTGCCTCCTCGTTGCCTTGGATGTTGCAGTGTGATGGGACCCACTGAACCACTACCCTTTTTGGTGCGGACTGCTGGCATAGTTGACAGAGTACTGCTCTTAAGTCATTAAGCTCAGTGTTTTTCTGGCTTTTTAGTGCTGTGACTACGGCCAGAGCATCTGTAAGCAGGACTGTATGGCTTTCATTTTCTTTATGTGTCACCATTTCTTCCACTGCCGCCCTTAGTGCCTCTGCCTCCGCTCTGAAATTGGTTGTGTACTTACCAGTAGCGAAAGACAGTGTTTTACAATTGTTCAAAAGGTGAAGGTCTGGTCTGTGCTTGATCGTCTGCCTAAAACCTACCTGTTCCTTTCTGAGTTCGTCCACTGTTATTCTGATTCCTTCTAGCACCATGCCACATAGCATTTTTCCTGGCTCTGATAAGAGTGTTTTGACACACACATTGTTGCAGTCTTTATTCTGTGATATTTTGGCTTTAATACCGTCTTTAGATTGTTTTGGTGGTTATGTGTGAAGGGTGGGGGTGCGGGGGATTCCCCTAATTCCATCGGTGATTGATAGTAGTTTTATGTTACATCTTCTGCCGCTTTTATCATTTGACTAGTAATTCCATCGTCGCCAGCCTCTGTGTGGTTTTTAAACTTTCCGATCTCTTCGCACTGTCATTTCCGGCAAGTCATTGTTGGTGACCGTGTCGGTAACATTACAAACATGTAAAAAAACACCGATAAAAAACAACCTTTTCTTGTATTTGTAAACCTTGAGGTTTCTTTTTGGGGTGAAATAAACAAACATAGCCAGCACAGGACGTGGCGACGTCAGTGGCGAAGCGGTCTGTAGGTCTCATCCTAAAAACACACCGACTACCTCAGCAATGGGAGTAAAGTCGACCGACAGATTTTGTTGCTGTTGTTGTTGTTATTGCTGTTGTTGTTGTTATTATTGTTGTTGAAATCTATTATCTGTGATAGATACATTGCATAACATAATATGAGATGATGGATCGGCTATTTCAAAAGAACTAAATCTGATCAACAACCACTGCGCTCATATATCGTAAGAAGATCTGGTAAGATGGTTCGTAGCAGACGATATAGCGGAAGTCGTCCAACAACGTGGACTGTCAAAGTAAAAACACTTGACCCAGCAAAGGAAACTTACAACTTAGGGAACCTGATCAACTACTACTACGAGCATACAACACAAGTTCTGGTTACAGGACTCGAGGAAGACAACGTGGCAATTAAACAGAGGATATAACATAATAAAATCCAACAACATTGACTAGCAAACTGTCTAATGACTTGACTAATGAGAGAATCTCATAGCAGAACAAGTGATTAGAAAACCAGCAAATAAAACGAAGCTTCCCCAGAAGATGAAGTGTTTAGTGCCCGTATGTGTTATGTCTTCAGCTTCATAAGACACAGTGAACAATTACTCACAGCTTTTCATTTCCTAAATGATATCAGAATCAAGTACTCATTACACAAACTGGGTATCATTGATCGTGTTCGCTCAATTCAGAAGCTGGCAATATTTATTTATTTCTTGAGCAAATTTATGTCGGGCGTGACAATCTCTTTTGAAACAGGCAGTCCGTGTGTTGGTGATTTGTCAGGACGTGTTTGCTATATCGATTGTGTGGTCTCGCAGCCTGGAGTAAAATCTTGACAGGGATTGATTCCTTGTGTACTTTACTGGGAAGAAAACTGTAGTGCTACTAGCCCTTAATGCATACATAAAGAAGTGATTAGAGGTGATTGCGCATGAAGCTAGCCACTTATTATGTCAAATTAATTACTACAGAAACCACAACTGTAAGAGCAGACACATCTATTTGGTAAGTATTCATGTAGGGAGCCTTCTACAATGAGATCTCTCTTATTTGGGATATCTAGGTGGTCGAATCCTTTAGCTAATGTCGTTTTTTTGTGCAGCAAGTCACGTTCCTCACCTGCAAAAAGTCATCGTCAGTAGTATCCCTATGCTTAAAAGTGAGCAGAATATCGAAGATTGAATGAGATGTATATATATCATCATCCTCATCGTCTATTCACTTGTGTCTTCAGACGTCGTGTGGAGGTGTAGTTTTCTGTCGTATGCCATCTTTGACACCGATGTTGTTGTCATTCCATGTTTCGTCAGTGTCTCACTGACACCACCTTTCCATCTTTTTTGTGGTCTGTCTCTTCTCTATTGATGTATGTATATATATATCACGGCAGTCTGACCAACTAGGTGGGGGATTAACGTATTACTTCTCAAGCTGGAGAGCTTACTAAACAGCCGCGCATTGCACGACAATCAGAGGGAAACCTCCCTATTCTCAAGTACTCCTTAAAATGTCAGAAGAGCAGCTATCACTTCTTTTTCAATCAACTGATGCTATGCTTCTAGTCCGATGAGGTTCAAGATCAACTGATGCTATGCTTCTAGTCCGAGGAGGTTTACGGTCAACTGATGCTGTGGGATCAAGAAACTGAGCAGCGCATGAGATGCAGTGGTCAGCGACTGATATCTGACTGCTAGCGTCAGGGCCAGCGAACCAAAGTTGCCAAGACCCTTCTACACCTCCACTCGGTGATCCTGGAAAACCGGCTGCAGCAGGGCAGACTGGCTAAGGAGAAGGGATCGAAGAGGGAATGCTAACCCGGGACTAAAAAAATGCTTGCTGAAGTCGGATGTGTTGGACCGAAAGGTGCAAATATCGCAGTCAAGCTGTAAACTACGACACAACGCATTCCGTTCTCTGGACTACATTCTGCTACTTAAGCCCTTTCAGGGTTTGGTAGCGGGAGTTTGAGAACGAACGAAGCCAAGCCAAGACTGAGGTACCATCAATTCAATAAACTGAAGATAGGTGCTACTGACAAATGCACCTAAGGTACAGGGAAAATGATCGCTGAACACTTGCAGCAAAATTGCCCGACATACGAGGACCAGAGAAAGCACATGTGGCCATCGCCAGTGTCAACACTAGACAAGCTCTATGGCAGTGTCGACAGCCTCAGGATGACAGCTGCTTTCTTCGAACAAATTCAAGTTGACGTCTGACAACGTACGAAAAAGAAGACGAATTATACTGAGGAAAAGCCTACGATGGTCATCAACCTCAGTCTCTAGTCTCAAACTACCTTCGACCAGAGGCAAGACAGAAGTCAAGACGACTGGAGGTAACTAAGGAAACATTCACTCTGGTTCTACCTCCGCTGAGACCAGAAACGTGTGGGATTTGATCGCCAACCGTTTCCGTTCATCACTTTGAGAGGCGTATGATTTACCTTTGGACCCCCTAGCAGTATTTCAGCACAAATAATATATTCCTCAGTTTTTTTTAACAGTCTATGAATTTAATGATTAAATGAATTTTCACATTAATTCCTATATATTGACAGGCACCCACAATAATGGAATATTAGAACACGTATCAGAAACCAAGTCTGGCAATCTTCTGTCCTCTAACCAATCCATTCCGGTGAGTCTATATGACGCCGCCAAAGCTGTACCTTGTCCACTTGTTGCTGGTCAGATGTCCCTCCATCACGGACATCTTGTCCATGGAAGCGGGACCAACCGTTCCAAGCGAAGACGATGCGGATACGTCATACGGTACGTGTCTACCACGGCAAGGCCGATTGCTGACCCAAACAGGCCAAGGTCATTTCCAGCAACTGTACTAGTTTGCGGTGTCAACGATTCCGAGAATTTTGAGGATCATGCCCCTGAATGGTTTACGTGGAAAGACCAAGAATAACTCTTTAGAATACTGCCAATAAAAAATTAAGTGTTAATGTTGTATACATGTAGTATATACAACTATAATCAAGTACATATATTGTATCTAATTATTTATTTTAATTATGTTCGCGGTAGAGACTAGATTGCCTGATCGATTTGTGCGATAATGTGAGGTTAGGATGGAATAAGATATCCACAAAAAAAAAAAAAAAAAAAAAAATGGTTGTAAGTTTAAGGGAGAAAGAATATGTGCCATCGAATTTACGATGATCAAGTCACCATAGAAGTAGCAGAGAATTCATTACACAGGTGTCTCGCCATAATCAAAGATACAGCCAAAGCATTCGGCATGAAACTTAGGTCACCTCACATATGGCGTCTTTCAAAAAGCCAGTACCAAAACCGTTTTGTGTACATTTTCAGTGATCTTTTTTTGTAATAGCGTATTTATATTTACATCATGAGGTTGCTAGTCTAATGCGCACGATTCTTTAATCGTTTCTTACGCCATGTATATTTGTATTGTGGCCATTTTATTTCTTCCCCAGTATACTGTTCGGGAGTTCGTCGAGTAAAGCATTGTAACGTTGACGATTAACTTCCTTCATAACCATCTTCTTTGAGCATTTCATCTTTTTGCATGCTCTTTGCTTCTCAGACAACTTGTTATACCATCCCATATATTACTTTCTTGTCTTTGTTTGCCTTAATCTTTTACCCTCGATCTGTTCCATTGTCACGCCATTTTGCAGACCCGTCTTTTAAGTATTTGCACAACCAATATTTTTTGTTTTCAATTTATTTTTTAATTATTTTTGCGTTCATAATTATTGGTTATGCTATAACTGTAGACCAGCCGCCATGATGAAGTATGTAGTCTTCACCAGGTCTGTGCAAGCGGCTGTCCCACATCGTTTTTATCAGCTCCGGTGGGCATATCTGTAAAATGAGTTTAGTTTTGTCTTCCACATGGACCTTCATCAGTGCCTGAGATCTTTAGTCGGTATAGATGTTTCTAGTAGTCTGTTTTTGTTATTATCTATAGTTTATTATTTTTTTTTAAATATCTTTTTTGAATTTGTTAGTGTTCATGTTATATGTAAGGGTCTCAGTAACCAACCATATATCTTGCTGAAAGTGATATTTTTGGTTGTTCATTCATTTCAATATTTCAACCCAGAAAGCAATATTGGATTGCTGTAATACTCTAGGAAAGACAATAATGGCGTTCCTAGCACTAAACAAATGGAGATCCAGATAAATTACGATTCATACTAACGTTAGAATATTTATCGTATGTGTTAAGTCGGTGCTGATGTGAAGCAGAAACGCAGAGAACGACCAAGGCAGTATAACAAAGACTCTAGTCTTTCGTGAACATATGCATGAGAAGAACAATGGGCATAACGTGGCAGGACATGGTGAGGAACTTGTGGAAAAGGAGTCAACAACAACCACTGGAACAACAAATTAAGGTAACAAAATTGGGTTAGATAGGGCATACTCCGAGGAAGACATTGCAATTTAGCAAGGCAGGCTCTCAAGTGGAATCCTCAAGGCAAGGAGAAAGGGAGGGAGACAAAAGTACACTTACTAAGTGAGAAAGGGCTACTATTAAATGGTCACACGAGGAGACAGGCTGAACGAGTAGCCAAGGACTGCGATTGCTGGATAGATGTGGTCAATGGTGTATGAAACCGAGAGAAGCAATGGGATCAGATTGATTGATCTGGTTGATTGATTGATTTGATTGATTGATTTGATTGCTTTGATTGATTGATTTTATTGATTTGATTGCAATACACTAAGACTTTTGATCACCTCCACTGTAAATCACTTGTTTGTTTGCTATAATTTATATTACTCTAATAAAGTGTAGGCCTATTTTGAGTTGCTTAATCGATATACCTTCTGTCCAAATATGCACAAATGGATTTATACAAAAATAATTTGCTTCACGGTTCTTTACAATAATTCACCTTTATAAAACTAAGAAACTCAGTCAAAATATAGCCTTCATATATTTCAAATACCAAAATATTAAATATTACGTTTTTTTTAATCCCCTCTCGTATATTGCTCGAATTAGAAATATGAAAGATATTACAGTAAAACGTACAAGCATTAGATAATGAAACGTATTTCACCTGTAATTGCCTTATATTTTAACCCTCTCATGCTTATAACACATAAAAATGGACTGGTCAACCATCTACTTGTTTATATACATATTTAAAGATATTAAACCACCAAATATATTTGTGTTATTTGAACGTTATTTGTGTTTGAAAATCTACAAATAGAATATTGTACATCCGTTGAGAATTTGTGATCCATTTATTTTTGTCATATATATATATATATATATATATATATATATATATATATATATATATATATATATATATATATATATATATATATATATATATATAAATATATATATATAATCATGATCATCATCATCATCATCAGTCCCATAGCATAGAAGGTCGTTGAGGCACCATTATTGCAGTTTGTAGTACCAGCTCTCACCATACAACAACGGTGTTTCTTGGGCCGCTACACACCTGACGGAGCCCATCTCTCTTCAGGTGGCAATTCATTATAGTTGTGTTTAAATTTTATATCCCATAACTGACACTGTCTTCAGCTAGGTCGAAGTGCGCTAATCTCGTGAAGTTCAGCCGGGTGAACTAGAGCGTGAAATATGGCACATGTTTAATGGTAGTGCTATTCATATAGCCGATGTCCATTCCAGGACAATCGGACGGAAAAAAACACACAAAACGAACCAATTAACCAGTCCAAATGGAAAACAACAACACGTTTCCGTGAACACAAGTGTAAGTTATCGACTAGTGAATTCCCGGCAAACCCATGGTCTGGCGGCATCTGGCGGCAACTATAATGAACTAAAACCGCAGAGCAATGTAGACTCGCAACCTGTTATGGCCCCATCTTTGCTGCTCTTCTTATATATATATATAAATAAGTACAAATGCCTACATACACATATACCCCTATAAGCTTACATATGTATATAATCATCATTGGCTCTGTCCGTCTTTTCAGACGAGCGTATGTTGTGCTTTCAGAAATAAATGATGTAACTAAAGTCCATGTAACGGTTACTAATTTGACTCGTGTAAGACCATTCCGAGCAGAGAAGCGTCTTCCATAGTGTGTGCAAGGAAAGTCAGGACTGTTTGCGGCATCGCATGGTGTGGCGTGTCATCTCAAATGCTGAGTCCTTCGCCTAACTTCGATCAGTATCTCCTTTGTCTATTTCATGCTTAAACCTGCCACTCCGTGCAACACGATCCATGACGTCCTGTTCCCATGATTCCAAAACCATGGCTGCAGCATTGATATCCCGCTTGCATACATCCGTGTACTAAAGTAGTTGCTGGCGATGAGACCTTTTTTCCCAATTGCAATTCCCCATAGAAAAGATCCCTTAGTATCCTGCAATCCTCTATCCTCCGAGTGTGTTCCAGCCATCAACGACTTCAAAGACTAAGAATGGAAAAAAAACCCTTACAATGCCTGTCTCTCCAATACCGTTGTGTTGGTGATCTTGTCCTGGCACTCAAATTCTAGCATTCAGCGCTGGCACCTGTTGCAAAAGCTGTTTAGCCGCCTCAATTGTGCGTGTAGGTAGATAATGGTTAACGTCTTTATACTGGTTTAGAAAACTCTGCAGATTCTGTAAACAACCAGTTTATTTTACATTTACTTGGTATAAAAATACATATACGCATCCAATCACTTCTTGAATGCACTATTTGACTCTGCCTCCACTATTTCCTGTGACAATGCATTCCAAGAATTCAATACTCTCTCACTAGAAAAATATTTTCTGGTTTCTAATCTGGACCTTTCTTAAGTTAATTTGTAGCTATGCGGTCTTGTTCTTGTAAGCAGCTGTATTTTGAGAATCTTGTTATAGTCGAAATTATCCTTTTCGTTGATCCTGTTATTGACCTATAATCACTTCGAATTCTTCTCTTTTATATACACTGTAGGCCTGTTTTTCTAAGTCTTTCCTCATAACTATAATTCCGAAATCCCACTATCAGTTTTGTCGCTCTTGTTTCTATCTCTTCCAGCATATTTATATCGCCTTTAAGATAAGGACACCACACATATACAAAGTACTCCAATCTAGATCTAATTAATGCTTTATACAATTTGACAATCACTTCCTTGTTTAATATTTCATTTTATCATACCTAACATTACATTTGCCTTTTTCACTGCTACCTGAACTTGCTCCCTCACCTTACCTGTATGCTCTATTATTATTGTAATATTGTTCTTGCCCATTCTGTAACTATGTTCCAAATTGGATCTACCCATGTGCATGACTGTACATTTTTCTACATTAAACTCTATTTGCCAGCTCTCAGACCATTTTCGAATTTTTATCTAAATGTGACCTCAAAATATCCACTTCTGGTTTAGATGAGACACTTCTGTACAGTTTTGTGTCATCCGTGAATTTATTTTGCAATCATGGATCCAATATCAATGTCCAAATCGTTTATATATATTATATATACATTTATATATATATCAAGAATAACATTGGTCCCAAAACCGAGTTCTGTGGTCCCCTGTCATAAATAAGTGTGCTGAAGACACAGGCCTGGTAAGAAACTGCTTTCACTTTCACAGTGAGCTCTTTATTCTCACAGACCTGGTAAGAAACTGCTTTCACTTTCACAGTGAGCTCTTTATTCTCACAGACCTGGTAAGAAACTGCTTTCACTTTCACAGTGAGCTCTTTATTCTCACAGACCTGGTAAGAAACTGCTTTCACTTTCACAGTGAGCTCTTTATTCTCACAGACCTGGTAAGAAACTGCTTTCACTTTCACAGTGAGCTCTTTATTCTCACAGACCTGGTAAGAAACTGCTTTCACTTTCACAGTGAGTTCTTTATTCTCACAGACCTGGTAAGAAACTGCTTTCACTTTCACAGTGAGCTCTTTATTCTCACAGACCTGGTAAGAAACTGCTTTCACTTTCACAGTGAGCTCTTTATTCTCACAGACCTGGTAAGAAACTGCTTTCACTTTCACAGTGAGCTCTTTATTCTCACAGACCTGGTAAGAAACTGCTTTCACTTTCACAGTGAGCTCTTTATTCTCACAGACCTGGTAAGAAACTGCTTTCACTTTCACAGTGAGCTCTTTATTCTCACAGACCTGGTAAGAAACTGCTTTCACTTTCACAGTGAGCTCTTTATTCTCACAGACCTGGTAAGAAACTGCTTTCACTTTCACAGTGAGCTCTTTATTCTCACAGACCTGGTAAGAAACTGCTTTCACTTTCACAGTGAGCTCTTTATTCTCACAGACCTGGTAAGAAACTGCTTTCACTTTCACAGTGAGCTCTTTATTCTCACAGACCTGGTAAGAAACTGCTTTCACTTTCACAGTGAGCTCTTTATTCTCACAGACCTGGTAAGAAACTGCTTTCACTTTCACAGTGAGCTCTTTATTCTCACAGACCTGGTAAGAAACTGCTTTCACTTTCACAGTGAGCTCTTTATTCTCACAGACCTGGTAAGAAACTGCTTTCACTTTCACAGTGAGCTCTTTATTCTCACAGACCTGGTAAGAAACTGCTTTCACTTTCACAGTGAGCTCTTTATTCTCACAGACCTGGTAAGAAACTGCTTTCACTTTCACAGTGAGTTCTTTATTCTCACAGACCTGGTAAGAAACTGCTTTCACTTTCACAGTGAGCTCTTTATTCTCACAGACCTGGTAAGAAACTGCTTTCACTTTCACAGTGAGCTCTTTATTCTCACAGACCTGGTAAGAAACTGCTTTCACTTTCACAGTGAGCTCTTTATTCTCACAGACCTGGTAAGAAACTGCTTTCACTTTCACAGTGAGCTCTTTATTCTCACAGACCTGGTAAGAAACTGCTTTCACTTTCACAGTGAGCTCTTTATTCTCACAGACCTGGTAAGAAACTGCTTTCACTTTCACAGTGAGCTCTTTATTCTCACAGACCTGGTAAGAAACTGCTTTCACTTTCACAGTGAGCTCTTTATTCTCACAGACCTGGTAAGAAACTGCTTTCACTTTCACAGTGAGCTCTTTATTCTCACAGACCTGGTAAGAAACTGCTTTCACTTTCACAGTGAGCTCTTTATTCTCACAGACCTGGTAAGAAACTGCTTTCACTTTCACAGTGAGCTCTTTATTCTCACAGACCTGGTAAGAAACTGCTTTCACTTTCACAGTGAGCTCTTTATTCTCACAGACCTGGTAAGAAACTGCTTTCACTTTCACAGTGAGCTCTTTATTCTCACAGACCTGGTAAGAAACTGCTTTCACTTTCACAGTGAGCTCTTTATTCTCACAGACCTGGTAAGAAACTGCTTTCACTTTCACAGTGAGCTCTTTATTCTCACAGACCTGGTAAGAAACTGCTTTCACTTTCACAGTGAGCTCTTTATTCTCACAGACCTGGTAAGAAACTGCTTTCACTTTCACAGTGAGCTCTTTATTCTCACAGACCTGGTAAGAAACTGCTTTCACTTTCACAGTGAGCTCTTTATTCTCACAGACCTGGTAAGAAACTGCTTTCACTTTCACAGTGAGCTCTTTATTCTCACAGACCTGGTAAGAAACTGCTTTCACTTTCACAGTGAGCTCTTTATTCTCACAGACCTGGTAAGAAACTGCTTTCACTTTCACAGTGAGCTCTTTATTCTCACAGACCTGGTAAGAAACTGCTTTCACTTTCACAGTGAGCTCTTTATTCTCACAGACCTGGTAAGAAACTGCTTTCACTTTCACAGTGAGCTCTTTATTCTCACAGACCTGGTAAGAAACTGCTTTCACTTTCACAGTGAGCTCTTTATTCTCACAGACCTGGTAAGAAACTGCTTTCACTTTCACAGTGAGCTCTTTATTCTCACAGACCTGGTAAGAAACTGCTTTCACTTTCACAGTGAGCTCTTTATTCTCACAGACCTGGTAAGAAACTGCTTTCACTTTCACAGTGAGCTCTTTATTCTCACAGACCTGGTAAGAAACTGCTTTCACTTTCACAGTGAGCTCTTTATTCTCACAGACCTGGTAAGAAACTGCTTTCACTTTCACAGTGAGCTCTTTATTCTCACAGACCTGGTAAGAAACTGCTTTCACTTTCACAGTGAGCTCTTTATTCTCACAGACCTGGTAAGAAACTGCTTTCACTTTCACAGTGAGCTCTTTATTCTCACAGACCTGGTAAGAAACTGCTTTCACTTTCACAGTGAGCTCTTTATTCTCACAGACCTGGTAAGAAACTGCTTTCACTTTCACAGTGAGCTCTTTATTCTCACAGACCTGGTAAGAAACTGCTTTCACTTTCACAGTGAGCTCTTTATTCTCACAGACCTGGTAAGAAACTGCTTTCACTTTCACAGTGAGCTCTTTATTCTCACAGACCTGGTAAGAAACTGCTTTCACTTTCACAGTGAGCTCTTTATTCTCACAGACCTGGTAAGAAACTGCTTTCACTTTCACAGTGAGCTCTTTATTCTCACAGACCTGGTAAGAAACTGCTTTCACTTTCACAGTGAGCTCTTTATTCTCACAGACCTTTTTTGTAAATCTGCTCATTGTTGCTGTCTTGCCTATGCTGATATTGATCTCTTGGTCCAGGGATAGGTTATTATTGACTGAGAATCATAAGTAGGTAAAGGGATCTACTTTTATTTTCCTTACAGTAGGCCGAAATGCCGCCCCAGAAAATTGTCCACTCCGCGTGGATCGCCCCCCCCCACCTCCACCTCCCACCCCACAGCTACGCTTCTATCTCCAGCTCTCTTCTCTGTCTGCCTATTGGTTCCTCATCAGAACGAAATTAATACGACTATTTCTCAGTTATAACTGGCTCAGACTGGGGATTACGAGATTTTATTTTTCATTTGGAAACCATATGTGGTATAGCTGTCTATCGATTATAAGATATATGCAATATGGAGCAAGAACTGTCGATATTGTTGTCTTGGTCCGGTATAATGTTGACCAGCCTTCCTGAAACATTTTGTCGGAAAGGAACTAATGAACTAGTTTCCAAGTATCAAGAAACGTGTGTTTAAAAATTATAACACCAGATCAAGGCCGGTTCACATAACTAGTATGTCGTAAATAACTTAAACTTAATTGAACGTCTTTATATTGGTTTAGAAGATTTTGCAGAGTCTGTATACAACCAGTTTATTTTACTTCACTTGATCTAAAAATAAATATGCGCATGCAATTTATTATTGATGCATTAATTGACCCTGCTTCCACTATTTCCCCTGGACACGCATTCCAAGCATTCACCATTTTCTTACGACAATAATATTTCCTAGTATCTACTCTGAACCTTTCTTGAATTCATTTGTGGCTGTTCCCGCTTGTTCTTGTAGGCGGCTGTATTTTGAAGGAAAAAAAATTATTATAGTATATTTTTCCCTTACCCTTTGTTATCTTATAAACATGTGCTAAATCCCCTCGAATTCTTCTCTTTGCTAGGCACTGTAGGCCGCATTTTCTGAGTCTTTCCTCATATCTATAATTCTGAACTACCACTATCAGTTTGTCGCTCTTCTCTGTATCCTTTCCACCATGTTTATATCCCGTTTATGATAAGGTATCCACAACTGTACACAGTACTCCGCAGTTCTAATACTTTATAGGGTTTGACTATCACTTCCTTGCTCCTATGTTTAATATTTCATTTTTTTCCTTTTCATTTGCCTTTTCCACGGCTGTCTGGAGATGCTCACTCATCTTACCTGTATGGTCTATTATAACCTATACGGCACTTCCCGTTTCTATTATCAAAATTACAACAAACAAACCAAAACAGATCCACTTCAGGGGACAGCGTGGGCTAGTGGTTAAGTGACACGGCTCACAAACAGAAGGTGCTGGGCTCGATCCCCATCACAGCATCCGCCGTTATCCCAGGAAAGCAAACCCTTAGAAAATGCAGGAGGAAGCAGACCTTTACATAAAATGCATGCCGAAGTCGGATGCACTGGGCCCACACGCACAAAATAAAAACCGTAGTGAAAAGCACACCCATTTTAAAAAAACAACACCTTCTGTAGGAGTGAGTGGCAGGCGATCCCCTAGCAGGCTATCAGAAAATGTTTGTATCCACGAGTTATCGCCGCCGACCTTGTATCAGTATCCGTGGAGGTCACATAAGTTATTGACCATTAACCAGCAATTGATCACGAAACTGTTAAACTCCGTTGTTCAAATTACAAAAGAACATCGGGAGCAGAATTTCAGAAAGAAGAGTGTGCCAAATTAAACTGCAATGTCTCCCAGACAAGTTCGTTCCTCTTCATGAAACCGTCACACGAGCAGCGCATGAGCTGCAGTGGTCAGCGACCCATAGCTGACTGCTGGCGTCAGGGCCAGCGAACCAGAGCTGCCAAGACGCTTCTACATCTCCACGCGGTGATCCTGTGTAACAGGCTGCAGCAGGGCAGACTGGCTAAGGAGAAGGGATCAAAGAGGGAATGCTAACCCGGTACTCAAAAAATGGTTGCTGAAGTCGGATGTGTTGGACCGAAAGGTGCAAATATCGCAGTCAAGCTGTTAACTAGGACACAACGCATTCCGTTCTCTGGACTACATTCTGCTATTTAAGCCTTTTCAGGGTTTAGTAGCGGGAGATTGAGAACGAACGAAGCCAGGCAAGCCAAGCCAAACCGCCACTAAACGTCTTTTTCAGCGTGCACAAAAGAGAACATCAACAAATGCAGGCTGGCCAACGAAGTGATTATCAACACTGCAATAACCGTAATTGTAATTGTATTTAGGTATCTCGTATTTCACTACAGCCAGGAGAACCACGGTTTACCTCATCAATCCCACCTAGTCAGTTCCAAAGTAATAAGAGTCACTGCAACTCACCATCATAGAAGCGTCGTTAAGAGTTGAATTCGCCCAGTAGGAATGACTTCTGACATAATTACAATAGGAATTAGGGAAGATGAGACTAACGTCTGGTCAGGCAATGCATACTGATCAAAAAATGTTAGGCAGGGTCAGGAGAAACATACTGTCCGAGAACCTCACCTGACCTCCTTGTTGGTCGTACTGGAAACGGGCAGTTGTCGAGGACAACAGTCTGGATAACAAGCTGAGGTTCGATGTGATCCCTGTAGTAGTGAGCGACACGCAGATGAAGTCAAGCAAAGCACAACCACCTGGAGGACCCCGGTCCACCTTCATCAGCACGCTCGGGATGTAAGAAATTCTACGACAACCCGTAACTTAACGCCCTTTTTCGTGCGCTCAAAAGAGTAACCTACTCATTGTGGACACTTGCAAACAACAACAACAATATGAATTACGTATCCGTGAAGTTGTCTTCTTCACCCAAACCTGCCTCGAAGTAGAACAGCTAGGGAACCCGTCTAACCTGGAAAATATTTCTGGAGCACTTCCAGAATTCGTTGACGAAATGCTTGCCCTCACCATTAGCCTCCCACGCAATCAATTTATAAATCAAGAAGATTATAATTGGACCAATTTGTTACACCGCGAGGAGTCCTATGGAACACAGTAAATAAACTTTCGATAAATATCTCTGACGTCTATGTCCAGGAATAACATCCTAATTAATAAATAGCTTGACAGGCTTGTCTGTTCAGAAAATCAACTTGACATTATGCTATTATAAGCTATCATTTTGTACGAGACAAACAAGTAAATTACTATTAATAACTTGAATTACGTTATCAAAAGCAGTAACATGGCACGGGGCTATCATTAATCACAATTGCATTTTTTCAATTATTGTTCCATCAATCTGGTATTTATGTCTGTTCGGTGTTTATTCTTCTTCCATTGCTTGTTCACTTTGATTTTCATTTCAAACTGGAAGTTAACTATTGTCATACAATGTTGTTTTTTGTTTTTTTTTGTACTCAGGTGAATCTGTCAGGTTGTGTACATTGGATAAAACTATGTATCAATTTGGAAGAATTGCATCGCTAGTTATATTTATGATTACGGTATATATTCATTAACAACTGTTACCTTGTTAGTAGTGTTTCGTTCTCAAATTCCCGCTACCAAGCCCTGAACGTTCTCAAACTCCCGCTACCAAGCCCTGAACGTGCTTAAACTCTCGCTACCAAGCCCTGAACGTTCTCAAATTCCCGCTACCAAGCCCTGAACGTTCTCAAACTCCCGCTACCAAGCCCTGAACGTGCTTAAACTCTCGCTACCAAGCCCTGAACGTTCTCAAATTCCCGCTACCAAGCCCTGAACGTTCTCAAACTCCCGCTACCAAGCCCTGAAAAGGGCTTTGAAAGTAGCAGGAAGTAGTCCGGAGAACGGAATGCGCAGTGTTGTAGTTTACAGCTTGACTAAGATAGTTTCACCATTCAGTCCAACACATCCGACTTTAGCATGACATTTTTGGGTACCAGGTTAGCCTCCCCTCTTTTCCTTAGCCAGTCTGTCATGTATCCAGGACCTGGAGAAGGGTCTTGGCAGCTCTGGGTCGCTGACCCTGACACTAGTAGTAGTCAGCTCTGGGTCGCTGACCGCTACAGCTTGTGGACTGCTCAGCATCTTCGCCCCAGTTAAAGATATGAAGAAAAATGAACAAAGTCTGAACGATTAATATATGATTTGATGATTCTCATTCATTCGACATAACTTGCTTCCGAACCAGAATTGTTGTGAATCGAGCGCTCGTTAGTCAGTTGGTCTAAAGCCGGACAGTTGTAAATCGAGCGCTCGTTAGTCAGTTGGTCTAAAGCCGAACAGTCGTAAGTAAAGCGCTCGTTAGTCAGTTGGTCTAAAGCCGGACATTTGTAAATCGAGCGCTCGTTAGTCAGTTGGTCTAAAGCCGAACAGTTGTAAATCGAGCGCTCGTTAGTCAGTTGGTCTAAAGCCGAACAGTCGTAAGTAAAGCGCTCGTTAGTCAGTTGGTCTAAAGCCGGACAGTTGTAAATCGAGCGCTCGTTAGTCAGTTTGTCTAAAGCCGAACAGTCGTAAGTAAAGCGCTCGTTAGTCAGTTGGTCTAAAGCCGGAAAGTTGTAAATCGAGCGCTCGTTAGTCAGTTGGTCTAAAGCCGAACAGTCGTAAGTAAAGCGCTCGTTAGTCAGTTGGTCTAAAGCCGAACAGTTGTAAATCGAGCGCTCGTTAGTCAGTTGGTCTGAAGCCGAACAGTCGTAAGTCATTTGATTTCAAGTCGAGTGATCGTAATTGGTCTTAAGTCAATTAGTCTGAAATCGAACGAATGTAATTCTATTCTTTTTCTAATAATCGACGTCACTGCACTCCGGGCAAACCAATAGGTGCTCAGTCTCTCTCAGCTGGGTGCAGTGTCTGGATGCTGATTGTTCCTGAAGCTCGCTGGTTGTACATTCTCCTGCTCCGTCATTTTATGTGTCCTATTCCGCTCGAACTTCTTTTGATGTCAAAACGAGGCAGCCTATGGATTACTAATTCATATATTGCAATATCCTCACCCAACAAGTGGTCATTGATTGATTTCAAAGTGTCATTCCTATTCATCACTAAATTGCTCATGCTGGTCGCTTGTGAAGCCAAGATGTCAGCTCTTTCTTTGCCCTGAACCCCAGCATGACCAGGACGGCAGATATATGTCAACCACCCCTGAAGGTTTGAGGCCTCAACAACTGCTAGCAACTCGTACGTCATCCATCCCTTCTGTACCTTCTGAAGTACGGCTTGCGCGTCAGTCACTATGACTGTCCTTATTAAAGAGGTCTCATATATCCCTCTTAGCACTGAGGTCATTGCTGCTATCTCCCCTCTCAAACTAGAAATCGTTGACATATTCCCCACTGCGCTCGGCAACGACCTGTCATCTCCCTCTATCACAGAAGTCCCAGCCTGAAATCCCACTGCGCTGCATTGATCAGCAATTCAAATGGTCGTAAGTCAATTGATCTGAAGTTGAACGATCATAAGTCAATTGGTCTGAAGAGGAACAGTCGTAAGTCAATTGGTCTGAAGAGGAACTGTCGTAAGTCAATTGGTCTGATGAGGAACTGTCGTAAGTCAATTGGGCTGAAGAGGAACTGTCGTAAGTCAATTGGTCTGAAGAGGAACTGTCGTAAGTCAATTGGTCTGAAGAGGAACTGTCGTAAGTCAATTGGTCTGAAGAGGAACTGTCGTTAGTCAATTGGTCTGAAGAGGAACTGTCGTAAGTCAATTGGTCGGAAGAAGAACTGTCGTAAGTCAATTGGTCTGAAGAGGAACTGTCGTAAGTCAAAAGTCCTAAAGTCTAGAGATTGTATGTCAATTGGTTTTAAGTCGAGTGGTTGCTAATCGAGCTTTGTTCGTAATCAGGGAGGCATAAGACGACTGGAAAACAGCACTGAGATCGAAACCACATTTGGAGTCGAAATACTCTCATCAGACCCCAGTAATGGTAGCAACCACCATAATGAGAATAGAATCAAGATTTCATTTAAGGATCGGGAAAATTACATTTTAAAATGTATTGTTGATTGTTGTCGAATGTTCACATTGAGTAAGTTTGCTCTTTTGTGCACTCTGAAACGGGCATTAAGTGACGGGTTGTACTAGCTTTCCTCACATCCCGAGAATGAAGGTGAATTGTGGTCCTCCAGGCGGTCGTGCAATGCTTAGCTTCATCTGAGTGGTGCTTACTACTATAGGGACCACATCAATCCCCATCTCTTCATCCACACTGCCTTGAAAACAGCATGTTTCTAGGCAACGTTGCATAGAAGAGAGACTGTAGTCTTGGTCAGTATGTTGTGCCTGACGCTAACGCGATGTCCTGGCCAGTATGTTGTGCCTGACGCTAACGCTATGTCCTGGCCAGTATGTTGTGCTTGACCAGAATAGCATACAATGCTACTATATCTGGATACATACAAGAGCGCTACCACTAGACAGGTGGATAGAGGACATTAAAGTGATTGTGCAATAACACAGACAGACAACTGCAAACTCAACACGGCGCCGTGCCAGAACGACAATTCAAGCTTCTCACTCGCTCAACTGCATACAGAGAAAGAAAACTAAGCCATCGTCTCTATGACTGCTTAATACTTGTTGAAGACATGTCCAGTGATGATATGAGAGGTCCGTTGGTGTAGCCTGTATCATTGCAAGAGAAACTGTACGGTAGTGTTTGGGGTCTTGAGCTAACTACTGCTTTTGTTAAATAAACAGACATCACGATGAAATAATCCATTTAGCCGCGATTCAATGGCTCTTGACAAACTGATGTATCCTGGACAAAAGCACACGTCTTCCTCAGTTGTTGTGGAGATGTTAGCTGGAGAATGCGTAGTGCTTGTATTGTTAGCCTAAAGTCATCATGGTTTCCAAGGGGGGCATGCCCGCATTTTTTGAGCATCACTGAAGGGAGCCAGTACATTGTGTTGGTGTCTCAGAATCATCACATCCCACCAGAGACGTAGCATACACATCTGGATCGGCTATTTCATAATTCGTCAGTCGTATTTGCCAGGCCTTCTGTAGTGACGCACGTCTGGCCTTTCCCGCCACCTGGGAGATCGTCACAAAAAGACAGGTGCAAAGTCCGCTGGTCTGCATCTAATTCTCATTCATGGGGTTGTTGCTGTTGTTTCGAATGCCCACAATGAGCAGATCTACTCTTTTGTGCGTCCTCAAAAGGACTTTAAGTAATGGTTTGCAACAGCTTTCCTCACATCCCGAGCGTGCTGATGAAGGTAGACCGGGGCCCTCCAGACGGTTGTGCTATTCTTGGCTTCATTTGCGTATAGCTAACTACTACGTAGATCACGTCTATCACTCCCCTCGTTAGTCAGGCTACCAAGAGAACAGCCCGTTTCCAGGGAGGGCTACTAGGAAGCCGAGGTGAGGGTCTTGGCCAGTATAATTTGCCTGACCATGCCTAACATGTCTGATCAGCATATTTTGCCTCACCAGACGTTGGTCTTCCTCCTCATCCATGGGGGGGGGGGGGGGGGGCTGTAATTGCAATAAAACAAACAAAAATCTCCTCTACGGAGGCAAAAATGTATATGACCCATGAGGTCGTAGTGGATTGGTGTAGCCCAGAGCATATACAACATGCTAGGGATTCTACAGCTATACGGATCCTCAGTCTTTTAGTTAGGACACTCTCTCAGGACCTGTCCGGCTTGGGTGACCATGCCAGGAGTGGTAACTCCAACCAGCATAGCTCATGTGATCAGTAATCTCCAACCACGGCAAGGTAAGCTTACTTATAACGATGTACCCCATGTAGGGTAGAAGGCTCTCCAACCTAGATAGTGTTGGACTATATATATAGAAGTACCCCTTGTAGTGCAGAAGGCTCTCCAACCTCGGCAAGGTGGGCTTAAATATAGAGAAGTACCAGATGTAGTGTAGAAGGCTCTCCAACCCTGGCAAAGGTAGAGTTATAAATAGAGATGTACCACGTGCAAGGTAGAAAGCTCTCCAACCCTGGCAAAGGTAGAGTTATAAATAGAGATGTACCACGTGCAAGGTAGAAGGCTCTCCAGCCTTGACAAAGGTAGAGTTATAAATAGAGATGTACCACGTGCAAGGTAGAAGGATCTCCAACCTTGACAAAGGTAGAGTTATAAATAGAGATGGACCACATGTAAGGTAGAAGGCTCTCCAACCTTGACAAAGGTAGAGTTATAAATAGAGATGTACGACATGTAGGTTAGAAGACTCTCCATCCTCGACAAGTTAGGCTTACTTATAGAGGTATGCCATGTAGGGTACCAGATAGTGTTACAAATATAGAGGCACCACATGTAGGGTACAATACTCTCCAATCTTGGCCAAGTAGGGTTACATATAGAGATGGTGACCACAAAAGACAAAATTGAAGAAAAACAAGGATCTTTTAAATTGGATCATACGTTATTGAGGTCATGCCGACACAATGACACGGCCCCATTGTCCTACGCTCGAGTTGTTTCCAGGCTGAAAAGATAGTCCCAATATAACCTTTAAGGCTTCATGTAAAAAGCTACTAAAGAAAGTTGTGAATAAGGGCCTAAAACCCACAATGTGAGACTAATGGAGCCACCACTGCACATTGTTTTGGATACAGGTGTCCAGTAACTGGGTTAATTGTATTGGTGGCCATACGCTTCATTTGATGGGAGAAGGCGAATCATCAAATATGCCGCCCACTATTATTCTACTACACAATAAATTTGTCCACGCGATTATAGCTGAACTATTTTATTAACCAGCAGGGAATGGTCGCTGTGTGGTCGATGCGTTTAGTTAGAACCAAGCTAGTGTTCAAAGCAAGCCTTGGTTGTCTGAATAATACTGTTGTTAATGTCAATCTTGAGTCAGGTAATCTTGATAACTTTCTTTGGTGGTGGGTTACAGTGGCCCTCCTCACATCGTGAGATGTACATTTGTTCTCGTGGATGTAGTGCAACGTGAATTTCCACAAATATCTCACAACTATGGTGATCATAATGTAGATCCCCATCTCGTTTGCTTTCCTGGCGTTAAACAGCCTATTTTCAGGGATAACTGCTTGTATGTGTGGTGTGGGTAGTGATCAGTATGTTTCACCTGACCCTGGCTAAGATTATCTGATCAATATGTTTCACCTGACCCCGACTAACATAATCTGATCAGTATATTTCACCTGACCCCGACTAACATAATCTGATCAGTATATTTCACCTGACCCCGACTAACATAATCTGATCAATATGTTTCACCTGACCCCGACTAACATAATCTGATCAATATGTTTCACCTGACCCCGACTAACAAAATCTGATCAGTATGTTTCACCTGACCCCGACTAACATAATCTGATCAGTATATTTCACCTGACCCCGACTAACATAATCTGATCAATATGTTTCACCTGACCCCGACTAACAAAATCTGATCAGTATGTTTCACTAGATCCCATGTTATTCTTCCCTCCCACTATTGTGATGTACGTCATAATGGAGTGGGACCTTTCCTGTCCTTTTTGTTTTGGTTATCAGAACTGTAAATCACTGAGGACGAACAGACTGGACTGTTCTGTTCCTAACAATCGACTTCACTGCACTCAATACTCATAGGAGCTCAGTCTCTTGCAGTAAGTCTCGAAGGGTGTGTATACTGATAGTTGCTGTATTCTGTTGTACATGTTTGTGCTTCATCTTCCCTTGTGTCACATCCTGCTGCCCAAACGTCGTTCGATCTTAAAAATCTGCAGTCTGTAAATTGCTGATTGATATTTTGCGGTGCCATCATTCAACAGGCGGTTAATGTTAGACTTCAAAATGTCACTATCCATATCTAGTTTACCCGTAATTTGTGCTTATGAAGCGAGGATGTCAGCTCTTTCGTTGCGTGTGTACCCCAGAGTCACCTGGTCAGTAGATGCACACCAGCTTCAGCAATTTGATGCCTCTACATTT
The DNA here is from genome assembly GCA_036924085.1 of Ariolimax columbianus. Lineage (NCBI taxonomy): Eukaryota > Metazoa > Mollusca > Gastropoda > Stylommatophora > Arionidae > Ariolimax > Ariolimax columbianus. Next base: position 22,134,982 of record JAVGWX010000008.1, read on the forward strand.
ACCATCCCCTCGCGCCCTAGTCAGCCTTTATGTACCTTCCGAAGCAAATACCCAGGCTGTAAGAAGGTCCAGTGTTAACGTGATGGGCAATAGTTGGACGGATGAATAAGTTAAGACACGAGTAGTATTGAAATGAATGAACAATGATCTAGTTCTTTAAGGTGAGATGTATTGTTTTTGGTTGTTATTATTGTTGTGTTGTTGTTGTTGCGTTTCGTTGTCTTTTGGTGTAGTGTTGTTGTTATTGTTGTTGTGTTTTGCTGTTATTAGTGCTGTTGTTGTTGTGTTGTTGTTATTGGTATAGGGCTGTTGTTGTATTTTGTTGTATTTGGTGTGTTGTTGTTATTGTTGTTGTGGTTTGTTGTTATTGTTGATGTTTTTTGTGTTGTTATTATTGTTGTTGTTGTTTTTCTTCTTCTTTTTCATCATCATCACCATCATCATCATCATCATCTTCTTCTTCTTCTTCTTCTTCTTCTCCTTCTCTTCTTCTTCTTTCTTTTCCTTTCCTTCTTCATCTTCATCATCAACATCACTATCATCATCATCACATCTTCTTTTCCTTCTTCTTGTTATTAATGTCTTCTTTGTCGTCGTCTTCTTCTGCTACTACTTTTTCTTCTTCTTCTTCTTCTTCTTCTTTTTCATGACGGCGTCTTTAAACGCAGCAATACACTCCCTCCACTCCCCCCTGTCTGCATCCATCCATCATACGGTGCCCAAGTTCCGATTCATGATTTCCATTTTAGTATCTATGATTTATTTTACAAAGTTGTCTCAAGTCAGTCTCTCCTTTGCCTTCCCTCTGGGTGTCAATACCCTGACGGTTCTAATGATGACGTCAGACTCTTTTCTCAGTACATAGCCGATTCAATTCCAACATTAACCCATTCTTCTTCTTCTTCTTCTTCTTCTTCTTCTTCTTCTTCTTCTTCGTTCGTTCTCAATCTCCCACTACCAAACCCTGAAAGGGCTTAAGTAGCAGAATGTAGTCCAGAGAACGGAATCGTAGTTTTACAGCTTGGCTGCGATATTTGCACCTTTCGGTCCAACACATCCGACTTCAGCAAGCATTTTTTTAGTACCGGGTTAGCATTCCCTCTTCGATCCCTTCTCCTTAGCCAGTCTGCCCTACTGCAGCCTGTTATCCAGGATCACCGCGTGGAGGTGTAGAAGGGTCTTGGCAGCTATGGTTCGCTGGCCCTGGCGCTAGCAGTCAGCTATGGGTCGCTGACCACTGCAGCTTATGCGCTGCTCAGCATCTTGATCCCCATTAACCCATTCAAATTGCGTACATGCCTTCTTGATTGCTCTGAACAAGTAGTTTTCGGTTGCTGATGGTATTAGGTAAGAAAATGCTATGAATATTTCTTAGACAGGTTTTGAGGCAAGCAGGCAATTTGGACATTTTCTGTTTTTGGTCCTCTCTAAAACATCGTACCCTGGACTGAAATTGAAAGTGGTATATTCTTAGCCTACAAAGACTTTCAAGAGTTGTTTAAGCTGGCGTATATTAGTCTGGCTTCAACTTAACTTTACTTAACTGAACTTAACGTAACTTAACCTACCTAACTTAACTCAGCTTAATAATTTACTTTACTTACACTGGTTTAGAAGACTCTTGAGAGTCTGTATACAGTCACTTTCTTTTACTTGATCTAAAAGCAAGTATGTGCATCCAATGTATTCTTGAATGTATTAACCGACACTGCCCCCACTATTTCCAGTGTTAATGCATTCAAAACATTCACCACTCTATGACTAAAATCATATTTTCTTATATTTCCTAATATCCTTTTTTTTGTTCATTCTGTTTTTTAATGTTTTCACCTGTTCCCGTGCCTGGTGTAACTGTGCTTCAACAATATGTAAACACGTTCCTCTATGCTAGTGCTGGTACATCATCTTATATTTTAATTGCTGTGGGAGTAATAATCGTCTATCTATCAATTTCTCAGTCTACATATCGTTACACGTCGTGGGGAGATGTGACCTTCTTTGTTTCACATTTATTGGCAGGGGAAAATCCACTGGTAACTTGTCAGATCAATCCCAGCATCTGTTAGCACCTGAGATATACGATTGCCAATTTTTTGGGACTGGTGAAGGTGGAAGCGTAAATTAGAGCAAAGTAGGCCCACAGCCTGTCAGGCGCCAACTATGCCGCTCCGCTAACGACATAGCCAAGACCTGATGTTATAGCCACACAGTGCCCTTTTTGTGACATACTCTCTGTGGGGCGAAGTAATAATCGTCCTGCCATAAAAATGCATTGATATGCACACGACTGGAGCTGAGAATCGTTCGCTCCATCATTTCGTGAATCGATACTTTATTTCTACGAAGATCACGTGGGAGGATCCCCAGGGGGGTCGAGGCCTGGGGATGGGGGGGGGGGGGGTGTCCTGGAAATCGTGAAATTGTACACAACGGAAAAACAAACAAACAACAACGATCTTTACAATTGAAACCAACATAATTCTCTGACAGCTTTCCATTTGCGCGCCAATGCTGAACACTTCTGCGTCTCACGGAGTCACTGCACGAGAGGTGGGACATCGATAACTGGTCGTATCTAACGTGACAGACAGTGTGGCAGAGACTTCGGAATCGCTGCAGAAATTCAGTAACGTTCAGAAATAAAAAAGAAACAAAACACACCAAACACGTAAACCAAATACGGTCTGTCTGCTCGCCATTTTCCCCATTCGTATTTTCCAGAACTCGCACGAAGCATTTCAACATCGCTTTTGTTTTCTTCTTCTTCTTCTCTGAGGTTGTTTGTGTGGCCTGTCAGCAGACGAGATTTGTGCTGGCGTTGTGGGGACGAAATTCTCAATTTGGGAGCTTCGACTTTGAAAAATATGAACGTGGAGTGATGGGTTTTATGTTGAAATGGTGAGTAAAAACAGTAACCTTTTGGTTTAGATGTGGCTTATTTGTGTGTATGAATTTTTGCGGGGGTATATATTTTTCCTTTACCGTTTCCGTGAACACATTTCGTGCTTTTAAAAATCACGGATAAAATTACCAGACCTATAAGGATGTTGCTTAACGCTCAAGTCTACCCAGCCGTAAGATGACTACAGTGTTCAATTTAGACATAGTGAGGTCTTGAGTCAGGGTATTTTAATATGTGTTCCACGAATGTACTTTAGGGGTTCTGTGAATTTACTGTAGGGGTTTCGTGAATTTACTGTAGCGGCTTCATGAATTTACTCTAGGGTGTCTACGGTATTACTGAAGGGGTTTCGTGAATTTACTCTAGGGTTTCTACGAATTTACTCTAGGGTTTCTACGAATTTACTAAAGGGGTTTCTTGAATTTACTTTAGGATTTCTACGAATTTACTGTAGGGGTTTCGTGAATTTACTCTAGGGTTTCTACGAATTTACTATAGGGGTTTCGTGAATTTACTCTAGAGTTTCTACGAATGTACTTTGGTGTTCTATGAATGTACTTTAAGGGTTCTTTGAATGTACTTTAGGGGCTCTATGAACGTACTTTAGGAGTTCTATGAATGTACTTTAGATGTTCTTTAAATGTACATTACGGGCTCTATGAATGTACTTCATGGGCTCTATGAATATACTTTATGGGCTCTATGAATGTACTTTAGGGGTTCTTTGAATGTACTTTATGGGCTCTATGAATGTACTTTATTGGTTCCACCAGAGATTATGACTGAATCAAATAGAACTGGGTATTACAAGCTTCCATATAACTGGGCATAGCAGTTGCACGTTTTCATTGACTTCTATTTCTCATATTTTAACCAACTTTTCCATAACCTAAACAGCTATTATTTTGTTCAAGGCCACCACTAGCGTGATCTGCTGCTCTATCAAACTTTAAAGGATCTTGGACATTAACTCTTTTTCTTCTTCTTCTTCGTTCATGCTCAGATGAAGGTTCCGGTTTCTCTTACAAAGGACACCGTTGTTTGTAAGGCTGTTTAAGCTTCATACAGTTTTTGTACAGGGGAGGGGGGTTGGTTACGTTGGATCATTCCGTAGATGATTGCTTCCAATCATTAATCTCCATGTCCTGCTATAAACGATGGTGGACAGGGGCATCTTCGGCGAGACTGGTCACATGTCCGAATCGGGCAGACGGCGACGGTTTAGTAAGCTAAGTGTACTCTCGAGGCATTTTCGTCGTTTGTTTTCGTCGTATGAGACGCGGTCTCATACCAATGAATAGCTTCTACTGCGCATGTGGAAGACTTCAATATGCATCTGATCGCCCTGCAGATTAGTCCAGCTTTCGGAACCGCTCAGCACAATGGAAACGACACAGGTTATATACATTGTACATTGATAGCTTCGTCTTCAATGAAAGCTTTCGTTGGTTCAATACTTAATGCAGGAAGTTCATACAGGAGACTGCCAGACCGACTCTTCGAATGATTTCCAGGTTTTTTTTCTTGTTGCGGGAGTTTTTTTTACTATAGAGGTAAATGCAATCCAGGGTGGAGTTGACATGGTTGTAATCGACAAAATTCCTGCTGTTGTTGGATTACAGTAAAGGTTTTGTATATTTGTTTTGTGGGCATGGTTTTTGTGAATATAATAAAATAAAACTCCACCAAAAGGGCACTGGAAAATATTACTTCAAGATTATTGTCCATACAACACTATATATAAAAGCCGTTTTTAGAGATGAAAAAGGGGTTCAGCCGCATGTCTCGTAACATCATCTACACCATTTGTTTGCAACCATTGCAACATGAAATACATCGGAGACTAACCACTTTAATAGCCATGGACATCAGGGTAAGGCACACATAAGCTTGACTAGCATCGTTCCCTGCTTCTCTAATGATCGACACAGGCTTGAGCTTGAGAATTTTTTGAATTTGCTTATTGGTTGTCCCAAACCTCATGGTTTGAATGCATTCCATAAGCTTTCATTAACTTTCCTTGTCATTTCGATCTGTTTTCCCTTCCATTTTTCTTTCGTTATACCTTCCTCTTCCTTTTATTGTTTATTTATCAAATGTGTATCCCTTTGTTTACATGTATCTCTCGATAGTTATTTTTTTTTTTTTTGCGGTTTGTTTGTGCAGTGTTCATGTTTCGTATGTTTTTTGTCTGTGTCCAATAATATTAGGGGAGCCGCGTAGCGCAGTGGTTAGCGCTCTGGCTTCGCATCTTAGTGGTCCTGGGTTCATTCCCCAGTTGAGACGGAAATGTTTTTTCAGACCGCAACGGCCCCCCGGTCAACCCAGCCTTAAATTGGTACCGATTCAGTCCGAGAAGTAAAAGCGACGAGGTAGAGGAGATGGTTACCACCCTCATATACCCGTGCCTTTGAAATGTGAGATTGCTAAACATCTCTCAACACTACGGCAGTAATGCTATGGGTTACTTTACTTTATCTATCTATCTATCTATCTATCTATCTATCTATCTATCTATCTATCTATCTATCTATCTATCTATCTATTTATCCATCCATCTATCTATCTATCTATCTATCTATCTATCTATCTATCTATCTATCTATCTATCTATCTATCTATCTATCTATCTATCTATCTATCTATCTATCTATCTATCTATCAACCAAGCAATAAATCCAGACCTCACCAGATCCCAATAGAGCATTTGTCTCGATAATATCATTCCAAGTCATGAAATGTTGTCCTCCCCAAATCTATAAATCTTTTGGTGATCTTAAGTTCCTACATGATGGATCAGCCAACCCAGTGCTCAAGAGATCTCCCAACCATGTTAGAAAGTTCTGCTCTGATGTATAGGAAGTCGTCATATATGACAGACAATAACACCGTAATTACTCAGTGTGGCAGGAATCCCTCAAGATTCAGATCAAGGGACGGGGTGGGGTGGAAAGCGAGAGAATAACTACTCCTAGACATATAATTTCAGTACGGAACTTAAATTATTTAGTGTAGTGCGGATGGCTGAATGGTTTCGATGTCGGTTTGACAACGATGACATGCGCTCAAATGCTGGGAAAAGCATAGATTTTTATAACGGTGTTGAAATAAAAACCTAGTTAGTATAGCGTATGATGATTGCAGAAACAAGCGACCTTTATTCATCAACCCTAGAAATCCTGCCGATGTACTTCAAAAATGGGAATAAATATTATTGAAAGTGATATAATTTTGATTTGAATACATTATTAAAGATGGAAATAATACTCCAAATTTGGTGTCTAGGGTGGGATCAAGATGCAGAGCAGTACATGAGCTGTAGCGGTCAGCAAACTAAGCTGACTGACCGCTAGTGTCTGGATAAGTATACCAGAGCAGCCAAGACCCTTCTACACCTCCAGGTGGTGATCCTGGATAACCGGCTGCAGCAGGGCAGTTTGGTTAAGGAAAAGGGATCGAAGAGGGAAGACTAACTCGGTACAAAAATACAATGCTAAAGTCGGGTCGAAAAGAGCAAATATAGCAGTCAAGCTGTAAACTGCAACATACCGCATTCCCCTTTCTCAGCACTTCATCATACTACTTGCAAAGAACGTTTAAGGACATGATGGAGGGGTTTGAGAACGATCGACGAAAAGAAGAAGAAGATGCCTGAGGTGGAAGGACTGTCCACTTCTACCTCCCAATCAGAAAAGGGGACTAACTTCTGGTCAGGCAAAACATACTGGCCAAGACCCTCACCTCGGTTTTATTTGTAGCCCTCACTGGAAACGGGCTGTGTTCATGGCAACCTGGCTAACGCGGTGAGGGATCAACGTGATCCCAGTAGTAGTGAGCGACACGCAGATGAAGTCAAGCATAACACAACCGCCTGGAGGACACAGGTCCACCTTCATCAGCACACTCGGGATGTGAGGAAAGTTACTGCAACCCGTCACTTAACGCCTTTTTTCGGTCGCACAAAATAGTAAGCCTACTTTTTGTCGGCATTCGAAACAAGAATAACAACAACAACAACAATAACAACAACAACAGAGTTATCCTTCCCTCTTCGATCCCTTCTCCTTAGCCAGTCTGCTCTGTTGCAGCCTGTTCTCCAGGATCACCGCGTGGAAGTGTAGAAATGTCTTGGCAGCTCTGGTTCGCTAGCCCTGACGCTAGCGGTCAGCTTTGGGTTGCCGATGCTGCAGCTTATACACTGCTCAGCATCTTGAAACCATGTTGTATATAATACTTGCAAACTAGTTATATATAATCATTGCTATTGGAACTGCCGATTTTACAGTTTTTTTATTCCGAAGAGTCGAGATACCGGCTCCCAATCTTTCATACACTGTCCTCGAGCTGATATATTGGCTTGAACAGCAAGCATACTTATTCATGCACATTTTCTTTACGAAGTATTCCTAATATTATAAATATACTTGTACTTGCTAATGAGTTTTACATTGCAAGAATAAATGTGTTCAGAGGCTAGAAGTTTTCCAAAGGAAATGAGTTAAGTGCTTGGACACAATCATATATTAGTAATGGCTTAATGACAGCAGTATGGGACAAAATAAAAGAAACTCACGTCAAGACTGCAAGGCCTTAGCCAGGAACAAAGACCAAACGAAAATAACTAACAAATCACATTTAAAAAATAACAACAAAAATCAAACAAACAAACAAACAAACCCCCCAAAACACCATGATGTATCTCTAAAATACAATACGATTCCAGTTGGCAGCCATTACCAGGAAGTGAATGGCCAGGAACGTGTGAGTCGCGGTATGTTTTTAAACTAAACCCAACTTAACGTCTTTATACTGGTTTAGAAGACCATGTAGAGTCTGTATACAACCAGTTACATTTACATCACCTTGCTCTAAAAGCTATGCGCATTCAATTTATTCTTAAATGCATGAACTGTTCCTGCCTCTACTACCTCACCTGGCAATGCATTCCAAGCAATCAGCACTCTCTGTCTAAAAAAATGTTTCCAAATATCTAATCTGGACCTCTCTTTAGTCAGCTTGTAGCTATACCCTCTTCTTATTGTGGGTGACTGTACTTTAAAAAACTTGTTTTAGTCTCATTTATCCATTCCTCTGATCATCTTATAAACCTGTATTAAGTCACCACGAATTCTTCTCTCTTCGAGACACTGTAGGCCGGTTATTCTGAGTCGTTCCTCATAACTGTAATTCTGGAATCCCACTATCATCTTTGTCGCCCTTTTTGTATTATTTCCAGCATGTTTATATCCCCTCTATGATAAGGACTCCACACCTGTACACAGTACTCCAATCTAGGTATAACTAATGCTTTATACAGCTTGACTATCACTTCCTTGCTCTTATGTTTAATATTTCTTTTTATCATACGTAACATTGCATTTGCCTTTTTCACTGCAACCGTAACTTGCTCACTCACCTTTCCTGTATGATCTATTATAAACCATAGGACCATTTCCTTATCTATCTTTCTAATATTGTTCTCTCTCATTCTGTAATTATGTTCCATATTAGATGACTGTACATTTATCTACATTAAACTCCATTTGCCATGTTACAGACCATTCTCGAATTTTATCTAAATCCGAACCTCACTATATCCACTTCTGCTTTAGAGAAGAGACTACTGCATAGTTTTGTGTCATCAGCAAATTTTGCAATCATGGATCCCATATCAATGTCCAAATCATTTATACATATATCAAGAACAAAATTGGTCCCAAAACCGAGCACTGTGGCACACCACTTTTCACTTCACGCCACTCAGAGTACTCCTTATTTATGCCCACCCTCTGCCTTCTTCCGGTTAACAAATTTTCAATCCATTTGGCAACTTCCCAACCTATTCCATGTGATTTTAACTTTCGAAATAATCTTTGATGAGGTACTCTATCAAAGGCCTTTGTAAAGTCTAGATAAATAACATCCACTGGCTCCCCTGTATCTATGATTTTGGTAACCTCCTCCATGAATTCTAATAGATTTGTTAAGCATGATCTCCCTCTAGTAAACCCATGCTGACTATTTCTAATTAGATTAAATTTGTCTAAATGCATTACAATGTTTTCTTTGATTATTGACTCTAACAATTTACAGACTGTGCTCGTTAAACTCACCGGTCTATAATTCGCTGGATCTGATTTGTTGCCCTTTTTGAATAAGGTTTTTGTTTATTTTCGCCTGTTGATCTTCAGTAACCACCAACGCTTCGACTGAATTATTTAAGTGATTTGTTACTGGCCTCCTATAAGGATGCATGGATGGTGGTCGGTAAGTGACTGCTTTAATGGAACAAATTGGTGAAGCGAGTGATGGAGATTATAACTTAATGCCTTTATACTGGTTTTTAGAAGACTTTAATTGGTTCAGTCTATATACAACCAGTTTCAATTACATTTCCTTGCTCTAAAAGCTATGCGCATCCAATATATTCTTAAATGCATTAATTGTCCCTGCCTCCACTAATTCCCGTTGCAATTTATTGTAAGCGTTCACTACTCTCTAACTAACACATATTTCCTAATATCTAATCTGGACCTTTCTTTAGTTAATTTGTAGCTGTGCTCTCTTGTTTTTGTAGGTGGTTGTTTTTTGAAAAAAAAACTTGTTATAGTCTAATTTATCTGTTCATTTGATTATCTTATAAACCTATGTTAAGTTACCTTGAATTCTTCTCTTTTCTAGACACTGTAGGCCAGTTTTTCTGAATCTTTCCTCATAACTGTAAAACTGGAATACCACTATCAGCTTTGTCGCTCTTTTTCGTTTATATTTCGAGCATGTTTGTATCTCCTCTACGATAAGGACTTAACACTTATACCCAACACTCCAATCTAGGTCTAACTAATGCTTTATACAATTTGACTATCACTTCCTTGCTCCTATTATAAGTCAAATGACTAGACAGTGTTTACTTTGCAGTCATATATGATCGCATCTCGTAGCACACATCTGATACATTTGCCCACTTGTGATTGGCAACTTCTGTGAAGATGACTATCTAGTGACAGTAGTAACTAAAATTAATGAAATAGAAGACATTAATCTAAATTTAAACTAGGCCCATATGAGCCTGTGCGTGCCTATGTTATAGCCTGTATTGGCAATGTAAAATATCCAGCTCAATTCTGTTTGATGAAAGGAATATGGAAGTTGGATTTTAGTTTATCTCCAATACAAAAAAAAATTACCTGCATCTTACCTGATGAAAGAAATTGTCCATATGATTACAATTGGTGTCTGGTATAATCAACTTGTCTATAATCATTGTTGTTACCACGGTGGAGATATACAATGCGAAGGATTGTCGTAAAAAACAGTAGCTACCGGTTGATGTCGCATGGAGATATATAACGAGGTGGAATGTCGTAAACCAGTTGTTCATGATTGCTCTCACAATGGAGATATTATTATAAGGTGGAATATCGTAAAACACTAGTGACTGATTGCTGTCACAGTGGAGATATTATTATAAGGTGGAATATCGTAAAACACTAGTGACTGATTTGCTGTCACAGTGGAGATATTATTATAAGGTGGAATATCGTAAAACACTAGTGACTGATTTGCTGTCACAGTGGAGATATTATTATAAGGTGGAATATCGTAAAACACTAGTGACTGATTGCTGTCACAGTGGAGATATTATTATAAGGTGGAATATCGTAAAACACTAGTGACTGATTGCTGTCACAGTGGAGATATTATTATAAGGTCGTAAAACAGTTCGACTGAAAGACACACACCTACACACATCCACTTACACACACATACTTGGACAAACACACTCGGAAATACACATACACATAAGGACTAACACACACACTAACAAATACATATTCACAAACACACGGGCGCAAAAATACGGAATTCCATACATACATAAAATACACACATATAAACACACAAACACATACATATACACAGACACACACATATTTGAAGGCAAGTTTACCAATTTACAATAGTTGTTTTCCTTAGTTAGCTGGCTTCATTTGAGTTAGCTATATTTGTTTTGCGCAGTCCTTCATAAAGACCTTTATTTACATTTCCTCTCACGTTCAGAAGCCTGTTCTGAAACTCCCAGAATTCTTTCCTCACAATCTCAGGGTCTGATATAATTTGCCTAGAAGTCTGATATCATCTCACCAAAAGTCTGGTCTCACCCCTAGAAGTCTGATATCATCTCACCAAAAGTCCGGTCTCACGCCTCGAAAAGTCTGGTCTCACGCAGCCAAGAGTCTGGTCTCACCCCTAGAAGTCTGATATCATCTCACCAAAAGTCCGGTCTCACGCCTCGAACAGTCTGGTCTCACGCAGCCAAGAGTCTGGTCTCACCCCTAGAAGTCTGATATCATCTCACCAAAAGTCCGGTCTCACGCCACCAAAAGTCTGGTCTCACGCCTCGAACAGTCTGGTCTCACGCAGCCAAGAGTCTGGTCTCACGCCTCGAAAAGTCTGGTCTCACGCAGCCAAGAGTCTGGTCTCACGCGTCGAAAAGTCTGGTCTCACGCAGCCAAGAGTCTGGTCTCACCCCTAGAAGTCTGATATCATCTCACCAAAAGTCCGGTCTCACGCCACCAAAAGTCTGGTCTCACGCCTCGAACAGTCTGGTCTCACGCAGCCAAGAGTCTGGTCTCACCCCTAGAAGTCTGATATCATCTCACCAAAAGTCCGGTCTCACGCCACCAAAAGTCTGGTCTCACGCCTCGAACAGTCTGGTCTCACGCAGACAAGAGTCTGGTCTCACGCCTCGAAAAGTCTGGTCTCACGCAGCCAAGAGTCTGGTCTCACCCCTAGAAGTCTGATATCATCTCACCTAAAGTCCGGTCTCACGCCCCCAAAAGTCTGGTCTCACGCCTCGAAAAGTCTGGTCTCACGCAGCCAAGAGTCTGGTCTCACGCCTCGAAAAGTCTGGTCTCACGCAGCCAAGAGTCTGGTCTCACCCCTAGAAGTCTGATATCATCTCACCAAAAGTCCGGTCTCACGCAGCCAAGAGTCTGGTCTCACGCCTCGAAAAGTCTGGTCTCACGCAGCCAAGAGTCTGGTCTCACCCGTAGAAGTCTGATATCATCTCATCAAAAGTTCGGTCTCACGTCACCAAAAGTCTGGTCTCACGCAGCCAAGAGTCTGGTCTCACGCCTCGAAAAGTCTGGTCTCACGCAGCCAAGAGTCTGGTCTCACCCCTAGAAGTCTGATATCATCTCACCAAAAGTCCGGTCTCACGCCACCAAAAGTCTGGTCTCACGCAGCCAAGAGTCTGGTCTCACCCCTAGAAGTCTGGTCTTATGCCGCCTAAAGTTTAGTCTCACGTCTCCAGAAATCTATCCCCACATTGTCATGTCTGGTCTCAGTTGTGTTTCACTTGTTAGAATACATGTACCAAACAAATATGTTTAAGGTTTTAATTTGAAGTCCCCTCGTGTGTATATATATATATATATATATATATATATATATATATATATATATATATATATATATATATATATATATATATATATATATATATATTATACTTAAACTTTCTTAAATCTATTATAGATGTACTTATTTCTTTGAAGAAACCCCTCGAAACCAAATATGAACGATTTCTGGTGCAATTTCCGAGCGCTATTCGAACAGACGACAGAGTGAAAATGCTCCTGAGAATGATAATAAGATACACCAACTTTTATTTTAAAGTCTGGAGAAGACGTTCGATAAAGAGGATTGGGGCAGGATTTGTGAATGTTTGGCGAGGCTACGCATTTCAGGACGACTGATCTGTGAAATACAGTTTCTATGAAACTTTCAGAAATTACATCAGGTCAGGTTGTCAGATCATCCCGTAACCGGTGAGGTCGTTGGGGCACACATGAAGACATCCTCCCAAAACCCCACGCCAACCTTCTCTGTCAGATGCCGCTGCCTGTGCCTCTTCTGGTCGGAGATTGGTTCATTCTTTTATATTGTTCTCCCATCTCTTTTTGGGAAGGCCTCTTCGTCGTCTGCCATGCACCTTTCCGTGGAGGATTGTATTTGCAAGACCATTTGATCTCGATATGTGACCGTACCAAGCGAGTTTCCTTCTTTTGACCGTTGCCAAGAGGTCATCAAAAGGCCATATTGCTGTTGTAATTCTATCTCGTATTTCCTCATTTGTAACTTGATCTTTGTACGTGACGTTTAAAAGTCTTCGGAAACATCCCATCTCCAAGGCCTGTATCCTTCGCTGAAGGTCAGATGTAACTGTCCATGTCTCACAAGCATAGAGGAATATTGACAGGACCAGTGTACGCATTAATCTGATTTTCGTGCATAGTGCTAACCGTTCATCTAGCCAGATTTTGTTACGCCGTGCAAGCGCCGCTATTGTCTGTGCTATTCTGGCCAACACCTCACATTTTGATCCTTCATCACTGACAATCGACCCAAGATATTTAAAGCGATCAACCACTTCGAGTTCCTGACCATTAGCTTTTATCCTGCTGTTGAAGCCTTTGGCGTTGTTTGTCATTCATTTGATCTTCCCAGCATTTATCTCCATACCATAGTCAAGAGCTGTTTGATCGAAATTACAAGCTGACATGAAATCAAAAACTAGGAGAGTTGAGGACCACTAGCGGAGTTAGACAGGGTGACATCCTATTGATGTACCTTTTCATATTACTAATGGATGATGCTATCATTAAAGCATTCAAGGAAAGGGCCAAGAAAGTACGCTGTTGTTGTTGTTCGTCCATCACAAGTGATGAGGACCTTTCCTTTTTTTCACCTAGCCAGTCCTTCCAGTCGAGCATTCTGTAAGTCCGGGTTGTGGATAGGATCGGAGATGGCTGACGAGTCCGATTTGGGATCTGCATACTCGAGGGAGTGAAAGCATGGAAAGTTCGTTTCGCGACACGGTGATCATGATGGTCAGCAAATCCATGTATCTCACCCGTTTTATTGCTCAGCCAGGAGTCCTGCAACTGACGCAGCTTTTTGAATGTAGTTTAGCTTGTCAGCGGATTTACGCTCTCCTCATCTCCGCTCGACCGTCGTCACACGGCTGGATCGTGTTAGTACTGGATAAATGAAAAGAGAATGACTTGCGCGATGAATACGAAGTATTCAAGAAAGTACGCAGTGGGGTAATAGCAGATGAATTCAACTTATATATTGAGCTCGAATTTTCAGATGACGTTGACCTCAACATCAAGTCAGAGATAAATCTCGAGACTAACTTGCAAGTCATAAGAGAAGAGCTGGGGGACAGGAATATCCATCGAAGGTCCAAAAGAGAAAAAAAAAACATGATGGTCGCAAGAGATGAGGAAGCTGGAACAGATCGGCCAATTCAAATATCTAGGAGCAGTAACAGATCATAAGGCGGATCAAAGAATAGTTAGCCGCAACGAAGACAGCAAGTCGTAGACTTTTTTCATGCATTAAACATAGTATTCTTCAGAAATAAGCAAGACAGCAGATTGATGTATACCGATCCACGTAAGTAACTGCCCTGGCACGTGAGTCATGGACAATGATCATAACTTAGAACAAACAAGCCACAATCATTAATAATGAGAAACTTAAGAGAAGTGGTTCAAGGGGCAAAGAGGGATCCGTAACCAGACAATGCGTCGAGATTGAGATCAACCCCAGCAGGCCCGGTTGGGGCAGCCTCAACTGTCGTGGTTTGGCCATGTCTGTAGAATGAGAGAAGAACGAATACAGCAGAGGTCATGGTAGGTCAAGAGCTAAGGATCTAGACATCCACAACGTCCCAAAATAAGTTGGGAAGACAACATGCGACAGTCCATGAGAAACCGAAGACTGAACTAGACCACAGAGAAACCTCTGTACCTAAGAGTACAAGAGGAATGACTAAGCAAGGTAGAAGACTCTACACCACAGAGTACAAACAAGAGTGACTAAGCAAGTAAAGTAGATGGAGCAGCTCAAGATCGAACTTGCTGGCGGAGGGTTCTCAATGGCTTATGCCTCGTAAGGCATTCAGGTAGCCGGCATTTCTCTGACCGTGTCTTTTGGCCTGGTGTTCGCCATTAGAATCTGGAATATGTAAATGTATCCCTGATACAGATATATATCTCACTTGCAGATCTTTCGTGACCTTCCCTCTCAGGAGATTCCTACAGATCGATATCTGACCCTTCTCTAAGATTGACAAATTGATAACCTATCTGTTTTGACAATAATCATCAATTTCTCAGCACAATGGCGATGTTTTCCTCACAGCTAAGCCCATAAGATTCCAGAGGATAAGCTGGCCAACCATGTTAGGAAACGTCCACCCCTATACCCTTCATCTCTACTGACACCAACGAACAATTGTGAGTTTCAGGATACTGGACATCATGGCATTGAGAAACCCAGTTTAGGCGAACATTGCACATACGCCCGCTAATTGCCAGACCAGTATAAGTCCAAATCCGGTATTCCATCTTATGAGAACACCAGAGACAAATTTCAAGAGCGTAGCTGATAGGATCCCTATTCCATCTTATGAGAACACCAGAGTCAAATTTCAAGAGCGTAGCTGATAGGATCCCTATTCCATCTTATGAGAACACCAGAGTCAAAATTCAAGAGCGTAGCTGATAGGATCCATATTCCATCTTATGAGAACACCAGAGTCAAATTTCAAGAGCGTAGCTGATAGGATCCCTAGATACCCCCACACAAGTTAACAACTACAATGTTTGCCGTATCGTGAATCCTCACATTAACCAGAAGTCGAGGGGGAACAACATCCCAGTGATAGTACCCACAATAGCTGCTCCCCAGGGCTTAGCACATTACTGCCGGCACAGATGGCGACTATGCCATTGAGAGCACCATTAGCTGTATTGATCAAACTCAATTTGCGATCTAAAATGTCATTTCTGCGAATGAACAACGAAGTCAAGCCGGTCGTAATAGCTGAGATGGAGGTTTTGTTCATCGGCATACTGATGTCTGCGCCATATCCAGCGTTGGTGATTGACAAGTGGGAACCGCCGTTAAATGTCAGGAGACAAATCAGAAGAATGATTGTCCATAACACAGTTATAACGGCGAGGAATACACTCTTATCGTGATAATGGTGAACCTTTTATAATGGAAGCGCCCTAGACGTTGGTCGAGATCATCACGTCAAAAATGGACACTGTACTTCCTATATATGCATTCAGAGTTCTATTGTATGAAGTAGAAACCTGGACACTGTACTTCCTATATATGCATTCAGAGTTCTATTGTATGAAGTAGAGACCTGGACACTGTACTTCCTATATATGTATTCAGAGTTCTATTGTATGGAGTAGAAACCTGGACACTGTACTTCCTATATATGCATTCAGAGTTCTTTTGTATAGAGTAGAAACCTGGACACTGACCAAGAAAGTGCAGAAGTGCATTGAGGCTTTTGAAATGTGTGTATGGAGAAGACTTGGGCGGGTTTCTAGGATAGGTAGATAGGAAAACAAATAGAAAGGTTCTAGAACTTCTCAAGGTAGAAAGAATACTTCTGAAGGAAATAAAAGCAGATAAATAAAATATTTTAGTAATGTCAAGCGATGTAACAGTCTGCTGAAGGTTATATTGGAGAGAAGAGGGGAAGGCAAGAGTGCCGGAGAGCGACAGAGGTACAGATGGACAGACATCATCAAGATATGGTTAGGACACAATTTGACTGAGTGTACCAACCTGGCATTTGACAGAGACAGCTGGAGATCCATTACCGTCTACCTCCGATGCCGAGCGGCACTTGATGAGGTGATGACCTTCTATAAGAAGAACCGTCCCACTTTCAGGAAAAACGTAAAGTCGTGTTGTGGTCTTTGTCAAGTACATGCTCATTGATTGTGTTGTTATTCGTTAGCTATTTTCGTGTGTTTCTTTCCCCATGACGAGGGTCTTGTTGTCTTCACGTGGGTTTCCTTTGTCCATGTCCAATGGTGTCGTAACCTGATTTTTTTTGTATGAACACAGAAGGTCATCAACCATTTTTGCTTCTCATTATACTTCGCGGTCTTCTCATTCGTCTTTCTTTCAGCGTTAGTGTAACAGAACGGGTACTAAACAGAGGCTTCATCAGCAAGAAAGAGACGAGTAGAAAAACAAAGATGAATGTATACCGCTTGACCTATGTGTCTGTCCTGACATATGGATGTGAGTCATGGACAAAGACTACAGCCCAAGATAGGCAACTACAAACTTCTGAAATGAGAAACCTAAGAAAGGCGGTTCAGGTGACGAAAAGGGATAAGATCCGTAACCAGACAATATGTAGCAATCTCGAAGCTCAACCCCTGCAGACACACGTTGAGCAGTCCCAGCTACAGTGGTTTGGCCATGTCTGTAGAATGGAAGAAGATCGGATACCAAGGCGGCTATGGAAGGCAAAAAGTCAAGGACGTAGACCCCCAGGACGTCCCAAAGTACGTTGGTAAGACAACATACGACAGTCCCTAAATGTATGACCTTCCAGCGATACCTCTTCTTGATATATTCCACCTGTATCTGTCCGGCTGTCCCCAAACAGTCCCACATTACTGCTCCTATCATACCATTTCAATCCTTCTATTCTGCGCATGTACCTACCCACTTATGACAGTCTCTATCATTTTGTTGGTGTGCAACCTTCCTTGTTTCAGAGCCATACAATAGAACCGACTATCCATTGAAATGTAAGATGCGGCACAGGATAGTGTGAATTAACAGCCGCAACTTTTTTTGGTATCTCTAATTAGCCTAGCACCTTATAGCTGATGTCTTCTTTACAGTAAGGTTACCGGTCAACTGAATGTACAGGGTTCGAATCCGAATGGCTATTACTTCCCTTAATTTTCTGTTGGCCGGTGAGTTGTTTTCTCGAGTTCATTGATAAATATACTTGTCTTTGAGAATGTTACCTCGCTAACATAGATTTGCAATTGTTGTTGTTGTTAAGTCCCGAGAGGCCACCCTGGGTCTTTGTGAATGACTAGGACAAATATAGCACCACTTCCTCACAGGAAGCATGTCGTAAGACGCGACTAACTGTGTAACATGTCGTAACACCGGCCATTGTTAGGTGGTTTGTTAAGAGCAGCATAGATGGCGCCTAAGAGGCTGCGGGTCTACTTTGCTCTAGTGTTTTGAGTCTATTAAAATGGACACACCATAGCTGGGACATGGCACAGGGACACCCGCCATTGTAGAAGTACAGGTCGACAAAGACTACGACTAAACCTAAGTCGAAACTAAAATTAATTTGCGATTTTTTTGTCGCCGTTAATATAAATTTGTGATTTTTATTGTCCCCCAAATAAATTTCAGATTTTTTTAGTAGCTAAAGTAAATTTGAGATTGTTGTTTCTAAAAATTAATTAGACAATACATCCCAAACCGATTATTGATCAAAGCATGATCAGTCGTTTCTGTTGTGACAAGCGTATGCATTGACCGTGGACCAGTCCACGTTTTTCCTGTCGAGGAAAAAGTACAAATGACTGGAGAAATGACTGGGAAACAGCTGATAAATATTCATAGATGACAATTTGGCCAGAGTCGAGGAGCTGGTCAATTTACATTCGGTGATTGCCTTGTTTTTAGGACACATCCAGGGCTATGAATGCGATCGTTTATACATGGGGGTTGTCAGTGAGATTAGTCTGTGCAACCATTTTTACATCGGGTTGGGGGAGGAGGAGGCTATACGGGGTGTTAGTGCAACCATTATTTACAGCTGGGGGTTGTATGGAATATTTGTCTGTGAACGGGTTTGAGAGGTGGCGGATGTACGGGGCATTTGTCTGTGAACGGGTTTGAGAGGTGGCGGCTGTACGGGGCATTTGTCTGTGAACGGGTTTGACAGCTGGGGGCTGTACGGGGTAATAGTCTTTGTAACCGTTTGTTTTACAGCTGGGGGCTGTACGGAGTATTTGTCTGTGAACCGTTTTGACAGCTGGGGGCTGTACGGAGTATTTGTATGTGAACCGTTTTGACAGCTGGGGGCTGTATGGAGTATTTTTTTGTGAACGGGTTTGACAGCTGGGGGCTGTATGGAGTATTTGTCTGTGAACGGGTTTGACAGCTTGGGGCTGTATGGAGTATTATTTTGTGAACGGGTTTGACAGCTGGGGGCTGTATGGAGTATTTGTCTGTGAACGGGTTTGACAGCTGGGGGCTGTATGGAGTATTTGTCTGTGAACGGGTTTGACAGCTGGGGGCTGTATGGAGTATTTGTCTGTGAACGGGTTTGACAGCTGGGGGCTGTATGGAGTATTTGTCTGTGAACGGGTTTGACAGCTGGGGGCTGTATGGAGTATTTGTCTGTGAACGGGTTTAACAGCTGGGGGCTGTATGGAGTATTTGTCTGTGAACGGGTTTGACAGCTGGGGGCTGTATGGAGTATTTGTCTGTGAACGGGTTTGACAGCTGGGGGCTGTATGGAGTATTTGTCTGTGAACGGGTTTGACAGCTGGGGGCTGTATGGAGTATTTGTCTGTGAACGGGTTTGACAGCTGGGGGCTGTACGGAGTATTTGTCTGTGAACGGGTTTGACAGCTGGGGGCTGTATGGAGTATTTGTCTGTGAACGGGTTTGACAGCTGGGGGCTGTATGGAGTATTTGTCTGTGAACGGGTTTGGCAGCTGGGGGCTGTACGGAGTATTTGTCTGTGAACGGGTTTGACAGCTGGGGGCTGTACGGAGTATTTGTCTGTGAACGGGTTTGACAGCTGGGGGCTGTACGGAGTATTTGTCTGTGAACGGGTTTGACAGCTGGGGGCTGTACGGAGTATTTGTCTGTGAACGGGTTTGACAGCTGGGGGCTGTACGGAGTATTTGTCTGTGAACGGGTTTGACAGCTGGAGGCTGTACGGAGTATTTGTCTGTGAACGGGTTTGACAGCTGGGGGCTGTACGGAGTATTTGTCTGTGAACGGGTTTGACAGCTGGGGGCTGTATGGAGTATTTGTCTGTGAACGGGTTTGACAGCTGGGGGCTGTATGGAGTATTTGTCTGTGAACGGGTTTGACAGCTGGGGGCTGTATGGAGTATTTGTCTGTGAACGGGTTTGACAGCTGGGGGCTGTACGGGGTATTAGTGATTGCAACAATTGTTTACAACATGGCGATGTTAGGGCGATTAGTCAGTGGAGACATTTTTTTACTTTCTGGGAAGTTTGAGTGTAACTAACCAGTGTAACCTTTTGAGAGTGCCGACACTGGTAATGTAAAGTTATCCGGATATCAGACACTGCAGTCGGCGAGGAAGTGTTAGAGGCTTCATTATACCAAGTGTCAGCATTTTATAAAGAGAAGTTGGCCGCGTGGTTCTGATGTCATGCATTGACCACGAGGAAATATGTCAAAATCTTTGGTAGGACAAGAATTATTTTTTCTAAAGGAGGAAAATAAAAACATCTTATCTTCCCCCAAGCCCAATCTGTCGCAGGAAGTAAAATCACAAAGTGAACATATTACATATAACCTTCAGCTACCTGGCAGAAGCGGCACACCTGCCTGCGGAGATACCAGAATTCAAAGTATTTAAAATACCATGTGAAATTAGAAACCTAACCTTTACAGTACGTGATGATTACAGGAGCAAGCGACCTTTATTCCTCACCTCTACAAACCCTCCCGGTGGACCTCAACATTAAAAATAAACAATGGAGGGGTATTTTAGAAAATGCTTTTTGGTGCCAGTTGCCTCCATCAATGCCCTTCAATCATATAAAACAAAGCCAGAAAATCATTTACAGTTAACTGGAGGATTCATGACACTGACTAACATAGTCGGATCAGTATGTTTCACCAGACCCTGACTAACATAGTCGGATCAGTATGTTGCATCTGACCCTGATTTACATAATCTGATCAGTATGTTGCATCTGGCCCGGACTAACATAACCTGATCAGTATGTTTCACCTTACCCTGCCTAGCATAGTCTGGTCAGTATGTTTCACCTGACCCTCCCTAGCAAAGTCTGATCGATATGTTTCACTTGACCCTCCCTAGCATAGTCTCATTAGTATGTTTCACCTGACCCTCCCTAGCATAGTCTGATCGATATGTTTCACCTGACCCTCCCTAGCATAGTCTGATCGATATGTTTCACCTGACCCTCCCTAGCAAAGTCTCATCAGTATGTTTCACCTGACCCTCCCTAGCAAAGTCTGATCAGTATGTTTCACCTGACCGGACGTTAGTTTCCTCCCATATAACAGAAATCCTTTAGCTTCCAGAATCATGTGCTCTATCAGTCTACTACTCAGACGCCCCGGGAGCTGCCTGTAGGCTTTGTTCGTTTTATTTTCATTGATTTTCTGTTCCTGCTTTTTTAACTTTTCTTTATTTAAAGCAAGATTCGTTGTGTTTCGTCATTTCCTTCATTGCGAGCGATCATGCTACTGCGTCAGAATACAAATACTGTTTGTCTAAGGTCTGCGCTTTAACTAAAATTAAAGTTATGAAGATTATCGCTACCACCAACCACAAACTCTCATTCTGAGCTACCTTGATCTGGTTGCAAGATGTCTGGAGATTGCACAGTATGCAAGTTTAATTTTCCCGGCAGCGCCGCGGGGGTGGGAATTTAATTAATTTCCAAATTTGTTGTTTGTTCAGGCAGCGGCTAGCATCAAACTCTTCAATTTTCAACAGCCAAGAGTTCATCGTCGAGTTTATTGTCCAGCTCCTATAGGAACATCAATAACAACATCATAAACAACAGCAAAAACAACAGACAGCAGCAACAACAACAGCAATAGCTTCAACAAGAACAACAACAGAATCAGCAAAAACAGCAGGCAGCAGCAACAACAACATCATCATCATCCACAACAGCAATATCATCAATAACAACAATAGCAACAACAACAGCATGCATCAG
The DNA here is from genome assembly GCA_036924085.1 of Ariolimax columbianus. Lineage (NCBI taxonomy): Eukaryota > Metazoa > Mollusca > Gastropoda > Stylommatophora > Arionidae > Ariolimax > Ariolimax columbianus. The sequence goes on from JAVGWX010000008.1 coordinate 22,156,723, forward strand.
CAGCAACAACAACATCATCATCATCCACAACAGCAATATCATCAATAACAACAATAGCAACAACAACAGCATGCATCAGCAGCAACAACAACATAATCAAAAACAACAACATCAACAGCATCAACAACAGCAGCATCAACAACAGCAATATCACCAACAACTGCAACAGCAACAACAACAGACAGCAGCAACAACAACAACAGCATTAACAACAGCAATAGCATTAACAAAGACACTATTAGCAGCAACAACAACAGCAGACTGCAGTACCAACAACAGCAACAACAACAACAACCCACAACACCAACATCATCATCAACAACAGCAGCAGCAACAACAACAGCAGGCAGCAGCAAAATCATCCACAACAACAATATTATCAACAACAACAACAACCACAGCAGCAGGAACAAGAGCATCAACAATAACATCGTCAACAGCAACAACAGCAACAACAGCAACAACACCAGCATTTCTACCTATACATCTGCTTGCCCATTTATCAATTTATTCATCCATCCATTCATTTAGCCATCTATCCATCCATCCATTCATTCATTCATCTATCCATTTGTGCATCCACCTTTCTCTCTTTGCCATCTACACCCTCCTGTCTTTACATCTCCCTATCGATCTTTTTGATTCTCTGGCCATCTAACTGACTTAATTTATTTCATTGTGTCCTATATTCTCTCGTTTCTTTGTCGTGTTTGTCTGCTTATCCGCCTACCTGACACTTCTCTAGATTTGTTGTCTGACTCTGATAAACTATCTGTTTACCACTCAAGCACGCCAGTCCATTTGTATAAATATCTGTGCACGTTCTCAATTCTCGCTCGCATTACATAACAATTTGCAATATAACTTTCATAAGACAATGCAATTAACTTCAAAATGTAACAGAATCGGAAACTCTCCAGGGAACCATTCACATACGACCAGCCAACTCAAATGTCTGAAGAAACAGCTAAACAGAAATGATTTCATGCGCCCTGTGACGTCGGCTTCCTTTTCAAGCATTGGATAACAGCAGACTATACTGTCACCGACGAGTTCGCACAATGGTTATGTTTCATTTGTTGTGTGACGAAGTTGCTGATAACACCACGAGGAGATCGGGAAGATGGTGCTAATTGTTGATAATTCAGAAGAACAAAGAGAGAAGTAAAAGATTACTTGATTGCTGGATAGTGTAGGTGGTTTGTAAGTATGTAGATAGTGTTGTTGTTGTTGAGAGGTGGACATGAGCTGTATATAGCAAACATGATAGAAAAATAGACCACTTCCATACAGGCTGCTTTCATAGATTTTTGAGAATACAGTAGCAGGATAGGGTACCAGGCACCGAGATCACAGCCTACTGTAGATACACACCTTCTGACGCACTGAGAAATCACTTTGAAACGTCACATTCCTCGGCTGACTAAATAACGAAACTTACATGTGTTCCCTATCAGTGCAACTATAATAGCGTGTTCATGAAACAAAGATAGATATGCAGTTGGTTTCAGGGCATAATTCTGTTAAAGGATCAGTTTCAAAAGCGATTTGTTGTTTATTTGTACAGTGAATTTGTTTTATTTCTCTGTGTGGAGTATGGATTGATTATAAACTTTGGCGCAATCTGAGTTCCGTTATTTAGTCAACTGTGGAATGGGGCGTTGCAAGGGGTTTTCCCGGTGAATCACATGACGTATCTAAAGTAGGCTATGCCGAGATGCTCATAAAGGCCAAAATGCAGAGCGCCCACACACTGTTTTAGAAGAGGTGGCGCGCATTCCAACCAGTTGCATCCTCAAACAACTAATGTATGGAAAAAATAAAAAGCGCTTCATAGAATCCCTCAAAATATCTCTGACACACTTCAATATCGATAGAACCTCATGCGAATATCTGGCTCAAGACAGCCAGTTATGGCGTAGAACCATAGTCAGAAACGTTGTGGCAGGGTAATCATTATAGCTATCTTAGGTCATGGTATCATTTTTTTTATATGTGGCAGGGTAAACCCCCACGCATTCTATCACCGCTTATTATTAATTTTCTTCCTTACCATTATTACTCCTTAACTCACACTTACTCATTAAAACCACTAACAATTGTTTTAACAACAGCAAAACAATGAATGTTTATTTGTTGAACATTACAAACATTATAATAGTAATACTAAGCACGAGAATCGTTAAAAGTTTTGTTATCAACAGTTCTCTAACTAACTATAATTATTTAGCACGGGTCTTTCTCTTGCACTAAAATTACCCAGAGTTCTATCACGTGGTCTCAGATCTAGCAACTTGTTCTATCCACATCCTATACCCCTTTGCGTTGAAACAATGCTGTCTAGCTACTTATTCTCAGTTCTAATCTCTCTGTCCTCGCTCGTCTGGTGACCTTATGTCCCATCTCTCAGCTTATACAACGTAGATGTCTTCTGAGCGTCCTGTCTCGTCTCAACGCCAGGAAGATGTCTACAGTGATCAGATCTGCTGGTTATTCTTCTTCGTCATCTGTTACCAGTAACTCGGCGACTGCAGCTGTTCTCGTGCGTATGACATACGGCAGTGGGCCTGTTACTGTGGTTGTCAGGTCAAGGTAACACATGTGTCACGACGTGTTTTCCAGAACGAGAGCTTCGAGTTGAAGCAACACGTCTCCCTTTGACGAGGATGCAGACGAATGCCACTAAGGGACTTGGAAGTCGGTGTCACGTGTGACAGGTGTTAGCGACGACTCAAACAGAACATCACACACAGACAGATTCTTACACGTGTGTGTTCTCTGGTTGCCTTTTAGCGTTGGTCTGCTTCGGTGGCTTCTAATTCTATCTCTCTATTCCTGTCACACATTGGCTATGTTCTATAATCTATCCAAGCTACTGCTCTGGTCTATATTCTACCTACTAACTGCACGGTAGTCTTCTCTTCTCTGCTCTTTATGATCTCCCTTGCACACTCATACTCCAGCTTATATTCTACGCTGCTCGCTTTGATCAATGATTTCTGTTTGCCTTGAGTTCATTCCGGTGTCGCCAGAGAAAGAATAATTTGTTATTTATTAACCTACTATGTGACCTAGAAGGTTGTGGAATTCCTAGTAGAAATCGTGGGAAGGTAACCATTTTAGCTAGACAGTCTTAAACTGTATTGTTCGAGAATTAAGAACAATGCCCCGTTCAATGAACTCAACCTCCGGCGCAGGGCTCTCACGTTATGTGTGGGTACCACGACCGGTATTTTCAGGGCTTTCCTGACGTTGACGCTTTGGACCCTTGCAATTCTGTTACATCGTTTCCATTGTTCAGAAACGCCGGACTTCCGCGAAAACGTGCCGTTTGAAAAGAGAAAGTAAATGACGCTCACATTTCCAACTCTGACCTTACATGCTGCAAATGTGGAAGTAAATGACGCTCACATTTGCAACTCTGACCTTACATGCTGCAAATGTGGAAGTAAATGACGCTCACGTGTCCAACTCGGACCTTCCATGCTGCAAATGTGGAAGTAAATGACGCTCACATGCCCAACCCTGACCTTACATGCTGCAAATGTGGAAGTAAATGACGCTCACATGTCCAACTCTGACCTTACATCCTGCAAATGTGGAAGTAAATGACGCTCACATGTCCAACTCTGACCTTACATCTTGCAAATGGGGAAGTAAATGACGCTCACATGTCCAACTCTGACCTTACATGCTGCAAATGTGGAATGCGTTTGTGTGCCATAATTTAACTATACAGCCCCCCTCCGGACTCACCGGTCAGGTGCAACACAACATGTTTGACTGCAATTGTCCTCATCGCTTGCGATGTACATACATTATCATAGTATTATTAGATTGAACGGTAATTTAGACCGACATTAATTTAAACAGTTCAGTTCAGTGCAAGTGCCATCTCTGCATCGAATGTGACCTGCAATGGATCTTCAGTGTGCTCTATCTCTTGCCGAAATGTTGTAATCTGACAGGCTTTTTCCAGTCCATCTCCTGTTTTCCTTCCGCATACGCCGTTATCTGCATCTTGAACGACTGCCTTCCACCCTACCCTCTAGTTTGGTCTGCAATAAGGAGATAAGTCTTGTTATATTGCCAAAATAACTTAACTGTCTAACAATAGTTTCTGTAATTAATTATTTTTTCACCCCCAACTATGTAAATGCCTATACATTTGTCTTCTTTTTCCCAAGAAATATGACCCAATATTCTATATACCCACATTGCGAAAGCTTTCAGTACTCTTTCACTTTTCCAAAGTTTCAAAGTCTTTGTTTTCTTTATGTGTATGTCTTATCCATATTCTTGACTTATTTATGTTCATGTCTAACCCAGCCTTGACTTATTTATGTTCATGTCTAACCTAGTCTTGACTTATTTTATATATTGGTTAACAACATCCAAACTGACATCCAACCCTTGCCTGATTAAAAACCATTATGACATATTACAGATATAACAACAGATAGTCGTATAAGCCAGGCAAATGCAGAAATCCCATTATATTGTCTATTCCAAATTTCTAAATAAAGGTCGTTCTTCCTTGCAGTCATCACACAGTGTATAGATTAGATCTTTCAAAGGTTCAGAGCCATTACTCTTGCTCAGGAGACCGGCATAGTAACAGCTCGGCCACATGTTCCTCAACCAGACACACACACACACAGAGATACATACAAAAATAGCGAACATATGCATAACACACACACACACCAACACCTACACACACATACACATACACATACACACACACACATATATATATATATATATATATATATATATATATATATATATATATATATATATATATATATATATATATATATATATATATATATTAGGCAGCGTGGCCTGTGGACCGGGTTCTAATCCTACCATATTCAGTTTGGCAGACATCAGTTTTCTTTTTCGGTGCAATGTCTACTCAACGTACGGAAAGTAATGGCAACCTACCGTACTGCACACTTGTCAAGAAAGATATAACAGCCACATAAGTTGGCGATTGTCAGAAGCGACGTTCTGCAAAGGATATGCTACTTACTATATATAACAGGAATAATAATAATAATAATAGTAATAATAATAATAATAGAACGCATGAGCTGCAGTGGTCATCGACCCATAGCTGACTGCTAGCGTCAGGGCCAGCGAAATAGAGCTGCCAAGACCCTTCTACATCTCCACGCGATGATCCTGGATAATAGGCTGCAGCAGGGCAGACTGGCTAAGGGGAAGGGATCGAAGAGGGAATGCTAACCCGGTACTAATTAATGCTTGCAGAAGTCTGATGTGTTGGACTTAAAGGGGCAAATATCACAGTCAAGCTGTAAACTACGACACAATGCATATAATAGTAATAATAATAATAAAAATAGTAATAGTAATAATAATAATAATAGTAATAATAATAATAATAATAATAGTAATAATAGTAATAATAATAATAGTAATAATAATAATAGTAATAATAATAATAGTAATAATAATAATAATAGTAATAATAATAATAGTAGTAATAATAATAATAGTAATATTAATAATATTAGTAATAATAATAGTAATAATAATAATAATAGGAATAATAATAATAATATTAGTAATAATATTAGTAATAATAATAGTAATAATAATAATAATAGTAATTATAATAATAATAATAATCGTGCCGATTGTCACCGATAAAGAGTGTCAACATCCTGCTCCTGCGAACTTGAATCTGTTTGTGCGCTAGAGACTGATCAAGGCAATGCGAGCGCAGACAGTTCATTGACACGACTGGCAACCATATTCCGCAGCTGACACTGGTATTCCCTCTGCTCTAGACTTCCTGATTGATCGTCTGTTCTGGGAGACCCGCACTTGAAGGACATCGATGATAGCACCACTCCTTTTGACTGCACCTTTCTAGGTTGATTGATTTTGAGAAAGGTTTTCCCAGTCGGTAATGTCTATTTGACAGCACTTGTGGGTCATCTTCAGAATTTCCTTGAACTGTTTTTTTTTTTTTGGACGTCCGCCCAATCGTATCCGCGGCAATATAAATATTTCATGTAGCATGTCCTTTGCAGAATGTCATTCCTATGTCTATCATTATGTTCCGTAATACTTGGTGTTGTACACAGTCGATCGCTTCGTGTAATATATAAAGCCAGTGTGTATATCGACATTGTACTCTCTGCATTTTTCTATAATATTTCTTATGTTAAGAATGTGATCCCTCGCGCCCCTACGTTTTAAAAGACCTTCCTGTGTTTTATGGCCTCCTCGCTGAATATATATTGATAGGTAGACAGATTGAAAGTTAATTAAGTCGATATACAGCTTAATTGGTAGATAGATAAATAGTTCAATAGATGGGTAGATTGGTTAGTAGATAGATTGATTTCCATAAACTCCCCAACGCACTTAAAGCTGCTCGTCATTTGTATGTTTTTTGTTATATGTGTATTTGCTGTTCTAGTGTGTCCATATTGCTAGGGGTCACTGTGGTCGAGAGGTAAGGCACTGGCCTCTCAAAGCGATGAACGGAACGGCGAGGGTTTGAGCCTCGCAGGTTTCAAGCGATCACTGGTCTCAAAGATGTGTGTATCCTGAAATACCACCAAATCGAAGTACACACTTGCTTTATAGATTAAACGAAGTGATCGACAGTGTACAACACAACGTGTTGTGGAACATAATGAGAGACATTGGGTTCCCAACGTATTTGATTAAGTCATGCCACTGGCCCAAGGTAGTTCGGGACCAGAGAGTGAGGTTAATGACCAGCGCAGTCCTCTCTCACCATAACCGCAGATAAGCGGAAGTTACATCATCAAGAAAAACCGACTGATGATGAGATGAGCAACTAACTGTTAAAATATTTGTTAAATATTTATATTGCTGCTAAGATAAATGAATGATTCCACATTGTGTATGAGCAAGTCTCACACCACAATCCGATTATCGTTAGTAACACTTAGTCAGATGCCTCTGTGCAGGTCCCAGTTCTGGTATGAGCTGGATATAGCCGTGAGAAAGACTTCCTGCTTAGCGGGCTAGGCTTGAAAAGCTTAATACTCCACTGCGTTAGGTGGTTAACCGATGTGCGAGTTAATCTTAATAGACTCAAACACTAGTGCAAAGTAGACCCGCAGCCTGTTAGGCGCCATCTATGCTGCTCTAAACAAACCTCCTAACCATGGCCGGAGTTATGCCATGTTACACACTCGTCTTTTGCGACATGATCTCTGTGGGGCAGTGGTGCTATTCTTGTCCTTGTCATACACAAATACCCCAGTAGACCACTTATTCTTATATTATACACTTATTCTTACAACCTTTTTCTCTCTCTGTGTTTTAGAAGTTTTAATTATCTGAACCACTTATCAAGTAATTTTATTTCATTTTGCATCTTATTGCAGTTATGGATCCACATCATCAAGTTGTTTTTTATTCCATTGAATTCCCTTTTTTGTTGATTTATGTTGTTGTCTTCATAATCCAGTCAATAGCTACCAGAAAGAGAAATGACGATAAGAGACATCCCTGTCACACACCATTTCTTATCTCAAAGAGAGGGTGCTAATGTAAAAAACAAACAAATATTCCCTGGATGAACCTAACAGTTATCGGTCCATCTTCCTAATATCGTGTCTGGGGAAATTAGCAGAGAATGATAAATACACGTCTCTATTGGTTTCTGGAGAAATCTAACATAATATGTCTGGAACATGCAGCGACTAGAATCGGCAGTTACACATACGACCAGCATTTTAGTTAAATCCAGGATTACTATCATATTTGTAGTAAAGGTCTTATGATAAAGATGTTTAATATGGGAATTCATGACAATCTCTACAACTGGATAAAGTATTTCCTGACTGAGCGAACGATTCAGACAAAGGTGAAGGATGTAATCTCTTCTAAAGAAGTTTTAGCGAAAGGATTACCTCAAGGGTCATCTTTAAGTTGTAATCTTCACCTGATGTACATAAATGACTTTGCTGACCAGATCTAAGTATATAAGCTTTGTTTGCTAATGTCCTGGCAATATGGCTGAGCCAGGAAGACAATGACTTGGCTGACCAGATCTAAGCGGATGCGCTTTGTTTGATAATGTCCTGGCAATATGGCTCAGCCAGGAAGACAATGACTTGGCTGACCAGATCTAAGCGGATACGCTTTGTTTGATAATGTCCTGGCAATATGGCTCAGCCAGGAAGACAATGAATGCGTACGAAAGTCAGTCCTAACTAGACTATATTACCTCTACCAAACATGTAAACTAAAAATCCGTTCTGAAAAGATATTGTATACCATCTTCACGAAGATCCACAAAGCTGTCAACCAAAATATAATATAATATAACGAATCTGATATAGTGTAGTGAGTTCCATTCCCCATTTATTTCAAATATTATTCTAGGTTCAGCTATTTTGTCAATAAATTACCTGTTTTGTCGAGCCTGCCTGCTTTTCTATCAGCTGTTTGTCTATAACTTCTTTTAAAATTTCTAGTATGATCATGTTCCCTGGTACTAACAAAAGCATCATTCCTCAATAATTTATTCTCTGCTGGAGATCTGCCTTCTATGGCAGCTTTACAACAAAGCCCTCCTTGCAGAGTACGTCTATATGTTCTCTTCCTCAAACTTTACCAAATAATTTATTTGATATATTTATTGAACTGTCAATGCAACTGTGTATGCATTCTCACTAGCTCAGTTATGAATTTGCGGAATATAGTTATGTTTAAATCAGGTGGCAACACCCTTCTTCCTGACAAGGGAGGGAAGCCTTCGTAATTTATTGCAACGTCTGATAATGACCATTTGTCTATATAAGAATTTTGAGCTTGATTGCGAGACGTATCCCTATTATCAAACTTAATAGAGAAGAAACTAGCGTGCTTTGTATTTTTACAAAAAAATATTTTTGTGGGTGGGGGTAAAGATAGGCAGAGTGATGAGTTGATTAAAGAAGAAAGAGATGGACGGGTTGAAGGTGGCGGGAGGGGGAGGAAAGAAATTGGTGGGCTGGAGCAAGGAAGGGGAATGTGAGGCAGGCGAGGGGTGCGGGAAGGAACGATCATTTAATTGTCTTAAGATATCACATCAAAGCGGTATCTGACCGTACATATTTATATTTTTTAACTCACAATCTTCTTTATCATAACCTGGTTTTCTGGTTATCTGGTTTTCCTACACGGTTATGTTACCAGTTCACCCTAAGTGAACACTCACGTATCGTTACTATTTATATATTCCATGCTGTGTTCACTGCAGTCCAGTCTAGGAAGACGGTGGATATTCATATTTCATTCACATTACAGCAACTCAATGTTGGGTGATAGACGACTGTGTCACTCTGGATTACAATGAAAGGTTTTAATTGACTCTGATGTTCTGGTGCTGTAACTTCCACCGGTGAGTTATTCCACCTACATTCTGTTCTATGTGGTACTCGGGACTTCACCCACTCGTGTGTGTACCGTTAGCCTAACGCGGCAATAGGCACTGATAACGATTTTAACTCCGATAGTGTACGTGCCTGGTGTGGATTCCCAGGTCTCTCGCTTGGTGATTGGATTAAGACAGCGCAGACAGACAATGTTTCGTGGCTGTGTTGAGTGGTTAGTCTCGAATGCTGTCTCAGCCGAGAGTGTTATCTGAGGATGACCACCGGATATTGTATGATCCATGTGGATCTTTCTCGTAAATTGCAATTTATTTGTTGGGACAGTTTTCTGGTCCAACGGGTTCAATTCACTGTTGTCACACGTTTCTCGATTCTGATAAAACGTTGTCACGACTTCTCTGTTCCTTCTACGATGGCTTGTCCATCAAAAATTTGATGGCACATATTCGTTGTCCACTGACATTAATCATCCTCTTGATTATCCTCACCATTGTTATCATCATCAGTCCCGTAACCTGAAAGGTCATTGGGGCACCAATACTGCAGGTTGTTGGACCAGTTCCCGCCTCTCCACTCGGTTTTGTGCCAAGATATTCGTACTAGCTATGAACCTTTCCGTCCACTCTATGATGTTGTCTTCCCATCTGTTTTCTGACTGCCTCCCTTATGCTTTCAAGACACAGTGCCTTGCATGATCGTTTTGGTCAACCCAGACTATCTTTGATCACGCACGTACCACGTGAGCTTGCGCGTTCTTACCATATTCAATAGGTCTTTAAATTGGCCGACCTCTCTCTTAACCTTTTGCAGACGGAGCTTAATAATGGTTTTACTGCCTAAAAGACGGAGCCATTTCTAGGAAATAAAGAGGACAAGAGTGATGTTTTTGAAAACAAACCGTAAAAAATATAATAACTAGGAATACATATAGAAAAGTATACACATTCTTGGAGACTGCTGTTTACTCACTATTTTCACTGTCATTTATATCACTGTCAGTAACATCTGACACAGAAACAGCATTTATATCACTGTCAGTAACATCTGACACAGAAACAGCATTTATATCACTGTCAGTAACATCTGACACAGAAACAGCATTTATATCACTGTCAGTAACATCTGACACAAAAACAGCATTTATATCACTGTCAGTAACATCTGACACAGAAACAGCATTTATATCACTGTCAGTAACATCTGACACAGAAACAGCATGTATATCACTGTCAGTAACATCTGACACAGAAACAGCATTTATATCACTGTCAGTAACATCTGACACAAAAACATCATTTAAATCTGAATCACTCAATATCTCATTTTCAAATGAGCTCAATAACAACAAGATACCAAAAACTTCAATATAATTCTCAAACTCGCGTGAAAACTTTCAAGGAGCTGCAATTTAAATGCTAGAATGAGCAAAAAATGAAAGAGATCATTTGACGGGTTGATTCAATTTTTAGTGAGCCATACAGAAACGTTCTTTCTCAGGGCCGATGGATCGGCCCGCTCGTCTTTTTCGCTAACGTAAGTCGGACCGATATCGGTCATTGTCATCCTCAAAATGTTAATGTGTTCCGAACTGCCTTATTCGGGACGTGGCCTAGAAACAAAATGCCGATATTAGATAACAGCACAACCCATGTTCAATCTTCTGGTAGCTTATTATATCATCCTTTCAGAATAATCATACAAAATGTTTGGGAATAAAAACATCCATGTCTTACTGCATTTCTGATTGAGACTTGGCTTGTTGTGTCATTCTTAACTGCTATATTTGCTTTTAGATTTTCATATTCGTTTGTTCATGATTAGTAATTGTTTTTTTTTTTTTTTGGCGTTCGCCTTATTTATCTATTCCCCAAGGCGTGTGTGCGTTACACTGTGGTTTTTATTTTGCGCCTGTCGGCCCAGTGCATCCGACTTCAGCATGCATTTTATGTAAGGGTCTGCTTCCTCCTGCATTTTCTAAGGGTTTGCTTCCCCGGGGTAACGGCCGGTGCTGTGATGGGGATCGAACCCAGCACCTTCTGGTTGTGAGCCGTGCCTTCTGATGATTAGTTATGTTATTTCCTCCATTAACTGTTTCAAAGTATGAACAAATGTGTTTTCTGCACCTTGTCAAATGCCTTTTCACCGTCAGTAGAACATATACAAGATAAACGCAGCGAGAAGGGAGGGTTGAGGTACGAGTCAATAGCAGCTGTTGAGGCCTCAAACCTTTAGCGGTTGACATGGATCTACTGTTCTGGTCATGTTTGGGTTCAGGGCGACGAAAGAGCTGACATCTTGGCTTCACAAGCTCCCATAATGGGCACGTTAGTTATGCATTGGAGTGACATTTTGAAATCAATCAATAACGATCTGTTGGGTGAGAACACTTTATTAGATGAACCAGCAATGCACAGACTGCAAAGTTCCAACATTAAACGAGGTTCAAGCATAATAGGGCGCGTGAGAGGACGGAGCAGGAGAGTGTACAACCAGCGAGCTACAGAGATGATGAACATCCAAACCCTGCACTAATTGCTGAGAGACTGAGCACCTATTGGTAAGCCGGGAGTGCAATGACGTCGATTCTTAGAAACAGAAACAGAGCTGTTAAAGAGAACTCTACTATACTCTATCAATCTCGGAAAGCCACCTGAGTGTTCCAAATGCATCTCTAGTGTCTATGTCCTTTCTTAACCCCCAATGTGTTTTATTTAGCACATATTCCATCTTGTTATCAATTCTTCTTAGAATTTTTTTTCATGTTAAGTAGGGCATATGTAGAAACACCCGGGCAACGTATTGTAAACAAAAAATGTTTGTTAGTGACATCGATCACACGACAAATATGTACATACACTCGGAAAACATATATAACGAACAACAGAAACGAAAGTGAAGTAATTGACAGCCTGGAATTCTCAGCTTGCGCTGCCGTCATCTTGACGTTCGGGGCTTGAATTCCAGGCTGTCTATTAAACTCGCTTTCATTTTGATTGTTCGTTATATACATTTTCTGAGTGCAGATAAATACGTGTCTTGGGGTCGATGACAATAACGAACCATTACAATTTTTTGTCATTATAGTTTTTGAAACACGCGACATTAAGTCTGTCGAACGATATTGTCTGCATTCATTTGCATTTCATTTTTTCGGTGTATGTTTGTTATATCTGTAAATACATAAACAAACATACATATATACATACATACACAATACATACATACATGTATACATACATGCATACATACATACATACGTTTATACATACATACATATATACATACTAACATAATACATACATACATGCATACATACATACATACGTATATACATACATACATATATACATACATACAAACATACACACGCACACACGCCCGCACCCCCCCCCCCCCTCCCCCCCACAAACACACACACACACAGGCGAACACAAGACCAGGTCAGTAAATATATCACAAATGGTCCAATTAGCAGTTTAACGTTACAAGATAAAGGTGTTCAAGGATCCTTCTTCTTCTTCTTCTTCGTACGCAGTCAGACAGTAAGCATTATTTTTTCGAAAATAGCGGCGGTCATCCTGAGGCTGTCGCCACTGCCATAGAGCTTGTCTTGCAGTTCCACTGGTGATGGCCACATCTGCTCTCTCTGATCCTCGTATGTCGGGCAGTTCTGCAGCAGATGTTCAGCGGTCATTTTACCAGTACCGCACGGGCATTCGTCGGTACACCCTATCTTCAGTTTGTTGAATAGGTGGTACCTCAGTCTATTGTGGCCAGTGCGAAGTCTGAAGACAACGACCTGCTCTCTTCGGTTCAACTGGTAATAGGCATCGTTTTTGGTGTAACCAGTATGTTCGGTTTCCCATTTGGTCATGTATCTGGCGTTCAAGGATCCAAGATAATACTGAACGGGATCAAGATGCTGAGCAGCGCATGAGCTGCAGTGGTCAGCGACCCATAGCTGACTTCTAGCGTCAGGGCCAGCGAACCAGAGCTGCCAAGACCCTTCTACACTTCCACGCGGTGATCCTGGATAACAGGCTGCAGAAGGGCAGACTGGCTAAGTAGAAGGGATCGAAGAGGGAATGCTAACCCGGTAATCAAAAATGCGTGCTGAAGTCGGATGTGTTGGACCGATGGTGCAAATATCGCAGTCAAGCTGTAAACTACGACACAACGCATTCTGTTCTCCGGACTACATTCTGCCACTTAAGCCCTTTCAAGGTTTGGTAGTGGGAGATTGAGAACGAACAAAGCTAAGCCAAGCCAAGCCATACTGAATGAGTTAATTATTGAAGTTATAATAGTTAAAATGCTTCTTCTTTAAATTAGTATGTGTTCGCTATGAGCCTGGCTTGCCCTTATCGTTTTCATTTTCACGAGGGCCAAGTCCTTCTACATTTGAAAGACTGATACAGTTGAGGTAGTCAATTAGCAGGCACTGTAATTGAGGATGGCGTTTTGAAGATTTCATTGTACTTCTGCAGCATTTCTCAGATATTTAACCGTGGAAGAATCCGTGAAATGATAAAAATTATCAGGTCTCACCAAATAATTATCAGCTCTCATGAGAATCATGAAATAATTATCAGGTAACAGGAAACCCATTAAATAATTAGCAGTTCTCATAGACACCTTGAAATAATTATTAGGTCTCATGGAATCTGTAAAATAATTATCAGGTCTCCCGTCCCATGAAATAATTATCATCAACACATTTAAATAATTATCAGATCTTCTAGACGTCTTTAAATAGTAATCAGGTCTCAGGTAACTCGTGAAAAAAATAATTACGTCTCGTAGACTTATTGAAATAAATGTCAGATATCATATAACCCTTGAAATAATTATTAGGTCTCAGGGCCCCATGAAATAGTTATTAGGTTCATAGGCCACTTGAAATATGTATCACATATCTGTAAACACGTGAAATAGTTATAAGGTCTCATGGAAAATATTACATACTTATTTTTACATCCATAGGCCAATGAACATTAGAGTGGTTCATTAACATGTAGCATGTCCTTTGTAGAACGTCTCTCCCATCACAGTCTGTTTGAAAGAAACTTTTTCCCTTGTCAAAATTCCAGCCTACGCCGCAGTCATACCCTGGCATTCCTGGATATCTTGGTGCCATCGTCTTCTTGGTCTACCCCTGCCTCTTTTGCCTGACACCATATCTTCCATTACTGTTCTCTCAAGGCCGCTGTGTCGATTGATGTGACTAAAGTATTACCATTTTCTGATTAGCTTGATTAGTTAATTTAAAATTAAAACTGTCATAATAAATGTTCTTTTGTTTAAATGTGTGGTCTCCGTGCAACATACACATGTATTGATATGTTTACCGGCAGGTCAGTCGAGCTAATGGGCGTCGACCTTCCTAGTTGTGCGGCGGTGCCTTTCCGGCATCGTCCGAGTCGGCTGACATTCAACAGCAAATGTGGAACTTTACCAAGGGAACACGATTGTTTAATTAAAACTAAACATTGTAACATTTCCGTTGTTTGTCCGAGCGTAACCATTTGGGTATAAACGGATTGACGGATTCCCATTGTTCCAATTTCGAGGTTCTTAAACTTGCGTATTCAAAGGGATAGTAACCAGGCGCGGATCTTGGTGGTGTTAGCAAAGGCGTCATCATTGAACGTTCCATGTGAGCTATTGAAACTCAGCCTGGCCTGTGAGATTTGATCTCGACGCAGAAGATTTCCATCTCTGTCGTCCGCTCATATTACTTGTCTTTTCTCAACAGACGCGTTTAATGCACATGTGGTTCCCTAGTTAAACATAATATGACCGTTGTTTATTTCTGGACATGTCGTAACAAGTGACTAGACACAAATGTGCACGAGACTGGCAACCACAGCATATTAAAAACAATTGCTACTGAAACCACATTGAGGAAACTGTCTGCCTGCCTACCTGCCTGCCTACCTGCCTGCCTATCTATCTATCTATTTATATATTTATCTATCTATCTATCTATCTATCTATCTATCTATCTATCTATCTATCTATCTATCTATCTATCTATCTATCTATCTATCTATCTATCTATCTATCTATCTATCTATCTATCTATCTATCTATCTATCTATCTATCTATCTGCCTATCTATCTATCTATCTATCTATATATCTATCTATCTATCTATCTATCTATCTATCTATCTATCTATCTATCTATCTATCTATCTATCTATCTATCTATCTATCTATCTATCTATCTATCTATCTATCTATCTATCTATCTATCTATCTATCTATCTATCTATCTATCTATCTATCTATCTATCTATCTATCTATCTATCTATCTATCTATCTATCTATCTATCTATCTATCTATCTATCTATCTATCTATCTATCTATCTATCTATCTATCTATCTATCTATCTATCTATCTATCTATCTATCTATCTATCTATCTATCTATCTATCTATCTATCTATCTATCTATCTAGTCTCTCTGTCTGTCTAATTATCCATCCACGTGTGTTGTTAGACGTCGTGTGGAAATGTGATTTTTTTTGGCAGACGAAAATCAGCTGGTGAGTTGCCCGGTCAACCTCAGCATGTTACCAACCGTTAGGGTTATAGCCCCCTGAAAACACGATCGACTATTTTTGGGACTGGTGGTGATGGTAGCGTAAATTAGAGCAAGGTAGCCCTGCAGCCTGCCAGGCGCCATCTATGCTCCATAGCTAACCATATAGCCAAGACCTGATGTTATAGCCACACAGTCCCCTTTTTGCGACATATTCTCTGTGGGGCGAATATCCCTAGAATAGTTTGAGTTAGATTTTCAACTTGAATTTTGCCCGAATAGCGGCCGTTAAACCTACTCTTTTCGATTTCCAACTGCTAAGCGATTTTTAACGCGCGTGCCACCGTACACGGGTGTTTGATCTCACTACTCAGAGATCAAGGCAATATCCTACCTGATGATTCACGTGAAAAAATCCTGTCTCCACCATGATTTGAACCGGCGAACCTCTATTACTCAAGACAAACAGCTTACCTCAAGACCACTGAGTAATCTTTCTGTCATCCAAATTCGTAGACCCCTTGACGCCTATACGCCCACCCCCTCCCTCTCCCAATGGATGTCAATGACCTACTCCTCAACTGGCTACGAACCAATGATACAGCGCCCACGTTCTCTAGACGTGGGTGGATGTCCTTGCCAGATATCGCTGTCGACGCGGTAATGCGGAAAGACCAAATATAGATCTGGAAGGGACATCAGATGTTGCGTTTGTGGCAGGTCGCGTGGGAGGTTCCGGTTCCCACCGGTAATCGATGGCTTGATGTCTCCATTTGTGGTTCTGTGTTCTATTTTTTGCTCTATTACTTAACTTGATTTATTGTTATTTTTATATTCCTTTTAAAAGTAAACATATAGAAGACACCAGGTGTCGGGGATGATGTGTTAGAGACAAGTGGGTTCTCGCGCTTTAACTCACTTCAAAGAAAAGAATAATCTTTTTTTATCACATAATTTGACGCAGTTACGTCACAGAATAGTCCATTTTTTAACTGTTTGGGGTGTCAATCATTCTGTGAGAAGAGAAGGGAATTTCTTAAATTCTGTCAATGATGGTCCATGATAAGGAGAGTAGCATGCAGTTTCTACAGCGGCACGTCATTGTCCATGCTGTCAGACAATGTAATAATAACTATGTTATTTAACCCTTTACTTGGGGTCGACGTGGGCTAGTGATTAAGTGACACAACCCCATCACAGAACCGGGTGTTACCCCGGGGAAGCAAACCCTTAGATAATGCAGGAGGAAGCAGCCCCTTACATAAAATGCATGCCGAAGTCGGATGCACTGGGCCGACAGGCGCAAAATAAAAACATAATGCAACGGACACCACTGTCGGGAAAAGAGAAATAATGCGAACGCAAACAAAAATAACCTTTGCCCTAACCCTGACCTAAGTATAACCCTAATCCAAAACATAACCATAAACGTAACCCTAAACATAACCCTAAACATAACCATAACCATAACCCTAAATATAACCATAAACATAACCCTAAACATAACCCTAAACATAACCCTAAACCTAACTCTAAACCTAACTCTAAACCTAACCCTAAACATAACCCTAAACCTAACTCTAAACCTAACCCTAAACATAACCCTAAACCTAACTCTAAACCTAACCCTAAACATAACCCTAAACCTAACTCTAAACCTAACCGTTGCTCTAACCCTTGACAAAACTGAATACAACCATCTTTCTTCACTTCTATCTGTATCAAAGTCCTTATTTATTTATTTATTTAAAATAAAACTATTTCGACCTGTTCTACCCTTATCTCGAAATGGAATGTTCCGTTACTTACGATGGAAACTCAGGAAACTCTGTTTGGGGTGAATTAAAACGCAAGTACCGACACGTGTACTAGACATTAGTTTTTTTATGAGGTGGTGTAGACAGTTTCCTTCCTCGTTGCTTTTAATTCCTTAACAGCGGGGAACTGAGACGCTAGTCCAGTCAGGCACAACATACTGACCTGAAGGTCGCGTCGGGTCAGTCACAGCATACTGACCCGAAGGTCGTATCAGGGTCAAGCTCAGCATGCTGACCCGAAGGTCGCGTAAGGGTCAGGCACAACACACTGGCCCGAAGGTCGCGTCAGGGTCAGGCACAACACACTGACACAAAGGTCAGATCAGGGTCAAGCACAACACACTGACCCGAAGGTCACGCCAGGGTCAGGCACAACACACTGACCCGGATGTCGCGTCGGGGTTATGCACAATATATTGACTATGACCACTAGCTATTTTTCACGAAGCGTTCCATGGAAGCAGGCTGTTTTTAAGGAAGTCTGGCTGATGAGATGTTGATTGACGTGATCCCCGTAGTAGAGCGGACACGCAGATGAAGCGCCGCATAACACAACCGCCTGGAGGACCGCAGTCCACTTTCATTAGCCCGCTCGGGATGTAAGGACAGCTGCTTTAAACCACCAGTTAACACCCTTGTCAGGACGCACACAAGAGTAAAGATACAACACCAACATTCCCCAACAGTAATATATGTACAACAAATTAAAAGAAGAAAATGGACCTGGATAGAACACCGAATGCACCGACCATCAAAGTTAGACATGCTATCGGATGAAATTCACAGGAGAATAGAAAAAGAGGCAGACCAAAAAAAGTACACGGAGAAGAGAATATGAAAGAAAACTACAATTGCATAGTTACACCAGGACCGTGCAGGCTTGCGGGATATTGTCAATGGCCTATGCCCTGATAGTAGAGACGAGCTTTGATTGATTGATTGATTGTTTGGCTTGGTTTGGCTTCGTTCGTTCTCAATCTCCCACTACCAAACCCTGAAATAGCTTAAGAAGCATAATGTAGTTGAGAGAACGGAATGCGTTGTGTCGTAGTTTACAGCTTGACTGAGGTATTTACACCTTTCGGTCCAACACATGCGACTTCAGCAAGCATTTTTGAGTACCGGGTTAGCATTCGTATATCCCTTCTCCTTAGCCAGTCTGCCTTGCTGCAGCCTGTTATCCAGGATCAACGCGTGGAGGTGTAGAAGGGTCTTGGCAGCTCTGGTTCGCTGGCCCTGACGCTTGCAGTCAGCTATAGGTCACTGACCGCTGCAGCTCATGCGCTGCTCAGCATCTTGATCTCTGTAGAAGGGTCTTGGCAGCTCTGGTTCGCTGGCCCTGACGCTAGCAGTCAGCTATAGGTCGCTGACCGCTGCAGCTCATGCGCTGCTCAGCATCTTGATCTATGTAGAAGGGTCTTGGCAGCTCTGGTTCGCTGGCCCTGACGCTAGCAGTCAGCTATAGGTCACTGACCGCTGTAGCTCATGCGCTGCTCAGCATCTTGATCTATGTAGAAGGGTCTTGGCAGCTCTGGTTCGCTGGCCCTGACGCTAGCAGTCAGCTATAGGTCACTGATCGCTGCAGCTCATGCGCTGCTCAGCATCTTGATCTATGTAGAAGGGTCTTGGCAGCTCTGGTTCGCTGGCCCTGACGCTAGCAGTCAGCTATAGGTCGCTGACCGCTGCAGCTCATGCGCTGCTCAGCATCTTGATCTATGTAGAAGGGTCTTGGCAGCTCTGGTTCGCTGGCCCTGACGCTAGCAGTCAGCTATAGGTCGCTGACCGCTGCAGCTCATGCGCTGCTCATCATCTTGATCGCGATTGATTGATTTGGTGAGAGGAATGAAGACTAGCACAAGATCATGTTTACTGGCGACGTGTGGTCAATAGCCTATGCGCGGAGAGAAGATAACCGTCTTAAATGATTTGATTGAAGCTGTTCAACGTTTTACAGCTGGGCTGAAATGGGCGCGCCTCCGCCAGTAGAAACTAGTGAGGCAAACGCTTAAGAAACAACAAAACAAAACAGCTGGGTTGACGTGAGTTTTATATTTGCCTCTTTACATAATAGTTCAACAGCTTGTGATGTATTTCCGAATTGTTATCCGAGTGGTTGAGAAGAAATACAATCACCGTAACCTTACAAGGATGATAGGGGTCGCTGTGGTCGAGAGGTAAGGCACTCGCCTCTCAAAGTGATGGACGGAAATGGCGTGGGTTTGAGTCCGGCATGTTTCAAGCGACCCTTGGTCTCAAAGAAGGTGGGACCAGAGTGCCTGCATCGTGAATTACCTCCAGTCGTGTGGAGGAAGACTAACGTCTGGAAAGGCAAAATTTACTTATACTACATGTAAGTTAGGGTCAGGCAAAGTATACTGTCCAAGAGCGTCTCCTATGCATCCTGGTAGCCCTCCATGAAAACGGATTGTTTTCATGGCAGCTGTAGTAGTGAGTGACACGAAGATGAAATCAAGCATAGCACAACCGTCTGGAGGACACCGGTTCACCATCACCAGCACGCTCGGGATGTGAGGATAGCTACTGCCACCCGCCATTTAACGTTCTTTTCAGCGCGCACAAAAGAGTAACCTACTCATTGTGTCTATTCGCAAACAACAACAACAACCTCCAGTCGTTTTGGCTTAAGTCTTGCCACTGGCCCAAGGTAGTTCAGGACCAGAGAGTGAGGTTAATGTCCGGCGCATCTCCTTCATCACTATCATACAAATACAGCCGGAGTTACTATCATCGCTTGTGATGAGAAACTAACTAACAAGTAAGATCCGGTAAATTGCACCAAATACGATTGCGCATGTGGTTAGTAACCTCATCATTGCTATTGAAATAACCACGAATCGAATACAGGCTTCCTGTTATGCGAGCCAGCTTTAGTAGTAGTCCTATTCCCCCACTTTGGGCTAAAACCGAATCGTATTACCGGTTTGCTGTATGATTGGGCAGAGCTGCTGCTGTAAATTGCAAAGGTGACATGATCAGCCGTGCTAAATTCGATTCAATAATTCAATTAACATCTCCACATCTAATGTCGGATGTAAAGCGTCCCCAACGTCCTCTGTATTTTAATTTGATTGCACAATATGTGAGGTTTTTTCCTGTTCATCTTTAGATGTGATTCTGTCATTTAAAGCGTTGTTTACTTTCACTCACCCCTCTCACTCATCTCCTTCTCAATCACCCCCCTCTGGCTCACCCTCTCTAATTCTTCTCTCACTCATCCCTCTCACTCCCCTCCCTCAACCCTCTCACTTTTCTCACTCAACCCTCTTACTCACCCCTCTCTCACTCACTCCTCTCTCACTCACCCATCTCTCACTCATCTCTCTCACTCACCCCTCTCTCACTCACCCCTCTCTCCCTCACCTCTCTCTCCCTCACCCCTCTCTCCCTCATCCCTCTCTCCCTCACCCCTCTCTCTCACACTTCTCTCTCATTCACCCCTCTCTCACTCACCCGTCTCACTCTTCTCTTACTCACCACTCTCTCACTCACCTCTCTCTCACTCACTGCTCTCTCACTCACACCTCTCTCACTCAACCCTCTCTTACTCCTCTCTCCTCCAACCCTCTCTCACTCAACCCTCTCTCACTCAACCCTCTCTCACTCAACCCTCTCTCACTCAATCCACTCTCACTAACCTCTCTCTCACTCACTCCTCTCTCAATAACTCCTCTCTTACTCCCCTCTCTTACTCACCCCTCTCTCACTCACTCCTCTTTTATTCCCTCCTCTCTTATTCCTCTCTTACTCCTCTCTAACCCTCTAACCTAATCTCTAACTCTATATCACAATGTCCCCTTACACACAGTGCCATTCACCGGCCAGCCTAACATTGGCTAGACAGACCACCTCTAAGCTGGAATGGATCGCCAGCCATCTGATAACCCCTGTGCGACTCATCCTGTTTGCCCTGACTAATGTCGTTAGGAAACGTGGCACTGTACGATCTTTTTGCACGTCCAATCACTGTCTATCCCTACAATCAAAACCTGTCAGCTCCCTCTGGATCACAGGTAAAAAAAAATCTCATTCGACTTATTTCCAACTACCTGGGGTAATCGGCGATGTGATCCCCGTAGTAGTGAGCTCCACGCAGATGAAGCCAAGCATAGCACAACTGTCTGGAGGACCGCGGTCCACCTTCATCAGCACGCTCGGGATGTGAGGAAAGCTACTACAACCAGCCACTTAACGTCCTTTTCAAGGCCCACGCAAGAGTAAACTCACTCATTGTGGGCATTAAACAACATCACTAGGTCTCTTTCCATGTATGCTCTGGGCTGCCACTACTTCTCATGCCTCGAGGATTCCAGAACAGAGACTGTCTTGTAATACTATCAACTGGTTTCCTTAACTCGTTACATCTAATATATTTTTCTAAGAACCGATACTTCCTATTATGTTAAATAACATCTTCCCCTTTTCTTGCATACTTGATTAACATTTCAATCGCATATTTTAGTTTAGTGTAGTTTAATGTTTAGTTTAGTTTAGTTTACTTAATAGTTTAGTTTAGTTTACTGTATAGTATAGTTTAGTTTAGTTTACTATATAGTTTAGTTTAATATAAGTTAGTGTAGATCAATGTTAAGTTTAGTTTAGTTTAGTCTACTGTTTAGTTTAGTTTACTGTTTAGTTTAGTTTATTTCACTGTTCCGTTTAGTTTAGTTTAGTTTACTATATAGTTTAGTTTAATATAAGTTAGTGTAGATCAATGTTGAGTTTAATTTAGTTTAGTCTACTGTTTAGTTTAGTTTAGTTTAGTTCACTGTTCCGTTTACTTTAGTTTAGTTTAATTTACTGTTTAGTTTAGTTTGCTGTTTAGTTTAGTGCAGTTTAGTTCACTGTTAAGTTTAGTTCAGGTCACTGTTCCGTTTAGTTTAGTTTAGCTCACTGTTCAGTGTCGTTTAGTTTAGTTGACAGTTTAGTTTAGTTTAGTTCACTGTTCAGTGTAGTTTAGTTTAGTTGACAGTTTAGTTTAGTTTACTGTTTAGTTTACTGTGTAGTGTAGTTTAGTTTAGTTTACTGTTTATTGTAGTTTAGTTTAGTTCACTGTTCCGTGTAGTTCAGTTTACTGTTTCGTTTAGTTTACTGTGTAGTGTAGTTAAGTTAGTTTACTGTTTATTGTAGTTTAGTTTACAGTTCAGTTTAGTTTACTGTTTAGTTAAGTTTAGTTTAGTTCACTGTTCAGTTTAGTTTAGTTTACACTTTAGTTTAGTTCAAAATGTTGTTATAGCCGGGGATGAGGATTGAGGATGAACTCTGAACACCAACTAAATTCTCTCATGTTCTCATATAGCCTCTGACAACAAAGTCCAACTCGTGGCCTTCGCGCGGCAGAACTATTTTGGCTTACAGGAGAAGGGGCGTAAGGCGAGTCACTGGCGCCTTAAAGCTAGTAGTTTCTGGCAGATGGGACTCGAAAGACAGCTCATCTGGAAGAAGGAAAACTCTTATTTCAAACCATCAGATAGCAGATAGAGCATTGCTCTGCTGATCCGGCAGCTTCTGCAGCTTGCTTTATTCCAATTATATTGGTATCGCCTTTTCCTTGGAGTAAACAAAGCAGACCGAGAGAGGGACTATACTGCATGGGCAACACGTGGTCTCTATATTTCTGCCCAGGCTTGTTGCTAATAGCACAATTACCATCATCTCACAGGAGCCAATGGTGAAGTTTAGTTTAGTCAAAGAATTAACGTCATTGCACACGGCTTACGCACATAAGTGTTCTGTTCTTCTCCAAATTTGTTGAAGAACCTCATCAAAATGCACGAACTCCGTAGCACCAGCGAGGATCCCGTAATAGATTAGGAAGATTTCTAACATCATTTTTGAATTTTGCCGTGACAGCGTCTGTTAAGCCTAATCTTCTCGATTTGCAACTGCTGGGTAATTTTTAACGTGCGCGACACTGTGCCGGGGCGTACAATCTCTACTACCAAAAGATGTAGGAAAATACCAGAAAGTCCCCATGAAAAAATCCAGGACTCCACCGTGATTTGAACCCGCGACCTCCAGCACCCGAGACTGACGTCTTACCTCGAGACCACTGCTTCAAGTGTGTCAAATGTTAAGTTGGGTCCAAATTCAACGTCAGAGTCTTCTTCTCATGTCGTGTTCCACTGATATCAGGTCAGGTCAGGCAATACCGTTATCAGTGAGGTCGTTGGGGCACACATAAAGACATCCTCATGACCCTCACGCCACCCTTTTCTGTCAGCGGCAGCTGCATGTCCCTCTTCTGGTCGGAGATTTATGTTTTCCTCCCACCTCTTGTTGGGACGGCCTTTTTGTCGCCTGCCTTGCACGTTTTCGTGCATGATCCTATCTGCTGATATAAGTCTTGTCATTTGGTAAACTCCCGTTAACAAGCCATGGAAAGGGCTTTGCAAGTAACAGGATGTAGTCCGTTTACAGCTTGATTACAATATTTGTACCTTTCGGTCCGACACACCCAACTTAGCTTGTCATTTTTTTTAAATACAGGGTTAGCATTCCCTCTTCGATCCCTTCTGCTTAGCTGCCCTGCTGCAGCCTGTTATCCAGGATCACCGCGTGGAGGTGTAGAAGGGTCTTGGCAGATCTGGTTCGCTGGCCCTGACGCTAGCAGTCAGCTATGGGTCTCTGACCATTGCAGCTCATGCGCTGCTCAGCATCTTGATCCAAATTTCTTTTGATTTCGATAAGTTCACCAATGCAATGAAATCAGGATATGGGAGGGGAAAAAGCCTGCCAGATTTTACAATTACGGCAATAGATAGAGTACACTGGAGATCCATTGCAGCCGACCTTCAATGCGGAGATGGCACTTGGACTGAACTGAGTGTTCATTCAGCCAGATCAGTGCCTGGTGCAACCAATTCAATTGATGTTCCTTTGTTTTGCAAATAGTCCTGATTGTTTCTTAAAAGGTGTCTTTCCTTGGTTGCCCGTGGGACTTTAATTTGGCTATTAGTAGTAAATTTGTGGGTGGTTTCCTTCTTGTGATTTACTAGGTAAAGGTAAAGGTCAGTCCCATAGCAACAATTGCCGTCGGGGATGAAGATAACTGTTCATGTACTTATGCCTCAGCCTATGTGAGGTGGGCCGACCAGTTCTCTTCCTTGATGTTTTTACCTTCTCAACTCATGCGCCAGGTATCAATTTGCAGCTGGGTCGACTGGAGGAGCAGTCGTAAACCACAGCACCAATCATGACGTGGATTGTGTTGTATCCGTGAACTCGAACTACTGTTACGCTGTAATCCCAGTCTAAAAGCCAGTTCACTGGTAAGGTGAAAGAAAAGATTAAATTAAATTGGCCACCCCACATCTTTAAAACACCGAAGACCAGCACAATGAAATCTATACCACTTCATCCTTTACAGCAGTGCTTGTGATTAGACTACCTATAAATTATATTTCTAGCTGATAACCCATATCACGTTCTTCCAAATTTCCTACTTGTATCTCTAAAAGAATCTACAAAATATAATTATTTGTTGGCAAATATCTCTGGCCTTTTCAAAACACAAGTTCTTTGTTACACACAAGGAGGTCATTATAATCGATACTCCAAGTCGGCCTGAGCAGGGCACAACCGCCTTTACCTCTCTCTTCCTCCAGCCGTCAAGGGTTAATTGGATAAAGTACAATCTGGCAGGAGGATTTCTAAATTTGGTTGAGGAAATGTAAAACAGTGTCAGTTAGAGAAATAGAGTCCTCTAAATAATGTTCCTACACTGTCATGTTTTTGTTATTCTTCAGCAACGTCTATCTTTTGGCTCTATAGTTGCTTCTTTGTCTTTCTATACTTGCCTTTCTGTATTTCTATACTTGCCTCTGTCTACCTTATCTTGTCTTTCTGTCTACCTTATCGTATCTTTCTGTCTATCTTATCTTGTCTTTCTGTTTATCTTATCGTGTCTTTCTGTCTACCTTATCTTGTCTTTCTGTCTATCTTATCGTGTCTTTCTGTCTACATTTTCTTGTCTTTCAATCTTATCGTGTCTTTCTGTCTACCTTATCTTGTCTTTCTGTCTATCTTATCTTGTCTTTCTGTCTACCTTATCTTGTCTTTCTGTCTATCTTATCTTGTCTTTCTGTCTTTCTATACGCGTCTATCTGTCTTTCTAAACGTACCTCTGTCTTTCTATACTTACATCTCTGTCTTTTTATACTTACATCTCTGTCTTTTTATACTTACCTCTCTGTCTTTCTATACTTACCTCTGTCTTTCTATACTTACATCTCTGTCTTTTTATTCTTACATCTTTGTCTTCACTTACATCTCTGTCTTTCTATACTTACCTCTCTGACTTTCTATACTTACCTCTCTGTCTCTCTATACTTACCTCTCTATCTTTATATACTAACCTCTCTATCTTTATATACTTACCTCTCTGTCTTTCTATACTTACCTTGTCTTTCTATAATTACCTCTCTCTTTCTATACTTACCTCTCTGTCTTTATATACTTACCTCTCTTCCTTTCTATACTTACCTCTCTGTCTGTTTATACCTACCTCTGTCTTTCTATGCTTACATTTCTGTCTTTCTATACTTACCTCTCTGTCTTTCTATACTTACCTCTCTTCCTATACTTACCTATCTATCTTTCTGTTCTTACCTGTCTTTCTGTACTTGCCTTTCGGTCTTTCTATACTTACTTCTATGTCTTTCTATACTTACCGCTCTGTCTTTCTATTCTTAACTTTCTTTCTATACTTGCCTTTCGGTCTTTCTATACTTACCTCTCTGTCTTTCTATACTTACCTCTCTGTCTTTCTATACTTACCTCTCTGTCTTTCTATGCTTACCTCTCTGTCTTTCTATCGTTGCCTCTGTTTTTTTCTAGTTGACTAAGTATTCTCCATTCTATATATGTTTTTGTTTGCGCCTTTCTTCAGTATGCCCATTTCTGACAAGCCCATCTATTTTTGTCCGCATCTCTTCACATAGTTACTAAGTCTATACTATTCTTATTTCTCTACTGGTATTTGGTTTTTTCTCCGACTCTTTCATCATCTCTTCACTAGCTCTAGTATTAATTTCTTTCAAATCTATTTCTCTTTTACAAATGTGTTCATCTTCCTAGCATTTCTGAGACGTATCTTTCTCTCTCTTGTCTCAATTTTCTTATATATATATATCAATTACTTAATGATGATTCAATCAATCAATAAATCTTTAACCTTTTAGGGTGGCAGGGATGGAATGGTGGAAACATCAACACCAGACGTCCTCTTATGTCTACTACCCGGCGAATGAATGTGCTGGAAACCCATGTCCGATTCATTCTTTGATGTTATCATCCCATGACTTTCTTTTGCCTCCTTTCGTCTTGTTCTTCTTCTTATTCTTCTTCTTGTTCTTGTTCTTCTTCTTCTTCTTCTTCTTCTTCTTCTTCTTCTTCTTCTCACTTTCTACCGAGTTGTAGCACAGTGTCATGGTATATATTTGTCTTTCGTCTCTCTCGTGGCCCGAGTAACATCTTCCCCCATTTTGCGGCGGTCTAGTTCACGTTGTCTATCCACATTTTCCTCGGTCTACCTCTAGCCCTTCTTCCTGATGTGTTCTGGATGAATTCTCACAATGTGGTCATACCAATTCATTCTCTGTTGCTCGCTGTACTGTAGGCAGGAAATTGCTCCAACCTTCTCTCGAATATTACTAATTGTGATTCTGTCTCTTCCGGTGTTAAGTGACCTTTCGTAGGCATCGCATTTCGCAGGTGGCTAACTTTCGTTCCTGGACCTTAATCAATGTCCATGTCTGACACTGGTAGCACAGGTTTGGATGAAGATACTATTTATAATCTATTTTTGGTTTTAGGGAAACTCGTGGGGTGCCTTAGTGGTGGGGGCAGCTGGTAGGTGACAGCGCTTACCCTCTGCACTCTCGTCTCTCTCTTTGTCGAATCTGCCACTCTCAATAAAAAGTTCCTAAATACCTACATTCTTGAACCTGCTTTATTTTTATTTCATTAACATGAACATCAAGTGTGGTGTGCTTTCTACCTATTTTCATTGTCTCTGTTATCGATGTTCAGCAGTTCCCTCCAATATTATTTTTGATTTGGAGTCATGCCTCTTTACGTGCCCAAACCATTTATCTTTTCAACGTTACACTGTTGACAGAAGTGGTTCCGATTCACCTGCCATGGAACATGGACATTTGTTTATTTTCCGATATCCGGTTCTCTCCAACTGTTTAATCTTTGTCCGGCGTGTTGTTTGTTTTACATGCTTCTTCCATTGTTGGTTTCAATCCTTCAACTCATGTTGTGTTGCCATGTTGTTTCCAATGCCCACAACGAGTAGGTTTACTCTTTTGTGCTCTGTGAAAAGGATGTTAAGTGGCGGGTCGCAGTAGCTTTCTTCACATCCCGAGCGTGCTGATTGAGTCCTCCGGGCGGTTGTTCTATGCTTCGCTTCATCTGCGTGTCGCTCACTACTACGGGGATCATGCCGATCCCCCACCTCGTTAGCCGGGCTGCCATGAAAACAGTCCGTTTCTATGGAGGACTGCGAGGAAGTCGATGTAGGGGTCTTGGCCAATATATTATGCCTGACCCTAACTAACATGTCTGATCAGTACCATATGTTATAAAGCAGTTTGTCATTGTTAAACATCTCTCTCTCTCTCTCTTTCTTTCTCTCTCACTCTATCTCTCTTTCTCTCTCTCACTCCTCCCTCACGCTGCCTATGTTTATACTCTTCTTCCACTTCTAATACCTTCCTAATTATCTGGCACAGTATTGGCCGCTTCATCTCTCTTTCTCTCTCTCTATTTCTCTCTCTTTCTCTCTCTCCCTCATTCTCTCTGTATTTCTCTCGCTCTCTCTCCCCCTCTCTCTTTCTCTCTCTCCCTCTCTCGCTTTCACTCCCTGTCTCTTTCTCCCTCTCCCCCCTCTCTCCCTCCCTCTTCCATCTCTCATTCTCTCTCAATTTCTCTCTCTCTTTCTCTCTCTCACTCCTCCCTCACGCTGCCTATGTTTATACTCTTCATCCACTTCTAATCCCTTCCTAATTATCTGGCACAGTATTGCCCGATTCATCTCTCTCTTTCTCTCTCTCTCTCTCTCTCTCTTTCTCTCTCTCTCTCTCTCTCTCTCTCTCTCTCTCTCTCTCTCATCCCAAATGACCATATTAAAAAAATCACAAAGGAAAACCTACTTCTTCAGCCAACTATTTCCTAATCTTGTCTTATACCTCATAAATAGGGAGCCGCGTAGCGCAGTGGTTAGCGAACTTCGCATTTGAGTGGTACTGGGCTCATTCCCCAGTTGAGGAGGAAATGTTTTTTTCAGACCGCAGTGGCACCCGGGTCGACCCAGCCTTAAATGGGTACCGGTTCAGTCCGGGAAGTACAAGCCGCGAGGGAGAGGAGATGGCTACCGCCCTCATATAGCCGAGCCTTTGAAATACGAGATCGCTAACATCTCACACCCCTACGGCAGTAATGCTATGGGTTACTTTACTTTTACTTACCTCATAAATATTCGCCTAGCAGCTCAGAACAACCTTCCAGTGTAGTTTCAACTGTCGCATGAGTAGCACATCCTTTGCAGAGCGTCGTTTCCTACAACAACCTACCTATTTGGCTGTTATAGATGTCTTGTCAACTGTGCAGTACGGTTTATTGTCATTACTTTTCGTATCCAGACGAGCGATCACACCGAGAAAATAAATCCTATCTGCCAAACTAGACACAGCAGGATTCGCACTCGGTGTGTTGAGATTGTGAAACGCACGCTTCACCAACTAGACCATACACTGGGATTATGACGTTCATAATTTTCTTTCTCTCTGCTACCTGTCAGCCGTTTCTATTTCTCAATCGTTCTCTTTGTTTCCATTTTCTTTGTGTTCATTATATGATCTCAAAATCGATGTCTTTATTGAACCTTCTTTTTTCTCAAATATTTATTTATTCCTGTAATCTTTCTACTTTCTGAAGTCTCTCTCTATCGCAGAAATCTCAAACTAAATCACACGCACGAGGGAAAGTCCAATGGCTCACGGCCCGCATTTGAATAAATCTCAGTATTTTTCTTATTTGTCTTCTATGTAACATAGAAGATCAGTTAAGGTACCGTTCTTATTGTGTTACAAGGCGTCTGTTAATGATATTCTTCTTCTTTTTCTTGTTCTTCTTCTTCTTTTTCTTCATCTTTTCTTCTTCTTCTTTTATTACTTGTTATTGTTGTTGTAATTGTTGCCGTTGTTGTTGTTCTTCTACCACTTCTTCTTCATCTTCTTCTTTTTCATCGTTTGTTCTGAAAATGACGTTCTGTTATGTTGTTTCAGCGTAGCTACGATACCTGTTCCTTTCGACCCAACACATCCGTCTTAATCGCAACGTTTTTGCTCTTCGATCCCTCTTCTCTAAGGAAGACTGCACGGGTTCAGCCTGCTTCTAGGGCGGTCATCTGGAGGCGGAACATGGTCTTCGTTAGCTTTGATTCGATGATCCAGACGCAATCAGCCACATATGAGTCACTGTATGTTCTCAGCTCATTTACTGCCACGTCATCGTTACCAGATAGTCACTAAAAACTATAATTCCTTCATAATCTATGACGTCGTAATTCCTTCATAATCTATGACGTCGTAATTCCTTCATAATCTATGACCTCGTAATTCCTTCATAATCTATGACTTCATAATTCCTTCATAATCGATGACTTCGTAATTCCTTCATAATCTATGACTTCGTAATTCCTTCATAATCTATGACTTCATAATTCATTCATAATCTATGACTTCGTAATTCCTTCATAATCTATGACTTCGTAATTCCTTCATAATCTATGACTTCGTAATTCCTTCATAATAGATGACTTCGTAATTCCTTCATAATCTATGACTTCATAATTCCTTCATAATCTATGACTTCATAATTCATTCATAATCTATGACTTCATAATTCATTCATAATCTATGATTTCGTAATTCCTTCATAATCTATGACTTCGTAATTCCCAAGTAACAGTTTATATACAACAACATAATAATAAGATAACTGTTACCATTAAATCAAATTTAAAATGATCTTCTTCTCACAGAAACAAACCACTAATTAGTTTGAGAATAGTTTGTCAAAAGAATGAACAAGGAAATCCTAGACCAGAAACATAATTCCTTTGATCTCTTCGTAAAAAATCGGTTCGTGGACTCAATTGCTCGAAGACAAACAAAATCTTGATGAAAACCTTTTCATATTTTTTTCATGCTTATCCAGTAATAAAAAATAAAATGAAAAGAAGTAATAAGTAGGTGTATATTTTCATTTACTATATTTTTTTAATTCAATTTTTTTTCTAGTTATATACACCCACAGTGCCGCCGCAGCTTCGCCTCATTTTAATTCATGCTTATCCAGAACCCTGGACACTTTATGTTATGAGAGTATTTCTAAAACGTGTTTTACAATCTGTGTGCTATGCAGTAAATCAACTCCAATTTAATTGACGTATGCCATGTAGTTAGAATATGTTTCTATTTATCACAAATGTACACGACTTTTAATATAATACATAGCGTCCTAAAATCTTTAAAAAAAAAAATCCATATTCACACAATAGAAGTCAATCACGTCGTGTTTCGCAGAAAACAGCTTTGCGGGCCACCATTTTTAGACGTCTGCTGTATCATCATCATCAGTCTCATAACCTAGAAGGTCGTCGAGGCACCGTTATTGCAGTTTGTAGTACCAACTCCTGCCTTACAACAACGGTTTGTCTTGGGCCGCTACACACCTGACGGATCCCATCTCTCTCCAGGTGGCAGTTCATTATAGTCATGTCTAAATTTCATACAACAAAGCTGAAACTGTCTTCAGCTAGAGCCAAGTACGCCAATCTCGTAAAGTTCAGCCTGGTGAACTAGAGCGTGAAATATGACACAGGTTTAAGCATAGTGCTTTTCATATGTAGGATAATCGAACGGAGGAAAACACTCAAAACGAACGAATTAACCAGTCCAAATGGAAAACAACAACACGTTTCCATGAAGACAAGTGTAGGTCGTTGACTAGTGTGAATTCCCGGCAAATTCCTGGTCTGGTGGCATCTATAATGAAGTAAATCAGCAGAGCAATGTAGACCCGCAGCCAGTTATGGATAACGTCTGGTGAGGAAAAACGTACTGGACAAGACCGTTCACCTGGGCTTCCTAGTAGCACTCCCTAGAAACGGGTTGTTTTCACGACAGCCTGGCTAACGAGGTGAGGGATCGACGTGATCCCCGTAAAAGTAAGCGACACGCAGATAAAGCCAATCATAGCACAACCGACTGGAGCACCCCGGTCTGCCTTCATCGCGATGTGAGGAAAGCTACAACAACCAACCACTTGACATCCTTTTCAGGGAGCACAAAAGAGTAATCTACTCATTGTGGGCATTGGACAACAACAACATCATCAACATGTGCTCCGTGGCATCCTAGTGCTGCGGGAAACTTTTCAAGGAGCGACTCTTTCTTTCTTTCTTTCTTTCTATCTATCTATTTATCTATATATCTATCTATCTATCCAGCCATCAATCCAGCCAACCAGCCAGCCAGCCAGCCAGCCTTCCTTTCTTCCTTCCTTCCGCCCGCCCTTCCTTTGTTCTTTCTTTCTTTCTTTTTTTTTCTTTCTTTCTATCTTTCTTGAATATTTCTTAATTTTTTCTGTCTATAATCTCGGTCTCTTTCTGTAGTTTGTATTTCCTTCTCTAGCCTGTTTTCTTCTCGTCTTTTTCTTTTTGTAACCATTTTCTTTCTCTGGTCCATTCATTTTTCTAGTTTGTATTTCCTTCTCTATCATATTTCTCTCTCTATGTTGTATTTCTTTCTCTAGCATATTTCCATCGTTGGTCTATTTCCTTCTCCAGTTGGTATTTCCTTCTCTTGGCGATATTTTTCAATAGTTTGAATTTTTTTCCGTCTCTAACGTATTTCCTTCCTTCTCGTCTATTTCTTTCCTAAGTTTATCTTTCATTTGCTGCTCTTTCTATCACTAGTTTATTCCTTTCTTTAGCCTATTTCTTTCCGCAGCTCTCTTTCTTTTTCTATTCTTAATTTCTTTCTCTTTTATCTATTTTCTTCTCTATTCTTTTAATACTTTTTTGTAGTTTAAATTTTTTTAGTTCTCTCTTTCTCTACTCTCTTTATTTCTCGTCTCTATTTCTTTCTACGGTTCTCTTCCTTTTTCTAATATTTATTTTCACATGTAACCTGAATTTGTTTCTCTCGCTTCTTTTTATTTCTATTCTTCACTCCTTTCTCCAGTCACAATTTACGCTGAAACTAGTTAAGAGACAAATTGATAGCGACAGAATTTGTGTTAAACGGAAATCAGTTTTGGTTCCGATAGAACAGAGACCCCGGAGACACAATTGGAATATAATGCGATCTTGAAGAGATAATGGTTAAACAGAGTACAGCTATCGTTATCTAGTTTATTGATTACGAAAAGGCCTTCGGCAGGGTAGCTTGAATCAACTTTCACCCATTTGGGATCAGCTTAGCATGGATAGAGCGATAACTAAACTAATACGAAATGTACTTGATAACCAAAGGGCAAGTATAGTGGTGAAGTAGGAAATGACAAGTGCAGTCCCAATAACAAAAGAAGTAAGGTGGGGATGTTTATTATCAGCGAGCCCATTTAATGAATATTCTAAGGAGATGATGAAAGAGAAGACTGCATGGCCGAATAGTTTCAATGCCTGCCTGCCGACGAGGAGTCCCCAGTTTGTCATTTGTTGTTTTCCTGTTGGGGGTAAAATAAACAAACATAGCCAGTACACGACGTGGCGATAGCACTGACGAAGCGGCCTGTAGTCCTCAGCCTAAAAATCGACTTCCCGAGCAATAGGAAAAAGTCGTTTGATAGTTTTTAGATGATGGAATAAGCTACAAGAAAAGGCTAGACCCCAAAGCTAGAAAAAATAAGTCTGCATCCCAAAGCTAGAATAGAAAAAAAGGCAAATAAGGAGGAACATTTTTGTTACACATGCAACAATGTTTACTCTAGCGATACATGGCAGGGGGTGACGAATTTGTTTAGGATCTTGGAATCAGGTAAAACATGAAGGAGCCATGCATAATTCTGGACGAAAAAGATATCCCGCGATGGAAAAAATAGGCCAAGTAAATACAACAGTAATCCAGAAACGTTAGACATCTCAACAGCATTTCAAGACGCAATCACGTCCCGACGCCTGGGACTTGTCGTGCCCTGGTATGTAGTATGTAGGATATATCTATATATCTTCAGTCCACTTGTGTCGTTAGACGTAGTAGGGAAGTGTGACCACCTTTGTTTAATTTTTTTTTTGGCAGGTGAAAATCCACTGGTGACTTGCCAGCTCAATCTCAGAATCTGTTAGCCCCTGGAATATACGATCAACTATTTTTGAGACTAGTGGAGGTGGAAGCGTAAATTAGAGCAAGGTAGACCCGCAGCTTGTCAGGCGCAAACCACATAACCAAGACCTGTTGCTATGGCTACACAGTCATCTTTTTGCGACATATTCTCTGTGGGGCGAGAACCCCTAGAATAATTTGAGTTGGTTTTTTACTTGAATTTTGTCCGTTAAGTCTACTCTTTTCGAGTTCCAACTGCTAAGGTATTTTTAACGTGCGCGCGACTGCACACGGGTGTCTGATCTCACTTCTCAAAGATTAGGGGAAATATTTACCGGATGATCCACGTGAAAACATCTCGGTATCTCCCCCGTGATTTGAACCCGCGACTTCCAGCACCCGAGACGAGCACGTTACCTCGAGACCACTCGGTACCCATATGTAGGATATATTGCAGAAAGAAGAATACAATTTCACAAACCCTAGATAATAATCCATTAGGACATACAAATAGGGCCCAGACCCAAGGGTTTCGCAGCTCTGCCATAACACCAACATGTTGTATCAAGGTGAAAAAGACGGAACTGAAGCAAATACGCACATTTAAATACTTGGAATGCACATAACATCTGATGGAAGATGCCATTATGAAATAAAGTACGGGATCAAGATGCTCAGCAGCGCATGAGCTGCAGTGGTCCTCGACTCGTAGCTGACTGCTAGCGTCAGAGCCAGCGGACCAGAGCTGCCAAGACCCTTCTACACCTCCACGCGGTGATCCTGGTTAACAGGCTGCAGCAGGGCAGACTGGCTAAGGAGAAGGGATCGAAGAGGGAATGCTAACCCGGAACTCTAAAAATGCTTGCTGAAGTCGGATGTGTTGGAACGAAAGGTGCAAATATCGCAGTCAAGCTGTAAACTACGACACAACGCATTCCGTTCTCTGGACTACATTCTGCTACTTAAGCCCTTTCATGGTTTGGTAGTGGGAGATTGAGAACGAACGAAGAAAAAGAACAACAACAATCTCCCTCTACCAAACACTGATACGTACCGCTGGATTTCATCATCTTTTGCTGTTAAGCCACCGATCCTGCATACTCCTGAGCTGGTTCTGTACAATCCTGCAAATATTGGTGAACGCAAACTTGTTGGAAGATGTCATTGGAGGACTCTAAGTAAGCTGACCACTAAGGGGATTACAGTGTCGTCCCCAATCTCGTTGTCCAGACTACTGTAACAGTTTGTTAAAAGGAGTACGAACGAGGACGTGAGATCAGCTTATTTCACCTGACCCTGATTACTGTTCACTATGTGCAGAGGTCATTAACAAGTTGGAGGATTTAAACCTACAATTGACAACCGTTACCCTCCTTCTGCACCACCCCACCTCCTCCCATTTCCTCAACCAAATAGTGTCTGATATCAAGGTATTCCTTCATTCATAACGTTTACCTTGGCACATCATGTGACGGGCCTTATAGTATCGTGGTGCCTAAGTCCCATCTCCATCGATAAAATATATTTAATTATTGACATAGCACCACTAACAAGTAAGATGGCCGCGCCTTAATAGCTGCGCTCTCGACTCTCCCCGGTGTTTGTGTCTAGTTTTCCGATGTGCAAATTATATTTCATAACTCTTTCACTAGGTGGCACCAAGGACTTTATTTGTGGAATTGATGTGCTTTCGATCGGTTATCCTGTTTGTTATGCTGCATTTCGCTGCATTTCATGCCTGGCTCAAGCCATTGGAAAAGTAAACCATGACGGAGTTCAGCGTCCCGTTTAACTGCACACAAGAATTCAGTCCAGATTATCACTACTCAATGACATTTCTGCTC